>CM021105.1:645239202-645839202 GCA_007115665.2 Sequoiadendron giganteum
GTACTATGCACTTTTGTTCTACTCGCCTGTTTGGGCCAATTTGAATGCAAATAAGGAGTTGATTTGAATATCGGTGTTGAATATCCCACTAGAGGAAGAGTAGGGCCCACTCAACTGAAGGAGGTGACCTTGTGTTGTGTTCTTTGATTCAGTTAATTTATGTTCAATTTGTGTCAATTGGAAAGTTAGACATCTTAATTTATGTTTAATCATTGTTAGTAACTGCATTCACTTACACTCTTAGATTAATTTACTGTGTTTTAAGATAGTGCATAATGCTTTACTGTAGGTTAACATTCATTTGTTTACTGTAGATTTAATTTTTGTTCATAGGAATTAGACTTAATAATTATTTTCAAAATGTGCATGTGGTTTTCTCCTTTTCTCTGGTTGAGAGATATTTCATTTGTTTATACATGGGTACCTCATCAAGCCTTGTATTGGGGACTCATCCATGCATCCATCATTGCATTCTTCATTAAAAAAAATTAGTTTCTCCCTAAGTTGATCTTAAGGGGGGTCGTTGGAGTAATTAGGATATCACTTGATAATTAATTAATCATTAAATCTCTTATTATTTTAGTCAAGTTAAATTTAGGATTTTTTTTATTAGATTGGGTTAAATATAGGTTAAGTTGTTTCATTGCATGAGATTAAGACACTTGTCATAATCTAATCAAATAATCATCTAGGTTTTTTTTTTCCTTTTATAATGATTGAACTTTGATTGTAATCATTATTCATATTCATTATTCAATACAGAGGGAATATCGGATGCTTTTATGGATCAATATTTTCTCTTTTAGTTGCATAGAAAAAAAATTGTTTTGATATCTTATTTGTGATAGAATTTTTGGTTGCAGGTGATTTATGGGAGTTGTGGGGTTCAAATATCAACTCCAACAATTAGGAGAAAATTTTGAGAAGATTTAGACTTGAGATTGGTGATCAACCTCCCCAACTACAACTATATCTTTGTTATGTAAATATTGAATTATGACAAAATTTTGTGTGAACTCAACAATCCTTCCTACTCCACCATGTGTGATCTAATAGATAGAAAATATATTGGTTGATAATGAAGGCACACAAAGAACATCATTAAATGCTCTGTCATCCATGTAAATGGATCCCTTCCCACAAATACATATATATGTGTTGTTAGCCATCAGGATATGCCTTGATGAACAAGAATCAAATTAAGAAAACATACTCTGATGAATCCATGTGATGTGAGGCTCCTAAATCAAGTATTCACCTCTTTGACTCAAAATCTGAAATTGCACCAAGTGCTTTCCCCTTATGTTTATTGGATTTTGATGAAGAAGAAGATGAACCCTTTTATGATGAAGGTAAATTGATTTATTCTTCTTAATAAGGTGCATCAACTCATCAATTTGTTTTGAATAATTTATGTTCATCATGCTCTATTTTTTTTGCAATATGCACATGTAGTCTTCTCCTTCTTAGATGATTCCCCTTTAGAGGGAGAGGATTCAAATTCTTTATGTGGCTTGTTCTTTTTCTTCTTTGGTTTCTTCTTAGGATTCCCTAATTCTTGTGACTTATAAGACTTGATTAGACCCATATTCATGTTTGCTTGTTTTACCTTATATTTAACTAATTTGAGGATATATTAGAAAAATATTTTTCAAAAAATGTGTTGTTTTTAATGATGTTAATGAAGGAATGACTATGCAATTTGAAATCTTTGTTCTCATAATAGCATCTTATTTTTGAGGATTTTTTCCAAGTGATTAAATGCTTACTTCATGAGATGGATTTGTTAAACTCCTTGTTTAACAACGTGGAATCAATTGCGCTCTTGATCACTCCAGCTGGATACCAATTCGTCATAATTTTGAATTGACTTCTTTAGTCGGTTTGGAAACTTCTTATTCCATCTATTATGTGGTGGAATACTCTCTGATACTTTCAATTTTGTTTTAGTTTTAGTTTTCCGCTTTGTATCTTGGCGGGTAGCACCATGATTTTGAATTCAAATAAGGGATATTCCTATAAATATCCATCCTTAGATTTAGTCTAGGAGTTAGATAATTTTCGCTTATATTGTAATGTTGGTACTACGCACTTTTGTTACACTCACCTATTTGGGCCAATTTGAATGCAAATAAGGAGTTAATTCAAATCTCGGTGTTAAAGGTCCCACCAGAGGAAGAGAGGGCTGCTCAACCAAAGGAGGTGACCTTGTGTTGTGTTCTTTGATTCAGTTAATTTATGTTCAGTTTGTATCAATTGGAAAGTTAAGCATCTTAATTTATGTTTAATCATTGTTAGTAATTGCATTTACTTACACTCTTAGATTATTTCATTGTGTTTTTAAGATAGTTCATTATGCTTTACTGTAGATTAACATTCATTTGTTTACTAAAGATTTAATTGTTGTTCATAGGAATTAGACTTAATAATTATTTTCAAATGCATGTGGTTTTCTCCTTTTCTCTGGTTGAGAGATATTTCATTTGTTTATACATGGGTACCTCATCAAGCCTTGTATTGGGGACTCATCCATGCATCCATCATTGCATTCTTCATTAAAAAAAATTAGTTTCTCCCTAAGTTGATCTTAAGGGGGGTCGTTGGAGTAATTAGGATATCACTTGATAATTAATTAATCATTAAATCTCTTATTATTTTAGTCAAGTTAAATTTAGGATTTTTTTTATTAGATTGGGTTAAATATAGGTTAAGTTGTTTCATTGCATGAGATTAAGACACTTGTCATAATCTAATCAAATAATCATCTAGGTTTTTTTTTTCCTTTTATAATGATTGAACTTTGATTGTAATCATTATTCATATTCATTATTCAATACAGAGGGAATATCGGATGCTTTTATGGATCAATATTTTCTCTTTTAGTTGCATAGAAAAAAAATTGTTTTGATATCTTATTTGTGATAGAATTTTTGGTTGCAGGTGATTTATGGGAGTTGTGGGGTTCAAATATCAACTCCAACAATTAGGAGAAAATTTTGAGAAGATTTAGACTTGAGATTGGTGATCAACCTCCCCAACTACAACTATATCTTTGTTATGTAAATATTGAATTATGACAAAATTTTGTGTGAACTCAACAATCCTTCCTACTCCACCATGTGTGATCTAATAGATAGAAAATATATTGGTTGATAATGAAGGCACACAAAGAACATCATTAAATGCTCTGTCATCCATGTAAATGGATCCCTTCCCACAAATACATATATATGTGTTGTTAGCCATCAGGATATGCCTTGATGAACAAGAATCAAATTAAGAAAACATACTCTGATGAATCCATGTGATGTGAGGCTCCTAAATCAAGTATTCACCTCTTTGACTCAAAATCTGAAATTGCACCAAGTGCTTTCCCCTTATGTTTATTGGATTTTGATGAAGAAGAAGATGAACCCTTTTATGATGAAGGTAAATTGATTTATTCTTCTTAATAAGGTGCATCAACTCATCAATTTGTTTTGAATAATTTATGTTCATCATGCTCTATTTTTTTTGCAATATGCACATGTAGTCTTCTCCTTCTTAGATGATTCCCCTTTAGAGGGAGAGGATTCAAATTCTTTATGTGGCTTGTTCTTTTTCTTCTTTGGTTTCTTCTTAGGATTCCCTAATTCTTGTGACTTATAAGACTTGATTAGACCCATATTCATGTTTGCTTGTTTTACCTTATATTTAACTAATTTGAGGATATATTAGAAAAATATTTTTCAAAAAATGTGTTGTTTTTAATGATGTTAATGAAGGAATGACTATGCAATTTGAAATCTTTGTTCTCATAATAGCATCTTATTTTTGAGGATTTTTTCCAAGTGATTAAATGCTTACTTCATGAGATGGATTTGTTAAACTCCTTGTTTAACAACGTGGAATCAATTGCGCTCTTGATCACTCCAGCTGGATACCAATTCGTCATAATTTTGAATTGACTTCTTTAGTCGGTTTGGAAACTTCTTATTCCATCTATTATGTGGTGGAATACTCTCTGATACTTTCAATTTTGTTTTAGTTTTAGTTTTCCGCTTTGTATCTTGGCGGGTAGCACCATGATTTTGAACTCGAATAAGGGATATTCCTATAAATATCCATCCTTGGATTTAGTCTAGGGTGAGATAATTGTTCGCTTGATATTGTATTGGTTGTACTACGAACTTTTGTTACACTCACCTATTTGGGCCAATTTGAATGCAAATAAGGAGTTAATTCAAATCTCGGTGTTAAAGGTCCCACCATAGGAAGAGTAGGGTCTGCTCAACCAAAGGAGGTGACCTTGTGTTGTGTTCTTTTGATTTAGTTAATTTATGTTCAGTTTGTGTCAATTTGAAAGTTAAGAATCTTGATTTATGTTTAATCATCGTTAGTAATTGCATTTACTTATACTCTTAGATTATTTCATTGTGTTTTTAAGATAGTTCATTATGCTTTACTGTAGATTAACATTCATTTGTTTACTAAAGATTTAATTGTTGTTCATAGGAATTAGACTTAATAATTATTTTCAAATGCATGTGGTTTTAATGGAAGTAATAATGATGATTGATGGGAAGATTAAACCAAAGCTTATTTGGAATTTATTCATGGAAATTAGTGTTGTTATTTTCTAGATTAATATTTATTTTCCTGCAAGCATAAAATAAACTCTCTTTTCAAGAAAATTTCAATTATGAATTTTAGATTAAGAGTGAATTTAGTTATATCTTAATTTTTCCATGAATCAATTACAATCAAGTCTAGTGGAGTCTGAACTAAGTTATTAGAGTCTCAATAAGAGTTAGTTAAGGGATAAGATAGAGTTAGTCTTTAGAAATTAGTTGTTGGGTTACACTCCTGAGAGCTCTTGAAGGCTCCTGAAGTAGTCAGAATGAAATCAAAATTCACTTTTTACAGTGCAACACCCCCAAATCCGTTGAGACATCCTTATCACATATAGCTCTAAGATACACCTGGTTCGATAATTGAAAGATTAAATGATGCAAGAAGTGATACCAACGACCTTGCCCATAAATTTTTAAATTTGTCAAACTTAGGATCAACATATGATGCTCCCATAGAAATCCAATGGGTATGAAATCCAGAAACAAACATTGAATACTCAAGACCAATCTTGGATAACACCTTCAAAATCAATTGTAAATCCTCCTTATCAATACTGCAATTATTTAATTGTGTTCTTAGTTGTTTTACCTTGGAGATGTAGTCTTGTATGTGGTCAAAACATTTAGGATCAAGATTCATCAAATCATTATCAATTTGATATCCCTTAATCTTATTAGTTTTACCATACAATTTACTAAAAGTCTCCCAAGCCTCTTTGGGTGTTTGCATGATTCAACATGAAATTGTAAATCAAATGAGACTAAAGAACATATGCATCCAAGTGTTTTCTCATGTTCAAGCTCTCATTTTTCCAATTCTTTAGCATCAATAGATTAAGGAATGGTTTCCTTTAGGTATCCAGGACAACCCTTTCCCATGAGATAATTCTATACTAATTTTCTCCATGAAACATAATTATCTGAAATTAGGAGTTTAATTTGATATTTTCCCATTATAAGAACACACAACAAACAAAAGAAAGAAATCAATGATTGCAAGATTACCCCTCCAAATTACTTAATCAACAAACCCCCTCAACAAAATATGATTGTGGCACTTTATATTTAGTGTAATTACAAGTCACTTACCAAAAAAAATAAAGATGACTTGATCTTAATGCTTATAGATGCCAAATTTGGCCATAAGCTCAAATTATTATTTTTACACTGTGGGATCAACTTGATCACACTATTGCAAAGTACACAAAAAATTATGCACTTTCAAAAAATCACCCAAAAGTGTTATTGTAGGAGCAAGAATAGAGCCTCATAACTTCCCAAAATGAAAAAGAATCAACAACGCTTGCGATAATCTGTAATTTAAAAAAAAAATGCACCAAATTAGAAACCAATTGCACCATTGTGATGAGAACGAAATTCTACCCCACATAAAAAAAGTAATAGAGAAAAAGAGTTTATATGATTGAGCTATGAGCTTGTAAATTTGGATTGTCAAAAAAAAACTATCAATGGAGAGGGAGCTAAAAATTCTTTAAGGTATGTTGACATCACACTAGTGAGATGCTATCATCAACACTCCATGACATTAAATTTGATAATATGTCGACTATCACATTGGAATATACTCTATTGCATGAAATATTCTCTTGCCAAAAATTCTAGGAATATGCTTCGATCATTGACGGTATCCAAAATCTCAATAGAAGGACAAAATATTTGATTGGTATGGGATATTATGATTGATGCCCGAAATATTCTTGGGTGTTTGTTGGGTCGCGAGGCGTATGTGTCTCATTGTGGATGTGCCATTTGGTGCCTATGGACAACCCGCCGTACATGGTACGCTGGGAACATTCTATAGACTACACCCCACATAAGTTTTTTTTTTCTTTTTTTTTTTAAATTATATTTTAAATCAAAAAAAATTGTAAAAAAGACTTAATAAGAAATTCATAAAATTTTCATGTTTTTCCACCTACCACATTTTTTTTCCAAGTTGCAATTATCAAAATCGTATAGATGATGAAGGAGGACAATTTTTTCCCTCAAGCTTCGGATGAAGTGCTCGGATTTTTGTGATTTGACAATTGATCTTGGGATTTTCGGCCTCCTGGACGCAATGTCAGGGTCATATTTGACCCAAAGTGCTCCGAAAATCTAGCTACCTCTTGGATCTAGAAACCACTCTTCAACTTCAAAACCTCATAGATTTAGCCTCAAATGTCCTATTTGAACAAAACAAACCGTAAAAATTACTTTCTCAAACTTTCTACACTCAAAGGTGAGCTCAATTTCTACACCAACAAGCTCTGACTTGAACTTGTGATACAAAGCCACAAAAAGAAAACCCCAAAATCTAGTATTTATTTCAAGTGTTTTTAATTCTATAGGTCATCATTTGATGCAAGAGAAGAGCATACTCAACTTTTGAAGGTCCACCAAGATTCGCAACCTAGATCTCTCAATAAAGAATAACATGAAGCAATCCCACAAGCTTTGATACCATGTAAGAGTTGGTATAAAATACTTTACACCATGCAACATTTTGTTGAAGATTATAGCCACCCAAGATCTAGGCACTTCACAAAAGCACAAGAGAGATCAGGTATGAGAATAATTATATTCTATCAAAGGATGCAAATGATATATTATGATAATATGATTCATCAATGGATTGTTATAAATTGGTTTTGTACACATGAAACCACCTCATTATATAGTGAAGTTGAGACATAGGATTAAATAGGATTATGGAAAGTGTCTTAATCCTATGTCATGAGACAACTAACTCAACTAATATTAAATAACCTAGGACATAAGCATTAAATAAAATCCAACTAGATAAGATATAATAAGATTTTACCTAGACAACTAAGACTTCTAGAAAAAGAAACTAGGATCTAAGTAAATGTAACATCTAAATAGGATTCACTAATGACTAGATAGATAAAACACCTATTTACATAATTAGCTCATTTTAGAGATACATATATACATAAACACTACTTAAAATTGATATAAATTTTATAGGTTAAAAAGGATTCATAGATCTCACAACAAAATGCAAAGGCTCTAAAAGTGAACATGTTACTCATATATAAATATATTATGTTATGTAATCATTGAAACCTCAGCATTAAGTTAATTAGACTCAAAATGGAACAGTTAAAAATAGGACCAATTGTAACTCTCTTTGATTTAAGCTATGACAACTAATAAAGACTCCATTACTCATTAGTGCAATATTTGATATATAAGATCATGGATATGTAATAAATAAATAATTTCATGATGTAAATACAAAAAATAAATAGTAAAATACATACACTACATTATCCTTTCTAATGAGCTTCCATAGTCAACCCATTAAATTGGGCCAATCTACAGAATGTGAATGTAAAATAACTGCAAATGCACTACCCATTGCAACAACTCAAGTCACGGTAAAATGCCTTGTGTAGGTAAAATATGATGCAAGAAGATGAAATAGTTTGAAGGTAACTTATGCAAGGTTAATGCCCTATCCGTTTCAAGTGAAATATACCTTCCAAATGCATAAAAAAGGAAGTTAAATTCCTTAAAATGCATGTAAATCCTTGTCGAGAAAAAAAAGTGGGTAGGTTAAACAAACATTGAAAATTAACCAAAACTAGAGAATCCATGTTTCAAATGATTTTATAGTGATTGAATGTCAAAAATTGTAGTTAACTATTAATTTAAAAGCATAAATTTTTCTTGCATTTTTTTTGAGGGGGGAAATTGCAAACAACAATGTTTCATGATCATTGCTTCAATTGCAATATATAAAGAATAGTTCCTTGATTCACTAGGTACATGGTTGACTCATTGAGTATGAATTTGAGCTAGGCCATCTGAGCCCTATAGACTTGGTTGCAAGGCTTGACAAGTTTTTTTCTGACTTCTTGAGTATAAAAGGTCTCAAAATTTTGGGATCAAACTCAAGTGCATGAAAATCCTTTAAATTGAAAACAATAAATTTCTAAACCTCAAAAAGTAAAGAAAAACATGTAAGGAATAATTACTATTCTAGTTTCAACATTTGCATTTTTCGAAGTAGACTATTGGAGTTTGGTTATAAACAATAAAATTTTGAAAGATGATGTGCATAATAAAGGCCTATGTGTTTGGTACAAGGTCTTAAATCGGGCTAGGTGATAGGGGTTTTGATCTTTGATCCTGACATGTGTTTCCACAAGGAGTGTTCTAATGGATTTTCCCCTAGACCTCGTGAGTGGTGCTACCCGTCAACCTTGTTTGGCGAATTTTCTCTAGTTTTTGAAATAAAAATTTGTTGTTGTTCCAAATAGATGAGTAGCTTTTTAATTTTATCAAGTTTTTCCCAACTAAATCCTAAGTAGTTTAATCACAATTATATTTTTCATTTGCTCAGTCAATCCCAATACTAAGTAATGCCACTATAGATATAACAACATTGTAGAATTATCTAGAATACAAGTGCAAAACCCTACATAGAGCTAGTAATTCTAGGCCAAGTGATATAAGGTCCTCCCTCAATGACTCCATTTTGATATTTTTGATATCATAATCCAAGATTTTTGTACACCTAAAACACTTAGATAATATTTACATATTAAATTTGTTTGTTTCTTTCAGCTCATTTTTTCTTTTGTATATAATTTATTTGATGTATACTTGTGTATGTGTTCAAAGTAACTTATAATTGATTATTTTATTGTGTCCTAAAAATTAATTTAGTAAATGGTGTATAGTTAAAGCTTTAGATTTATAAAAAAAAGCTTCATATTTCATATTTTTTTCAATTTGTCAAATCTAACTCTAAATATTTTAACTATGGTATAAAGTGGACTTGTAAGGGTAATTCTATATAGATATATATTCATCCCATGTAAAATAGAAAGGTAGTGGTAAGAAAAAAAATCCTTGTGAAATCTTGGATTGCATATGAAATTAAACTAATTTTAAAATTAGTTTTTTTGTATTTTCAACTTCATTATACCTTGCAATAATCTACTAACAACATCTAAAGGTGCCATTTACTAGCCAATAGGCACTCTTATCTCCAAAAATTGATGAAACTTTGCCAACAAATTTTATTTTCTTGACAATAACACATGCTAAGCCAAGCATATTGATTTGAAAAATTCAAGGAATCATTTTTTGTCAACTTGCATCCTCATTTCTTGATAAAATTCATGTAAACAACCATGATGGAAGATAATCAATTAAAATGCATGTAAAGTACAAGTCTTTATTGTGATATGGAATAAAATCATATAAAATGATAAATTCCCTTCTCTTTATCAATCAAAATATGAACATGAAAGCTACTCTAATACAAATTAAGAAAAAATATGTGTAAGATACAAGTCATCTATATTGAATTAGAGAGGGAAATCATTATAAAAATATTGATTTAACATACCTAAAGAGGGGGGAGATATTGAAGGTAAAAAAAATGAAAGATAAAGAAATACAAAGCACAATACTTTCACCTAGAATCTTTGCTTCTCTCCTTGATTGAGTGGAAAGTGAGTTCACCCTTATTCGATTTGATTATCTTTGACATTGATATGAAAATTTCTCAATGCTCTAGCATAACCTTGATATGATTTGATAATGACAGATCAAAATGACGTGTAGGTATGTAGTAGATTCTAGATTGTAAGAGCTCAAGAGGATTTGATGAAAGATGAGAACCAGTAGATAGAGTCTTGAAGAGGAAAAATCAATGGCTAGGAATGATTGATGATGGATGGTAAGATTGAAGGAGGATTAGGTTTTGAATCAAAGATGTAGTCATATGACAAGTGTCATATGAAGGATATGATTTAGTTTTAGAATTGGGATAATGAAAAAAATCCTTAAGATAATGGCTAGGATTAAGAGGTGTGAATGAGATGAATGGATAAGATGAAAAGTTAGTTTGACTTTCGAATAGGTGTCTAGGTTCAATGAATCCAGGTAAGGAGCTAGTTAGACATGTGAAGTGGAAACTTGTCACATGAGGACAAATTTAGATTATGAACCATGTGAACAAGATAAAGGGATAGGATTAGACGGACAAGAATAGAGGATAAAAGTGGAATTAATTAAATAAAAATGGGATCATAGTGAAGGGAAAAATAATTAAATTATTTAGTTAAAGGATTAGGATAAAGATGGGAAAGGATGGGAATAATTAAATAAATAGCAGATATATATTTAATTAATGGGCTAAAGATAGGATAAAATTAGGTGTGGTTGGGTAAGGTTATATTTTAGGTGTCCACACTTTTCCCTTCTTTTATATAAAATCACAAAGTGGCATTGTATCAAAGAAGTTTAAAACATAGTGGATGAGAGAGGATAAGGATCAAAGATGAGAGAGGATGAGGATCAAAGAAATGATGCCCCGGTCAATGGGAGGATAAGAGAGGAGGAAGAAGGAAATATTAGGATTAGGTGATGGGATGCCCCCTTGAGAGGACATGTGGGCTAGGATAACATAGGTGTGCTCTCGAAATGGAAGGGAATGATGAGGGATAAGGGTCAAGAAGAAAATGAAAATAAATATGAAATAGGATGAAGGGAGATGGAAAGGAATGAGAATTTGATGGAAGAGGATGAAAAGGAAGGGGAATTTGGATGGAATAAGATCAAAATGAAGGAGAATTTTATTATGATAGATAGGTGGTGCCAATGTGTATTGAGTAATCCTAAGATTTGATATAACAAAGATAATTATGCATCAATGTATGAGGAACCAAGGTAACAAGGTAACCTTTGCATGGAATCGACACTCAAAAAATGACAAGCACAACATGTAAGATAAATATGATTCCCCATTATAAACCAGTTGTGATACACCAAGATATAGATAGATCAAGATGAGTGTAAGAAGGTGTATTCATGAGTCAAAAGATAAGATCAAAGATCAAAAGAAATTAAAATAAAAGACTCATTGAAAAACACGTCATGTAGCCAACATATCTCTTTCCAAAGATAATTTAGGATGATGATTACGATGATGATTGATTGATTTGATTACATTAGGCTTGGATAATCACCTAAGAAAATCTTTGATAAAGATGATTTTCTTATTTAAGCTTGGATAATCACTTAAGCAAGGCTTGGATAAGGATGATGACTATTGATTGATCAAAAAAAGGATATGATGATTGATTAGTGATCAATAATAAGGCTCATGATATGATTTCGATTAAGGATTGAAGTCTTGGATGCAATATTTGGATTGTTCTTTAAATGTCAAGTTTGAGGAGCTCAGGATTATGAATTTTTGAATTTTTGAATTTTGGATGGGATTTGGGATGGATTTTTATTATGTTTGAGATGGGATGAAGGGTGGATGTTTGAATTATTAAGGATGAATATTTTTTGGATGGCATGATGGATTAACTCCAAGTGAATGATACTTGAAGGCCAATGTGCTTGAAACTTAGGATATACAAAATTGAACTCTTGATATTATGTAGATGTAACTTTCGCATCTAATGCATGGTAAAGAAAATGGAAGGGAGGGTAATGATGGGATGATGGGATAATGTTGATCAAGGATCAAATACAAACCATGATAGGTTTATTATGGATGGGTGATATTCTTTATTATGATATGGAAATATGGAATGATGGCGGATGGGAGGAGATGGTGCATAAACAACTACTACACATGGAACATGTTTCTAGGTTTTCACCATGGTAATTATCCAAGGCACCATCGAAGTGGTTTTCACCATTGGAAAAATTATTTCTCTTTACTACTTTTTGGATTTTTTTTATTATTTTTGGATTTTCTAATTTATTTTGGATAAATGAGACTTGATGATGTTGCGATCAAGGTGGACACTCTTTGGTAGATGGATGGTGATGCTATATAGATAGGTGTGGATGGAATGCTTGTGATGATGGATGATGATTTATTCTACGAATGGAGGGAGCTAAGATATTTTCACTAATGTGTGCACAAGAAGCTCATCATGTGTCACACATAAAGGAGTTTGGGAAACCTTTGGAATAAAGAACATCAAAGGGTGGCCATCAAAGATCTGTCGAGATATAAATCCAAAGGGGATGGAGGATGGACATATGGATATGGATGTATTAGCTGAATTTTATGGATTGTGTGAAGATGATGAGGATGAAGACTTAGGATTAACAAGGTCATTTCTTGATATATTTCTTTTACATATGCCCCCAATCATTTTGAATGAAGGGGCATGATTGGAGATAGAGTTATGATTTTGATTGCTTTTAATTTTTGCATTGTCCAATAGATTTTGGTTTTGATTTGGACTAGAGGATTTTTCTTTTCTTTTCTTTCTTTTGATTTTGGATCTCAATTTATAAAAAAAAAAATTAACTTTTTATTGATAGTCTTGTTAGTTTGGGATGACACTTGTTGATTCAATTCTAGGGTATGGATGGATGTGGATGAGTTGGATGAGATGGTAAATATATTTGAATCATGGAAGAGGTTGGAAATTCCTTTGACAAATTCTTTGTGACTATCCTTATCAACACTCTTAATGTTAAATGATGCTTGCACACATTTTATGGGAGGACAATTAGACTTAGTAGGGGAAAAATTAGGTGACACATACCCTAACCCAGGATGCTCGATATGGAAGTATTGTAGCTCATATTCTCCAATTCCAAGGTCCTTGATTTTAGCCTTGATATATGAGATAGTGTGAGAGGCAGGTAATGATAAAGGATCAAAGTATGAGGATGAAGATGATGTGATATTAGTAGGGCAATATTATGAAAGAAAATGACTTCTTTGTAATAATTTGCAATATTAGAATAGATTTGGATTGGCATGGATAGTCACTTCAATTCCATTGTGAGGGAACTTTATGCATTGATGGAATATGGATGGAATGACATGCATGGCATGGATCCATGAGTGGCCAAGAAGGATGTTGTATGGGAGATCAAGGTCTAATATTTGGCAAGTAGTTTCAATGGTATTTGGTCCAACTTGGATGGGTAGCTTTATATCTCCTTTGGATTCATGCTCAACTTTTGCATATGTTTCGGTGGTAACCTTTGTTTGGTGATCGACATCATTATCAAAATATCCCAATTATTTTATTAGACTCAAGATGCAAAGATTATGCCTTGATCCACCATCTACTAGGATGTTTTTATTATGGTTTTATGGATGTGGGCTTGAAGGAAAAGAAAATTGTTATGAGATGGATCGATGGAAGGAAAGTATTTAGTGGAAAATGTGAGGATTGTGGGGATGATAAGTATCTTATCATGGCCTTAAATTTGGAAATATTAATGTCATTAGGGACATGGGATTCATGATGGGATTTCTCAAGAAGGTCCTTGTGGATGCGAGATATTTTAAGTAGCTCAAGGATAGATATTTATGCTAGAATTTTGTTCAAGTGGTCAAGGATTCTATATTGATATGTAGGTTGGGGGTAGGATGAATCTCTTTGGATGGTGACTTGACCACGTTGGGTAGTGACGGCACAATTAGGTGCTTTGATGGTTATGGTGGCTACCCGAGAAGGACTTTGTTCAATGCGGCCAATGACAGAATTGGATGAGATATTATTTGTGTGGTTATAATGTATTGTGGTGTATGATGTGGAATATTTACCATCATTATGTTGAGTTAAAGGCTTATTTTATATACCCAAGTGTCCATTAGGGGATTTTTGGCCATCAATAGATTACTCTTCTCGATCAATAAGATCTTGGATCAAGTTCTTAAGTCTCATGCAAGAGGAGGTTTTATGTCCATGGACCCCTACGGTAGTCATATAATTCATGATCTTTATACCAAGAGGATTTAGGCACATTACGAACAAGCGGTTTGACAAGTGGAAATTGGATCATGTTGGCTTGGACTAGTTTTGGGGGGAAGGATTTGATAGGTTCACCCAAGGGATTATATTCTCTTTGGGTATATATTTTTGGTTAAAATTTAGGGATAACCACATTATGTTGTGGAGCTAGATTTTATTGAAATAATGATGGTGGAGGTATTTTAATTTTTTGAATATGTTTTACATCGATCACACCATCATTGACTATTTTTGTATTTTTTGTTCCAAAAGAAGGATTTGTCACTAGATTGATTGTTGTTGTCTTTTCTCTCTTTATAAATATTAACTAGTCCTTTGGCTATAAGTTCTTTATCTATAGAAACTCATTTTTCTATGATTTTATCAAAGGACTGAGGACATTGCATTATAAGATGGGAGCCCAATTTAGTATTTATATTCTTGACAAAGATATTGATGAGTTGTTTTTTGAGTATGGAACATGCAAAGCGACTAGAAATATCTCTCCATCTTTGCAAGAATGAGGCAAAGATTTCACCACTCTTTTGTTTAGTGTTAGAAAGGTCCATCATGGTGATATCATGTTCTATTTTGTAAGATAAATGAGTGACAAATTTGTCATCTAGCTCAGAAAATGTTGTGATTTTCCCATAAGGGAGATGTGTGAACCAGTCAAGGGCTTGTCCACCCAAGCTTCTAGGGAATAGCCTCAAAAGGTAGTCATCAAGATAGGAGACCTCTTGAAATGTGATGTATAATTCTTTATTATGTTCCCTATGATCTCCCTTTCTCTTTTATTTATCAAATTTAGGCATTTCAAATTATTGGGGAAAGGGGATCATGGGGAAGGACTTTGGTGGTGCTCTTCAATATTTTGGTTTTTTAGTTTTTCCCTAGGGCCCAAGCTTCATAATTTTATTATTCATGCTAGGTTTTGCTAAAAATAGTGTGTTATATATGTGTTTAGATTTTAAAAACCTTAAAAAATCATGTCTAGGCAACACCATAGTCCTTTTGTTTTAATTTTGCTTTGACTACCTGCCTCAATTACCCAACTTTTAAGTTGCAGCTTAAGGGCCTTTTCTTCGTGCCTTTATTGGACCCTTCTGTTAGGTTATTGAATGGATCTATCATTTAACTAATTTCTTATTATTTAAGTTCCTATTTTACTACCCTCTATATCATTGAAATTATCACCCCCCTTGTTCATTTCCTAATGCTCACGTAAGTGATGAATTCCACATGTGCTTAAATAATAAATTAAATCACCCCACACTTAGTAAATGGTCCCCACCACTCATGTATATTTTTTTCACACTTCCGCATGTAATTTTTTGTTAAGGAAATAATAGTCTATGGAATTGTGGAAGCATTGACAATTGTCTCCATTCTAGTGGATTCCATCATTTTGAAGGGGGTTTGTTACTAAAGGAAGGGAGAGATCGTGGAACCACAAAATGAACGCCAAGTCGCGTCAAGGCATTTTTTGAGGCTAAAATTATTTTATAAATACTAAAGTGTGACAGGTGTCACATTTTTAAGGCATTCTGTGAGTCCACAAGTCACTTTACGAAGACCTAAATGAAGGCTATGAAATTGAAAAAAGGGGACATGTGGCATGTCTTCACTATTTTCAACAAGTTCCATATCAAAGGCTAGGATTGTATGAATGAATGAAATATTTTAATGATGTCCACGAGACTAAATAGTCTATGGGACCAAGACAAACAACTTAGTTTGTTTTCAAGCTCTCTTCCAAGTCGGATCTCCTGCTATTAATTTTGACTAGAAGATTGGTCGTTTGGTTGATCTTATCCTCCTCAAATAACTGTTGCATATTTCCCACACCCAAACTATTTGTGTATTGATTACGGATATCCTCATAAGTTGTGCATTCCATGACGAAGTTCCATTTCATCTCCACCACCCCCTTATTACATAATATGAAAGTTCTTTCTTCCCAAGCTTCCTTTGGTAGCTTCCATCTACCAGCCTCACACCTAAGATGATGTGATCCCATCCTCAGTTGTGTGACTAACAACTTCGCTTTCCCTTTAATAGCAGCCCCTAAATAGGTTTTTTCACCATGATCCTTTGTTGGGTTAAATTATTTGATTTAGTATGTTTTTTTTTCCCAATCTGCTTTGACCACATGGCTGTCCTAAATTTTTCCCTCACATAATTTTTTGTTTCACTATTGGTGCTAGGACACTCTTGTAATTTGATGTCCCACTTGTTCAGCGACTTGTTGTTCTGCTTCATCCAAGTTTTCTTTCTACAATCTAGTGTCTCCTCCATAACCGTTTTGGGCCACTGGTGGTTATCCATGTTTTCAACCTTCTTTAGATAACTTATCAACCGGGTTATCACCGATGCTTCCAAGGGAAAATCCCCCACTTTAGCTAAAATAATTGCATATGGGACCGATGCTTTAACTTTGAGATTGCTTGTTATTAGGTGTTTTTGGATTCTTTTTATTTTTCCCCAATTGCACTTTGACATATTGCTTCCCCACACTTCACACCCATAAAGTACAATCTGTGTGATAAGTAAACCAAAGAGGGTTTTCTTGGTTGTCCAATCCCAAATTTCAGATTTTCTACTTCTATTTGAAGCAAGTAAGAGGATTTCCAACCTCCTTTTATCCTTTTTTATCTACAAGTCTCCCAACTAAGATTATAGTGAAATTAAATCCCAAGATATTTGTATTTTTTCACTATATCAAGTGGGCTTCCTTCAAAAAGAAAGGTATGTTGTTTATCTTTTATATTCAATGAGAAAATCATATTTTGGTCTTGGTGGTGTTCACTTGCATCCCAACTTCCTGAAAAAATTGTTCTAGAGCTTTCAAATTTTCTCTTAACCCATGCACTATTTTTGAAATTAAAATTAGATCGTCGGCATATAGAAGTAATTTCACTTTGTAACCTACCAATTGAATACCATTCCCACCTGCCTTGCTTAACCAAGCTTCCAAATTATCAATGTATAGCCCAAAAAGCATGGGAGATAAAGGGAAGCCCTACTTAACACCAATGTCTCTACCAAAACATTCAGACATACCCTCACTTGTTCTTATTTTAGCACTAATATTCTCATACAACCTGTGAAAAGTTTCTCTATACACATTTAAAATGCCTAATTCTTCCATCCTACTCCAAATTTTGTCCCTAGGCACTGTTTCAAAATCTTTCTTGAAGTCTACAAAACATAAATAAGCTTCCACACCCTGATTGTCCCAAATTTTCTCAATCAAGTGTCTAAGGGTGATGCAGTGATCAATGGTAGAGTGCCTGTACCTAAAACTTGCCTTCCCTTTGCCCTTTTGCCCTCATTTTTTTCCCAGTTGTTGATCCTTCATTCAATCATGCTCCCAAAGATCTTGCCAAAGATAGGATTGACCATAATTGTGCAGTAGTTAGATGGGTTGTTGATATCACCACTTTTAAATAGAGGGATGACCACACTGGTAGTCCACTCCATAGGAAAGCCTTCCTGATTGACATTGTTGAAAATTATTTTTATGTGAGGGGCAAGAGTTTCAATCCCCCATTTTAAAAATTCAGCTTTTATCCCATCTATGTCATGTGCTTTACCACTTGCTAAGTTCTTTATTCCTTGTTTAATATCATCCACAGTGAAAAGTTTCATTGATGTGTTAACAACTGGAGGGTGTTCTTTCGCATGTAAACAATAGAATATGGACATATGATATGATCCCTGGAGGATTCTACGAGCTTCCAAACTCCTCATAGTGGCTCCATTTTCAAGCTGTAGAATTATGAAAATATATCATGTGGCTTATCTAATGATGTCAACTACTCTTATGTTGTCTTTTTCGATAGCCCATCTTTGATGATATTTAAAGTGATCCTACTTGGATTGAATTTACTAGTCGAAGATTTGTCGACACATGTAAAATATTTTCAAATTGGTCAAATCATTTCTACATCACGTGAGCTGAAAGTAATGATGGAAAAGATGGATTTCTACCAAATTTTCATCGTTATTTATTCTATAAATTCTATAATCTAACCCATCAATCAACTCATTTGGAATTAAAATCATTTTGCGAGAGAATTTATAGAGCTCTAGTGATTTTGTGATAAATTAGGGTTTTCAAATGATGAAGAACAAGTACACTTTTTTTGTGAAATTCACTAAATTTCTCTGTGAAATTTACCAAATTTACAGTGTTAGGGTTTGTGATTGAGAATTGTATACTTTTTCCACTACTCTAGAAGTATCAAAATCCCTAATTATACTTAACAAACCCTAGTTTAAGTTTAAATTACAATCATGAGTCATGCAAAATCCCAACCCTCTACTTCAAGGAGGCCTTTTAACGAAAACCTCATTACACAACTCCTTGGTTCCACAAGGAAAATCATTAGAGCTCGGGCCTTGGTGCAATATCAAGCCTAATTGGCAATGCAAGGGAACATAGAGATGTTGAGCTTATGATGACTGTGTGGGATTTATTTGTACACTGGTATGGGAAAAGGGTAGCTAAAGTCCCTATTTCTAATGTGTGGACATATGATATAGGAAGATTAGTGGTCCCTAATGTATCCATGGATGTGGAATTAGTTAGGCATATTTCCATAAACTATGATCAAAATGTTAGAGTTATCAGAGCTACAAATGGGGAAGAATTGATCGATCTTGATAAAGCCTTCATTTTTGAGGTATTTTTTCCTACAATTAGTTGCAAAAAAATTCATAGCCTTTGACCTTTTCAAAAAAAATACCAACAAGATAGGAGCAATTGTAGAGTGCACTAGAACCCCATACAGAGACTTAAGAAGTTTGACAGAAGGTCTAGAAGGATCATTTCCAGTGAGATGGAGCTATTCAACCTTAACACTTTTGAAGATGATTTCACTAAGATATATTATGCTTTATTTCAAGTATTGGGGGGATGATCAGACCTGGATTTCAATGCCTCTCATGTATATGGTTGTTGACATTCAAAATCCCCTAATGAACATTGAATTTAATTTTTCCACTTCCATCGCATATGTCATTCACAAGCAATCAATAGAGATTAAGAAGAGCAGCAAAGTGATAAATTTCAGCTGGTACTCTCTTTTGTGCCACATGTTCCTCTATGATGGAAGAATATAATGGGACAAGGCCTTCTAGGTGCACATGGAAGATGGAAATGGCAATCCCCTCCCAATTCAATGTTGGACACATGTATGGGATAGGCATTGTGATACTTCCAACTTTGTGGTATTTGAGAATTATTTTGTAAGAAGGGTAATCTCACTCTTGGGAGTAAATGAAATAATATTGCAAAAATAAATTATGGATTTCCTAAGGCCAAAAGACACAGTACCCAAACTTGGGAGTATAGCACAATTGTGTAGATTGGTATCTCCACAATGACTCTATAGTAATCAAGGTGTATGGGTCCCTTGTTGGAACCCACATTTTTCCTATATATGTGCCATTAAAATTAGAATTTTTGGAGGTGATGTGGTGGATAAGTGGCTTAGATAAATCTCATCTAAAGGGCCAAAATAAAATTTCCTTCTTTCCTTTTTCTACAACTTTTTTTTACTTTACAGTCACTGGGGAGGGATTGGAGTTATTGTATCCAATGATGCAAGTTTCCAGGTGTAGTGTCATAAAATGTACTCCTTTACATTTTCACACTATGTTTGGGTCCCCTAATTAATTGGACTTAATTAAGTCTCTAAATGGCCCAATTATGCATTTAAATTCCTAATTAATCTTTTTTTTCAAAAGGGAAACTTGTATTGAATAATTGCAAACATTAATCAAATTGCCTTTAAATTGGTGTGTCATAGGTTTGGGGTCTAGGACCCATTCGCCCCCCCTTAATTGTATGCCCCCAATTTTTAATATCTTTTTTGTGGCATTTTATGATTCAAATCCAATTTGCAATTGTCGACCTTTGATGTTTATTTTTTGGGAAATTAGAAAATTACATATAAATACAAGGTCTTTTTATCAGGTCAAGTAATCTAGCAAGAGGTAAACTTTCATAAGAGAAAATATTATTGTGAAGAGCATTGAAGAGGATATTTATCAAGCATCTATATCAGCAATCAAGATCTCAAGCATCATGTCAAAGTTATTTGCATTCATGCATGTTTTTGGAGCTAACATTGTGATGCAGGTTTCAAGAATTCAAGTCAGGATTCAAGTTGTCAAATCAAGCATCCAATCAATCCATTCATGCAAGATCAAGACCTTAGAGATATGTGTTAGATTCCAGTCCTTCAAGGATCTCCATTCAAGGATTTGGTGAGTTGCAACATAGCAAGTGTTCATTCATCATTACTTTTATTCATGTTTCATTTCATTTCAAGGTTTAATTACCAAAATGGGGTTTGACCAAGGCAAACCCCCATTCACCAAAAACAAACATTTTTCTCCTCTCTTTGTGTGATGTATATTTGCAAGTGAAGATAGATTGAAGATTGATCAAAAGTGAAATTTTCCAAAGTTTTCAAAGTTTTCAACATTGTCGTCAAGCCATGAAAACTCAAATCTCGAATTTATTTTTGGCTTTACGACAGTGAAACCTAGGGAAAATAGAAGCTTAGATCCATCTCCAGAGGACCCTGAAAACTGAGCAAAAATTATTTACAAAGCCTCATTTTCCCTAAGTCGAATTTGTCCCAAGAGGACACTCAGCAACTACTTTTGGTGATAGGTGCATAAAATCCTCTCCTTCTCAAATTTTCCAGAAGTTTGTGGATTCTAATATATTAAGGTTTTAAATTGATGATTCAAGTTTTACATTGCACAATTGGATTCATTTAGAATTTTTCATTCATCTCCCAAAAGTATATTTCGGGCTAATTTACCCATCCTAAGTCAAGGAAAACAACAAGATCTCCATTAAGATTGGCTCACCTAAGGGTTGAAAGTCAATATTTCCCTAGGGGATCTCTTTTTCCTAATGAAATAATGAAGATAGGTGCATATCCCCATTCAAAACCTACCTCACCCATTTTTTGATCTTTTATTTATGTTAACCCGACAATGTACATCAAAAATTCTAAATTTGAAGTCCATTTAAACCCTAGATCTAGGATTTACATTAGTTTGCATTGAATTAGATTTCATATTATATAGGGTTTTAAATTTGTATTTTGCATCATTTAAAATCTGAAAAATATAAAAAATTACATGCATATTACTTTAATTTTGCATTGTACTTGCATATTAGTGTATTTTCAGTCATTCACATTCACAAATTGAGTCAAAATTTAATTTCAAAAAGTGTCACTTTTTTCATCATTTGTCACTAATTTAATTTGCATTAGGACACCTAAATCTAGAAAAAATTGCTACAAAAACCACCATTTGCAACTTGGAACTGAGAACACAAACAATAACCCAAAAATTGTATTTTTTTCATTTTTTAAAACCTTGTACAAGGACCCATTCACCCTTGGGAAAATGAGTGCTCACCCATTTTTGGGCGTTTCAATAGGATGGCCCAATAAAAGGAAAGGGTATTTGATCTTGAGGGAGTCATCAATCAAGTAAGATCAAGCATCAAAAGGTCAACATTCCATCACCAACTCCATTTTGGTAAGGATGTTTTGAGGAATTACATAGATGACAAGGAGGTTGCTGACAAGAAGGTAAAATAGGTTTACTTTAGAGAGGCAAAGCGTACAAAATTAAAGAAAAACCTGGATTATCATGGTGCCTACTTGGAGATAAGGGATCCAATTGCAAGGATCCAAATGATCCTTAAAAATATGATTAAATAATTGGGAAAGCCCCAATTTTAGAGGGAAGGCCCTTATATCAACCTAAGACAAATCCTTTTGTCTATTCTTTTATCGGGAGGTCTAAGGGACCTTTAATAAGGGAGCATACTCCTAAAATTCCACCTCATGTAGTACCACCCTCTCCTCCTCAGGTGTCACCATCCCCTCCTCATATGATTATTATAAATTCCCCTCCAAGGGAACAACCTTAGAAGAAGTGAAGAACTAAGCAACCATCTCAGGTTGATTATCCACTTAGACTTGATGAATAAGAATAAATTGAGGTAACAATAGAAGAAGTACATCAGAAAATTCCTTCTCTTGCAGGGAAAATATTGTTAGAATTCCTCAAAGAAGATTGGGAATAAATGTGACAATCGGAAGGGATGAATTAAACAATATCAGGGCAATGGCATGCACACAATTCATCTCTGATGATGAATTTGTGAAATAAAAGGAGTTCAAGTATTTTGTTATCATATCCAAATGGAAGAGTTCCATAAGATATTAAATGAGGAAAAATAAAAGGTCCAACCCTCTCAATATGAAGATGTCACCAAAAAGATACTACCTGACATCAATTTTGATGTAAGAAACATTACCCCTAAAGATGGAAGGAAGCTAGTTATGGAGATTAGATTGATATTTCTCCCTGAATCGAACACACATCAACAATATCATTTGACACAATAAGGGGGCAAGATGAAGATGTTTTCTCTTTAGAAGAGCAAGCTCAATTGACACTTTCAAGGTTAGGGTTCAACCCTAAATGGGAAACCCTTATAATATGGGATCTTGACCCTAATACAACTATCTTAGGTTGCAGAGACAACACAGTATTTCAGGGGAGGGTTAGTGATAAAGAGGGTATCAAAGACCTCAACCCTGGAAGTTGCTTCATTAGTATTTGGCACTACTAAATTTAGTGAAGCAACAATAATAAATTTGCAAAGTGAGTATGACAAGCTATTGAAAGATCATATAGCACTTGATGCAGAATACAAAAAGTTAAAGATGGAGACTCAAGCAACACCTCCTCCTACTGATACTAATGCAAAAATTTCTTCCTCGACATGGCCTATAAACAATTAAATAAGGGAGAATGAAGAGCTTAGGGAAAAAATCAAAGAGATGGAGGAGCAAATAAAGAACACTCAAGACATTTGGCATGATGAAACGGTATATGTTGTATCAAAAAATTTGGGGCATGTTATGTCAAAAAAATTGAAGAGACTAGAAGAATCTTATAGGGATAATAATAGCCTAAGGGATGTTATTCCTAGGGTGGCTAAGGATCAAGACAAGCTTGAGAGTCTTGTGAATAAATGGATTCCTAGAATTGTAGCTTTGCAAGGCATGTACAAAGGGTTGTATATGAAAATAATCCACCAAGTGACATCTTGCCTACTTTTAATATGGCTAAGCTAGTAGGAGACATGCACGAATATATGGATAAATTGACACAAAGAGCCAAAACTAAGCTCAAGAATTTTGAGAATATTGAGATAAATATTATACCTTATATTGTGAAGAAGGATGGGGAGCTTAAAAAAACTGAAGAGTGGAAAGAAGGTTTCAAAAACATTGGTCCCTATTTTGGAATTTTTTATTTATGATGACTATAAAGTTGACATAAATTTTCTTAAAACTTCTCTAGATAAATCTATTGATACATATCAAGGTTTGGAAGCTTTTAGCAAGGAAACTAGTGTAGTCATAGATGCAAAGTATCTGTGTTATATGTCTAATGTTGACTAGATTCTTTCTTTTTAATGACCATCAGAAAGATCATATATGGCATGGGATACAAATTACCAATTTCTTGGACTTTGAGCCACATTTTTTTCATCCAAGGCAAAATTAGTACCCAACATCTCTTACAAACACCTACAATTTTGATCTTTTTATCTTTCAAGGCAAAAAAAAAACTTGAATGAAACTAATCAAGAAGATATCTTATTTTTCTTACAAAATTTTGGGCATAAGTTGTCAAAAATTTGTGCCAAGTAGGAATGGTGATTGTACATTTTTTAAGAGTATGGTCAAGATAAAACACTTTCAAATCAGTTGGTACTATACTAGGGACAAATCAACATAGGAATCATGAAAGAAAAGAAAAGGTTGGTGTGTAATTTTGAGTTGTGTTTCAATCAATCCTCACCAATCACATATAAATGTTCCATGGGCATGTGAGAAATGGGATGGAAAATATGTCATATCATATACAAAGAGTGATTTTGAGGAAATTAGATCCATATGCCAGAACAACTACCTCGAGAGGCCTCCAAAAACTTATTAAGTAGTTTCTCTACAATTTATAAATGTTTTTTTTTCCCTTTTGAACAATGCCATTGCCTAAGATTTTTTATTTTATGACTTAAGAGATGGTTGAGGCTTTTTTCTTGTTGCTTCCCTTGTGTCTATAAAAGGGAATTTCAAGCCATTCTCAATCCTTAGTTTTTGTAGCTTCTATATAGTTTTAGCTCTTGTGCAGTTAGGTCTTATGAAATTTAGAAGAAAGATATTGTATACTTCTTATGTAAATGACAACAAATAGCTCAATTGTGCAAACATGAATATAAAATCATACTATTAATGTCTCCATATTGTAAGGAATCCTCTTTTGAATCTTAATAAAATAAAATATTTCTTGAGGTTCTCATTATACATTTGCTATTATGAATGTTTAATTGATCATCTTATTCTCAAGAAATGGATTAAAATGTTTTCAACTGAATACTTAAGGATGTTGTTGTTACAATAGGATTGCTAAGTAGATTAACAATATTATCACCTTACATGTTTCTTATTGTACTGTAGTAATATTTTAAAACCATTGAGTTTTTTATCAAAATTTTCATCCAAAGAATTTGCATCATTTTGACTCTATAATGGATAAGACACTGGTCAAGCCTGCTTACAGAACTTATGCCTAAGCAGAATCAAACCTAAATTTGATTGTTATTTTTACTTTATTTTTCTCATTCCACACTGTCAATATAATATAGAGCAGATAGAGGGTTTTGAAGATGATTTAGCCAATCAGGCTCACCCTTTAAGATTATCAGTGTGAAGATTAGTATTTGTTTGACATCATTATAATTATAGTTTCATCTCAAATGATGATGTATATATGGGTAGCCACCTTGGTTTTGCAAAAACTAAAGTGTAGAGGAGAACAAATATAAAATATCTCTTGTTCGTTGGCCACAACCTAGGGTTCTTGAGTATAGGATTTAGCTAATCCTTAGAGAAAACTAGACAATCAGTTGGAAAAACCAATAAATTGGTGACTCCATTGGGAATACAAAGAGTCTCTAGTTATGAATTAATATTGTTGCCGCAAAATTTTCATTAGCCATCAAGTCTAGCCAACCAATAGATTGGTGACTCTATTGGGGACTTAAATTCAAGATTGAGTTATATTGCATGCCCTAGCTGCCTTAGGACTTGTGTATTTTTGTATACTCTATCCAATTGTCTCCATGTGGTAAAACTAGGCCAAAAGTCTTATTGTAAGCCATCTATTGAAAGAATTTTATAAAATTGTCAAGTTTGAGGTCTGATCAAAATACCTACAAGAAATTTTTTATCCCCATTAAGTTGGGTGGCGACTTTGATACCTCTTAAAAGGACAAGTATTGAAGAAAAATATCATAAAGGAATATCATCAACATGGAACGCAAGATATATCTATACAAAGGTGAACCTAAAAAGAGGCTTGAAGTATAACTATCAAGGAGGAAGAAAACATGGAAAGAAAGAGATGTAAGTCAAATCCTACTTTTGATCACTCTGTTTATGCAAATAGTGATGAAAATTTTGATAGTTCACCAAATAGGTATGTAGCTCCTAAAATTTCTGAATTGATGAAGAAAATACATTGACAACACCATTATTAGTAAGTGGTCTCACAAAGCTTGAGATAATGGCCGAACAAATAAGGAAAATAGAACAAGCCCAGAGGGATTATGATATTAGACATGGTGTTTATAATCAATCCAATGATCCTAGCCTACCTATGATAAATTTTTAGATGGAGAATTTTTTTCCAAGCCCCCCTATTCAAAAAACAACTCATTTTTCTTATCATAATCCTATTGTGGTTGGTATGCCTCAAGTTGCAACAACTAGTACTCCTCAATTTTCTTCACAGACCCCTATACCTAAAAAAATCTTCAAGCCAAGGAGGAACTATTAAAGGAAATGAATTACCTTCAAATAGAATTGAATAGACAAGAGGAAGTGAAATTTAGGGAGGCTATGAGAAAGAGGGATGAGATGAAGAGAAGGCCTCTTCCAACTCATGTGTTACTTCAACATTGGCATATCACAATCCTCTTGGAAGTGCTAACCCTCTGAATGTACCTCTTCCAAATTCTTGTGTGAACACTTGGAGAAATCCCATAGTAACTAATGCAGTCCCACTTAGTCATCATAATAATGTTGCATCACAAACTTTTCCTATTATAAGTGTTGTATCGAGTATCCCTCAAGGAAATTCAAATCCCTCTACATCACAACAAAATAATCTCGGTACTTATATATTACCTAAAAATCTTGGTATTCTATTAAATTCCCAAGTGAATCCCACTCGAAACCCTCAAATTCAGCAAAATGTTCAACAACAAGGTATTGGTGTGGGAGCAATATCCCAATAGAAAAATTTGGGAGCAAGAAATTATACACAAAATAACCAAGGATATAATCAAACGGGTTCTGAAATGCAATATAATGCTCCACTAAATAGTGGTGGTTAGTATGTTCCTATACATCAAAATCAAAACATCCAACAAATTGTTCATGTAGCTCAAAATTATCAAACAAATTTATAATTTATAAATGTTTAGGGAAGAATACCTCTACAAATGGATAGATATAGACAATTATATTTTGGTGGTATTACTAGATACCCCAATCAAGTTCCTGATGAACTGAGGTCATGTTTAGAAATTTTCAAGAAATGATGCTATAACTGGTGAGGAACATCTCAAAATTTTCTTAAATTTGATGGATGATTTTGAAATAGAGAATGAAGATGTGGTAATGAAGTTGTTTATGCAATCTTTGACTATTGAAGCTAGAGATTGGTATAGAAATGTACCAAATGCAAGCATATGATCATGGGATGACTTAAAAATGGTATTCAAAGAATAGTATGGGGACAAACTGACCCAAGGTTCATTATAAATTAATTTACAAGCATGAACAAGGGTTTGAATGAATCAGTGCCAAAATTCAATGTTAGATTCAATAGGGTATTCAACAAAATTACACCATATATGAGACCTAATGAATCTATTTATTTGGTCCTATATTGTAATCTATATGATCTGAAGATGTTTATGAATTGAGTGATAAGAATCCTCAATTACTAAGGGATACATTGAAAATTACAACTCATATTGAGAGCAATAGAAAGGCTTCAGGAAAAATAAACAAAAGAGATGATGTCAAAATTTTGTAAGACCCTAAGGGACATCAGAATAAGTCATTCACTTTTGAAGAAAAATTGGACAAGGTAATGAGTTCCCTTAGGACCTTAGTTACAAGTTATCTAAAATTTAGAAAGGATTATGACATGACAAAAAAAATTACCTGAAGCAAGATAGCATGCCAAGGTTGGCAGATCAACCTTATAATACCACTTGGAAAAACGGTAAACCAATACAACAAAATCAAAGAGCTACACCAAATAGAGAAAATTTTGACCACGTGAGAAAAAATAATGTCAATTTTGTTGATGACAATATTTGGTGCATGGTTTATCAAATGCCTCATTCTCCCCTACAATGCATTGTGGAATAATCCTTGAAAGAATGGAATAACCCATGTGATTATTGTGACAACTCACATAGTGAAGATCATGATGTGAACATGATGTCAAATAGATTATCCTTCATTAATGATGAATATTATTTTGATGAGGGATGCCCTAAAATAGATGTGGATGACAGAAGATTCAAATAAAATGGTTATTATCAACAAATATTTTATGAAAAATGAAGAAGGTATAAAGATACATAATGTTGAAACTTCTAATTCTGATATTAGATTAAGAATACCTTCAGAAGAAGAAATTAAATCCTTGATTGTTCGTGCAATTTCTCAAACCAAGAGCAATTATAATTTGAGAAATAGAGTATTCAATAGTGACCAGAGTAGGGCTAAAGAATCTTCATTAAGGAGCATAATGATGATGAAAAGGATCAAAATTCTTGTAGGCAAAGAGAGAATCTTAAAACTAAAGTAAATGATACACCATGCAAAGGAAAAAAATATTTAAAAGCATGTGGATCGAATTACTTCTCCCCTTATAAAATCAAAATATCAGAAGGTGTTCAAACTAATCAAGAAAATAAAGGTACTAGGTGTGATCAAGAAGGCCAGTTAGGTGGTAAGCAAGAAAAAACCAATGACCAAATTGCACCAACTTGTGACATTCTAAAATATGTTGTTGTGGGCATGACTCAAATACTATCACAAATAAAGGGATGTGTTCCTCTACTAGAAATTATGAGAATAGAGGAGCACAAGGAAAAGGGATTTTCCCTTATCAATGGAGAAATTTTAGCCTTTAATGGAAATAAAGTGATTATCCCACCTAAAAATAGTTAAACAAAATCAAGTTTGAACCTGAAGGTACAAGTAATGAAATACCATAAGTGTTTTTGGACACTACTATGATTGGTTTTCCATATTAGGTTGACTCATTCTATGTGACTCTGTAAGTGAATAAGAAATTAGTTAAAAACTACATGATTGAATCAAGGGCATCCACCAATGTTATACCTCTAGCCATTATGAAGGATTTGGGGTTACAAGTGAGTAAAGAATTTGAGAAATTATTTACAATGGATTCTAGGGAAGTTTTAGTTATTGGAATAATGAAGGATGTACATTTCAAGTTGGTTGCATTCCCTAAAGAGGACTTTGTAATGAATGTAATTGTTGTTGATATTCCATCCTAGTATTGAATGGTTATATGAAGAAAATGGTCAGAAAAAATTGGAGGAATCATGTGGTTGGATCTTTCATATTCCATAATCCCTATTAGTAGCAAGGATGTTAAATTAAATAGAGAAAAGAGGTCTTGTAATCTTAATGAAGAATTGCAGTAAAGTGAACATGTGCATTTTGTTGATGTAGACATGGATAACTTTAGATTTGTAAAGTCACAAACCACAGAAAGTAAAGATGCACCTATAGTTGAATAAGTAGAAGAACAAGATCAAGATGGCAGCCTTTGGACTATGTATTTTGATGGATGTATTCAAAGCAAGGATCTGGTGCTAGGGTGATTATCATAGCACCAAATAATGAGTCCTATAAATATTCATTCTCTTTAAAATTTGAGTGTACAAATAATGTATCAAAATATGAGGCTTTGTTATTAGGAATAAAAGTAGCTATCAAACATAAAATCAAGAAACTTAGATTTCTAAGGGATTTTGAGCTAGTTGTATCCCAAAATAGAGCAAGGTATGTGTCAAAGCATAAAATATTTAAGCAGTACAAATATGTTGTCTATGACACTATTGAAATTTTTGATGCATTCTCAATAGACTGGATGAAAAGGGAAAGAAATGCAATGAAAGATCTTCTTGCTAATATTTTCTTGAGACCAGATGATATTACCTTTTCTAGAATATCTAAGGTTAAGGTCAAAATGAGGCCATCCATTCTAGATAACATCCATAATTGGTAGGTGTTCAGTGATGACCAAGATTTTTTGACATTTTTACACTGTATAGAGAAGTATCATAGCCAGGAAATTGACTTCTAGGGTTTTGTGGAGAGAATAGATGGAAAGGACGTCATTTTTGGGAATGAGGTGATTCAACTCAAAACTAATAAAATTACTAAAGGATTGGTATCCTTAGATAGGTTTTTTCATAATTCTTATAAGTGTAATGTCAAACAAACTCCTATGCATGAAAAAGACCTAGAGGAAGTAAACTTGGGAACTAAGTGTGCACCTAAAAGGGTCTACATTGGTAAAAAAACTCAACCCAAAAATTAGAAAAATGGTTATTTCTTTACTCATAAATTATAAGTATATCTTTACTTGGTCATATGATGACCTGAAGGCTTACGGGGAAGATTTATTCTAGCATGAAATTTTCCTAAAGTCGGATGCCAAGCCTTTCAGAAAAAGAATGGAGGCATAAGGTTGTGTGTTGATTTTAGAAATTTGAATATATCTTCATTAAAGGACAATTATCCATTGCCAAATATGGAGGCAATGTTGCATAAAGTTACAGATCGTGAGCTATTACCAATGATGGATGGATTCTATGGCTACAACCAAGTAAAAGTGAAAGAATTAGAGCAATACAAAACTATTTTTACTATGCCATGGGGTACATATGGCTATTTTAGAATGCCATTTGGTATAACTAATGCAAGAGAAACATTCCAAAGAGATAAGGATGTTGCATTTTCAGATTTCATAGACATATTTATGGTAGTATATCAAGATGACTTGACTGCATACTCCAAGAAAGAATATGATCATTGTTTGCACCTAGAGAAAAAAAAATCTAAAGCTCTAAAATTTGGCATTTTCCTTAATCCTAAGAAATGTGATTTTGGGTTAGCAATTCAGGAAAACTTCTAGGCCACATTGTTTCTAAGGAAGGCATTATAATTGATCTAGAGTGGGTTGCAACAATAGAGAGGATTCCTCAACCCAATACCATCAAAGATATCCAATCCTTTTTTGGGAAAGTAAATTTTGTGAGAATATTTGTAACTAACTTTGTAGAAATAACAAGATCTATCTCAAAGATGTTGAAGAAAGGAGAATCCATATCATGGAATGAAGAACCAACCAAGGAATTCCAAATCATAAAAGAGGAAATAAAGAACGATTTTTTTCTTAAATCTCTAGATTTCTCTAAGCCATTTCAACTCTTTTCCTTTGCCTCATTCCATACTATTGTTGCAATCTTGTTGTAGAAGAATAATGAAGGGTTTGAGTAGCCAATTTCTTTCTTTAAAAAATATTTACAGACTGTTCAACTCAAATATTATATGGTAGAATAACAAGCTTATGTATTAGTCAAGGCAATCAATAATTTCAATTCTTATAGTGGGAGCTATAATTGTGGCGTATATTCCCAATGTTGTAGTAAAAGGCATCTTCACATAACAGGAGGTGACAGGAAGAAGATGCAAATGGATCAAACAGATCCAAGAATTTAATATTGACATTCAAATCAAAAAAAAAAATAGAGGGCAAGGATAAGCTAGGCTCATGGTTGAGTCAAATCTAGAGGCTTACTAGCTAAATAAGGTAGAGATAGGTCTATTGTCTTCTAAATGTGATATGTAGTCTTCTCCTTGGTATAAGGATTTCATTTTTTACTTTCCAAACATGTCTTATCCAGATAGCATAAATATAAATAAAAGAACTTTGAAACTGCATGCCATCAAGTATGTCATCATCTAGAATGAGCTTTGGTGGAGGAGCAGGGATGGAATCTTGCTCAAATGTGTTGATGAAGAACAAGCTGCTAAGATCCTCGATGAAACACGTAATTGAGTTTATGGAGATCATTATATGGCAAAAAAATAACACACAATATTTTAAGATCTCAATACTAGTGGCCTTCAATCTTTGCAAATGCGCATAAAATGGTTAAGAACTTTGGTGCATGTTAGGGGTTTTCAGGAAAGCTATTTTTTAAAAACTTTCCTTTGAAACCTATGTCTGCAAAAGCTCCATTCTAGCAATGGGGAGTTGATTTCATAGAGGAAATAACTAAGAAGTCTATTGGTGGACATAGGCGGATCCTAGTTGCCACTAATTATTTCCCTAAGTGGATAGAAGCCATCACTATAAAGAAGGCTACTAGTAAAGTTGCAATTTATTTTATGATGAACAATGTTATCACTAGGTTTGGAGTGTCAGTTAGATTAATATTTGATAATGCAATGTGCTTCAGGTCTAAAGGATTTATAATTTTTCACTATCTATGTCGAATAACCATTTCCTACTCATCTCCCTACCATCTCCAAAGTAATAGACATGTAAAATCAAGCAACAAGAGCTTGATGAAAATAATGAAGAGGATGATTGAAAATAACAAAAGGAATCAAAACTCAAAACTCAGATTGGCCTTATGGGAAGATAGAGTGACTGTAAAAATTCCAATGGTTAGTCTCCTTTTGAACTAGTGTATGGTTTGGAGGAAAAAATTCCTATAAGAAACTTGTTGCCTAACTACATATTCATTCAAGAGAATGATGATGAAGTTAGTGATGCAATGGTGAATAGGATCAATCAACTCACTCGCTTGGAAGAGACAAGGCAAATAGCACAATAAAAAAACATCAAGTTACAACAATAGGTTAAGCACTTATTTGACAAAAGGGTAATGTGCAATAAAAATTTAAGTAGATGATACGGTGCTTCTATGGAATGTCAGGTCACAAGAGAAGGGAAAGCATGGAAAGTTTGATGCTAAGTGGTTGGAGCCTTATTTGGTGATTTGGTGAAGACTTATTTTCTATATATTCTTAATGGTGAACTTCTAGAACTATCGTTGTATGGACAATTTCTGAAACCCTACTTTTCTTAAGGTAGGTCTTTTCTATGCACAAGTGTATTTTATGTATCATATTGTATAGTTCCCTTTAGTCTATTTTTTTGCTCTATTTTTTTGTCTTTCTTTTTTCCAGTCAGCTTCTCTGAAGATTCTAGATCCTTGTCTTGCTCCTGAAATAAAGTGTCACCAATGAGAGCCACTTGTGGTACTCTTCATGTGTTTTGGTTTTTCAATTTTTTCCCTAGGGTCTAAGCTTCAAAATGTTGTTATTCATGCTAGGGCTTGCTAAAACTACTGCTTCATATATGTGTTTAGGCTAAAAAACCCTAAGTCTAGTCAATGCCATAGTACTTTTGTTTTAATTCTACGTTAACTGTCTACCCCAATTACCTGAATTTTAAGTTGTAACTTAAGGGTCTTTGCTTCATGCCTTTACCGGCCCCTTTTGTTAGGTTACTGGATGGACCCATCTTTTAACTAATTTCTAATTATTTAAGGTCCTATGTTATGCCCATCTATATCATTGAAATCACTAACCCCCTTTTCCCATCTCCTAGTGCTCACTTAAGTGATGAATTTTGTATGTGCTTAAATAATAACTTAAATCATCTCGCACTTAGTATAAGGTCCCCACCACTTGTGTGCCCTTTTTTTGTGCTTCTAAATGGAATTTTTTATTAAGGAAATAATAGTTACATGGAATTGTGGAAGCATTGATATTTGTCTCCATTCTAGTGGATTTTTCCATTATGTAGGGGGTTTGTTACTAAAGGAAGGGAGATCTCGCAGAACCATGGAATCAACGCCATGTGACGTCAAGGCATTATTTGAGGCTTAAATTATTTTATTAAGAGTAAAGTGTGATAGGTGTCACATTTTAAGGCATTCCATGAGTCTGCAGGTCACTTTAAGACCTAAATGAAGGCCACAAAATTACAAAAAAAGGATGTGTGGTGTGTCCTTGGTGTTTTTGACAAGTTTTATATCAAAGGCCAAGATTGTAAACAACAAAATGTGGACATGTGGCATGATCTCAGGAGGATTTCATGAGTCTGAAAACTCTTCATAGTGGCTCTATTTTCAAGTTGTGAAATTGTGGAAAGTTGTCGTGTGGCTTGTCTAATGATGTTAGCTACTCTTATGTTGTCTTTTTTGACAGGCCATCTCTAATGATGTTTACAGTGTTCCTATTGGATTGAATTTATTGGTCAAAGATCTATCTACACATGTCAAATATTTTCAACCTGGTCAAATCATTTATGATCGTCAAATCTTGTCCTTTCATTGAGAGATCAACGGTCCACATTCAAACTTGGAAAATGGATAGTTAGAGGCTCTTGGCTCATGCAAGCTAAGATTAATAGCAAACAAGATGGATTTCTACCAAATTTTCATCGTGATTTCTTTTATAAATTATATGATTCAACCCATCAATCAACTCATTTGGCATCTAAATAATTTGGCGAGAGAATTTGTAGAGCTCCAGTGCTTCCATGACAAATTAGGGTTTTCAAATGGTCATGAATAATTAAGTACATATTTATCTATGAAATTAACCAAATTTATAGTGTTAAGGTTTTCAATTGAGAATTTTCTATTTTGTATACTGCTCTAGAAGCATCAAAACCCCTAATTATACTCAAAAAACCCTAGTTTAAGTTTAAATTGCAATAATGAGTCATGTAAAAGACCAACCCTCTACTTCAAGGAGGCATTTTGATTAACACCTCATTACACAACTCCCTTGTTCCACAAAGAAAGCCATTAGAACCCATGGCCCTGATGCAGCATCATGCCTAATTAACAATATAAGGGAATGCAAAGATGTTAAGCTTTTGATGACTGGGTGGGATTTATTTATACACTAGTCTGGGAAAAGGGTAACTAAAATCCTTATTTCTAATATGTGGACATATAATCTAGGAAATTTAGTGGTCCCTAATGTATTCATGTATTTGGGCTTAGTTAGGCACATTTCCATGAACTATGATGAAAATGTCAAAGTTATCAAAGTTGTAAATGGGGGAGATTTGATTAGGCTTGATAAAGCCTTCATTTTTGAGGTATTTTACCTATAATTAACTACAAAAAAGTCATAGAATTTGACCTTTTCAAAAAATACCAACAAGGCAAGAGTAGTTATAGAATACAGAATCCCTAGACATAGACTAAAGAGGTTTGATAGAATATTTGTAAGGATCCTTTTCAATGAGATGGAGCCATTTAGCCTTGACACTTTTGAGTTTTGTTTCATCAGAACATACTATGCTTTATGTCAGGTATTAGGGGAGATGCTCAGACCTGAATTGCACTGCCTCTCATTTATATGGTTGTTGACATTCAAAATCCCCTAGTGAACATTGAATTCAATTGATGAGTCTAGTTTATGGCTTAATTATTGATAAGATTGTTGTCATTTTCTTGCAGTTACATAAGACTTTGATTCTTGAGAGTTGATCTTTCATGATATTTCCTTGAAACCTTAGGCCTTGAACATGAATTTATTTTCATAAGCTTTCAAATGATATTGATATGCTATGTGGACTATTTGTGTTAACTTTGCATGTGATTAATTAATGTCGCTTTATGATGATTATGGATATGTAGTTGTTGTGCATTCTAACGTTGTCATGCAGATGATTTGAGACCTACAATTCAGGAAGATTATGCCAGTTGGACGTGTGCTATATCGGTCAACAAGGTGATCATTGAAGACTCTTGGTGGTTGGAGATTCCTTATGCATCGGATTGTAACTGCCTTGTTATGGACTTAAAATTTTTTGAGCATGTGTTGGCGTTACTGTTGTGCCATATTCGAGTTAAGGGAATTAGGCATGTCAGGTTTTGTGCATGCGTAGCTGCCCCTACTCTTTTTTGTTCTTTCCCTAATGTGGTGTCCTCTATGTTTGCTGGAATTGACCGCCTTGCTAGGTTGTTGAATAAATAAAGGCTTTGATGTTCTTTATGTCTCTCGGTTAGAAGATTGCTTAATTGATGTAATCATACTTTTGAGTTTTTTGAAAATACAACTATGATGATTGTACTCATGTTTCTCTTCTGAATAAAATGAAGTTATAATTTTGTGCAATTGAGTATATCTTAGTTTTAGGTAATACTTATCCAAGGGGGGCCACTTGGTGAGTATTCCATCATGTACCTTAGTTTATTTTAGTTGTTATTCTTTGTTCAGTAATTAGTTAAGAATCTGGCATTGACTATTCCTACAACCACTAGAATTCCATTATGTGAGTTCTTTCAGCCAAAGCAGACAGAGTAGTTTCTTGTTTGTTCGCTCAAATATTCATTTCTATCATGTATTTAAATTTAATCTAGTTGTTGGGTGATGTTAAACATTTATGTTATTTCCTTCCAAGCAATTTACTTTCAGCATTGTGTTTTTCTTAGTTGTACGATAAATATGGCTACCTTTGATTCCTAGTGCACATACAATGCTAACCCATTTCAATTTTACGTTCTTGGGTTGATAATTTAAATGCACCTTCATGATGATTGAAATGGATATTCAGGTTAGATTTCCAATCTTTGAATCACAGCTGCAAGGGCTTAGTTGTTAAAATCATTGTAGGAGTCCAACATTTTTGGCATCATTGTCGGGGATGGTGTCAAACTAGGTAGTTATTTGGATTCATTGATATTTTTTCTTGTTGTAATATTTTTGGAGTTGTTCTTAGTATACCCATTTGTTAAAAGTAATGTTCCCCCTATTCTTCTACCAATTTTTTGTGTGATTTGGTTGATACTGCGTTGAGACCGCATGCGTAGAGGGAGGAGGATAGATGATCATGGGAGATTCCTTCCTAACAATCCTGATCCATTCTAGTTAATTGAGTACCAAAAATTATCCAAAAATAGAGAAGAAGAAGAAGAAGAAGAGTCATACCCCTTTGTTGGTACATTTCCTAATTTGACTATTTCTGAAGTTTCCCTTGAAGATCAAAATCCAGTTAAAGAACCCTTTGCTTTGGAATTTCATCAAGCAAACATGGGTGATGCAAATGGAAACAGACCTAATAGAGCTAACCAATCATATTTTTATTTCCCCATTTCTCATCAGAATGAAGTAGACAACCTCAAAAAAATCCCTGCTTCAGTTCTTCCTAAGTTCTATGGGCTTGTCATAGAAGATCCTAATACATTCTTGTTTGAGTTTGATATCCTTTGCAAAATTTATGACTATACCACCGATGCCCATAGGCTTAAGTTGTTCCCTGCCACCTTGAAAGAAGTTGCATTAATATGGTTCATGAGCCTAGGTAGAGATACCATAGATACTTGGGAGGACATGAAAACAAAATCCCTTGAGAAATATAAAGATTATTGCAAGGGCAGTGGCATGAGAGGAGATGACATTTTTAGGATGCAACAAAAGGAAGATGAGAGCCTGGAAGATTTCATTTCAAGGTTTTTGTTTTATCTAAAAAATATCCACACCATACACTCAATGAAGAATCATAAAAGATGTTTTTTCTTGAGATTAATTAATGACAGTTGCACTGATTCCTTGGACCTGATAGGAGGAGGAGATATCACCCAAGTTCCTTGGGATGATATCAAGAAAATATGTCAGAAATATTGTAGGGCAGCCTAAAAGATAGGGATAGCTTACCAATCTTATATGGGTAAGTCATCTACCAGTGGAGTTTCAAGGATAGAGATTACTCAATTACTGGAAAATTTCAAGCAAGACATCATAAACAATCTGGATACTCTATTGGATTCACTTCAAGCCAAGAAGAAATAAGAGGAGGCAGAGGCAATACTGGCAAAATATTGCCCTCATTATAGACAAAAGAAGGACTGCAGATGCAAGATGATAGCCAATATTGACAACAAGCAGATGGCACCCGAGTTCAAACCAATACAGGTTGATGATGATCAATTCTACTATGTTGCACAAAGGAGGCCATGGGCTCCAAGACAAGGTATGCCACCAAATCCACTATCTTTTGTTGGGCCATATTTCAATTCTTATTCATCTAGTAATCAATGACAACCCCCATATCCATCCAATTATAGAGGATTTCCACCACAACCTTGGAATAACCCTCCAAATGGTTGGCCCAATCACCAAAACTCTCCACCCCAATGGTAGAAACCTTAAGAGAATTGGTAGTAGTTTCAAGGAAATTGGCAGCCACCCCCAGTAACTAGCTGCAAACATCTCAATGGAGGGGAGGACAACAATGGCCAATCCAGACAACCAATCACATGTAGCCACCTTCTCAGCCCCAGCAACCTGCTATAATGCCTAATGCCTCCTCCTACCAATCCAAGTTCAAATGTACCTAAACCTACTCAACTACCAGCCCATCTCACACCAAACCCAAATAATAAACCATAGCAACAGCCAGTATACTTTGTTGATCCAAATCAATTCCCTGCAAATTTTTTGAGTGTAAGTGACATTCGTTTGCATTCAGGAACCACTTTACCAGCTCCTTCCACACCTATTACCACTGAGCTTCATGTGGAAGAGGAGGAGCCTCTGAATTTCCCTGTTCAGCCGAGTGCACCTAAAAATCTTGAACCAGTCCCAGCCAAGCAAACTGATCTTGAACCATCATTTCCCCAAAGGTTGGAAACTGTGAAGCAAAAAGAAGAAAATGAGGACACAGCTTTTGACATTTTAGATCAGTTGAAGCATATGTGTGTCTAGATACCAATATTTTAGGCCATCAAATATGTTCCCATATACGAAAAAATAATCAAGGAAGCATGCCTTAAGAAGCCATGCAGGAAGAAGAAACACCCCACTACAGTTCATGTGGTGGGACAGCTCACTGACATCATGCTTGGGAAAGTGACCATCCTCAAGTACAATGACCCAAGGAGTCTTGTGGTAGGATTTGTTATAAATGGGATGCAAATAAATAATACTCTCATTGATTTGGGAGTAGCAATAAATTTTATGACCAAGGACATCTTGTAGCAACTAAATATTGTAAGTATGAGACCTACTCCTACTATCCTGCAGCTTGTTGATAGTTCTATTGTTAAGCCTGATGGTATAGTGGAAGATCTAGTGGTAACTCTAGACTCTTGGGAGTACCCAGCAAATTTTATGATTCTTTCTCCCAAAGCCACACTAGGCAGGTACCCCATTATTCTTGGAAGACAGTGGTTAGCAAAAAAAATGCTTATATTGGATGTCAAACAAGAGATATGACCATTTAAAATGGGAAGAGCACCAAAAATCTTGTTCTCTACCCTCTTGCTCGGCCATCCCATGTTAAGGATGATTCAGTATGGCCACATGTTGGTGAAGAGGCCAAGGACATTAATTTTGTGGCACAACTTATGATGTTAGGCAGAGGTCCTTTCCTACAACTTCAAGATGAAGATGAGGTAATGACTAACATAATTCAGAACTATTATGAGGTAGAGGAAGCATCATCCTCTAATTTTTTCGATACAGTGAAGACACTCCTACGCACTCTTCCTGCAGCCACTCATCCTATAGCCACTCTTCCTACAGTCGTTCTTCATGTAGACGCCTTTCCTGCAACTGAATTTCTTGTAGCAACAAGTATGTTCCACGCATTAATGCCACATGAACTCAAGGTACAAAGCATTAGTGAAGTATATATGGTTGATTTAACTACACAATTCCAAGTGTCAGAAGGGAAATATCTAAATATCAACAATAAATTGAGTGAAGAACAGTAGTTGTCATTAGAAAACTTGCTAAGGCCCCACCAAAAAGCATTTGCATGGGATTATCATGATATGAATGGATTGGATCCTAAAATTTGTACTCATAGGATATATATAAGAGATAATTATACACCATTAAGACAACCACAAATAAGAATTAACCCTAGATTGAGAGAAATTGTAAAAGGAGAACTGCAAAAATTGCTTGATGTTGGATTTATCTACCCCATTTTGGATAGCCAGTGGGTGTCCCCATTGGTAATTGTGACCAAAAAAGGAGGGAAGTGGCGAGTTTGTATTGATTACAGGGAACTCAATTCTGCCACCAAAAAAGACCATTTTCTTTGTCATTCATAGATCAAGTTCTGGACTCACTTGCATGAAAGCAATACTTTTATTTTTTGGATAGATTTAGTGGCTATAACCAAATCCAAATTTCATTAGAGGACCAGGAGAAGACCACCTTTACCTGTCCATGGGGAACCTATGCCTACTCAGTACTTCCATTTGGCTTAAGTAAAGCACCAGCAACTTTTTAGAGGGCAGCCATTAGCATATTTTCAAACATTTCACATGATTGCATGGAGATTTATATGGATGATTTCACTACTTAAGGTGTTGATTTCAATGAAGCCCTGAAAAATCCTTAAAAATTCCTACAAAGATGTGTAGATCATAATCTATCTTTAAATAGTGAAAAGTGCTTCATGATGATGCAGGAAGGTGTAGTTCTTGGACACTACATCTCTCACAAAGGAATTCAAGTAGATCCTACAAAGATTGAGGTAATTACCAATCTACCTATTCCTACAAAAAAAAAAAGATGTCAAGAGTTTCATAGGACATGCAAGTTATTACAAGAGGTTCATCAAGGACTTTAGAAAAATGGCAACACCATTGTATAATCTCCTAACTAAAGATGTTGAGTTCCAATGGACAGAAGGTTGTGACAAGGCATTTTCTAACCTGAAAGCAGCTTTGACTCATGCTCCTATGCTCAAGGGACCTAATTGTGAGTTTCCTTTTCACATACATACAGATGCATCAGAATATGCTATAGGATCAGTCCTAGGACAGAAAGAAAAAGCTATTAAAAATTTCATTTACTTTGTCAGCAAAAATTTGCAAGGAGTTGAATTCAACTATATAGTGATAGAAAAATAAATGTTAGCAGTGATCTATGCTTTAAACAAATTCAGACATTACATAACCGACTACCAAATCTTTGTGCACACCAATCATGCAACCATTAGATACCTCATGAATAAGCCTTTGATTGCAGGAAGACTAGCAAGATGGTATTTGCTGATGCAGGAGTTTGACATAACCATTGTGGATAAACGAGGGAAATCCAATGTTGTTGCAGATTTTCTTTCAAGGCTGACCACATTAGAAGACAATCAAGTCATAGATTAGTATTTCTCTGATGAGCACTTATTTTCCATTAGTGTCCAGACACCCTGGTATGCTAATATCACTAACTTTCTAGTCACAGGGAGAGTCCCTCCTCACTTCTCTCCAAAAGAGAGGAGAGTGCTTATTGAAAAATCTTTTCCTTTCTCATTGATTGTTGGATGTTTGTTCTACACTAGACCTGACCAGGTCATGAGGAGATATGTGAGAGAAGATGAAACATTTGATATTTTGCATTCATGTCACAATGAACCCTATGGAGGACATTTTGCAGCCAAGAGGACAACAATGAAGATTTTGAATATAGGATATTACTGGCCAACACTTCACAAGGATCCAAGGCGATATACAAGGAAGTGTGACAAATGCCAAAAGATGGGTCGACCAAAAAAATCGGATGAGATGCCACTTTGTCCTTAGGTATTAATCAGTCCATTTGATAAGTGAGGACTGGATTTTGTAAGACCCATTGATCCTCCATCAAAAGGTAAATCCTATATTTTAGTATGTACTAATTATGTAACTAAATGGGTAGAAGTTAAATCCATAAAGAATGCATGAGATAATAAGGTTTCATAATTTTTGTATGAGGAAATTTTCACACAGTATGGAGTTCCAAGAGAAATAGTGACTGATCAAGGGACTCAATTCACTTCAACCCTTGTTACAGCACTAGTCAATGAGTACAACATTAGGCATAGGAAGTCTACTCCTTATCACCCCCAGGCCAATGGCCAAGTTGAGGTGACTAACAGAGAAATTGAAGCCATTCTAACCAAAACAGTGGCTATCCATAAAAATGATTGGGCAAGCCGGTTACCAGAAGTTGTTTGGGCTTATAGAACCACCTAGGAAACAACTACAGGATTCACTCCATTTGAGTTGTATGGAAAGTCAGCCATGATGCCCATTGAATTTGAACATAAGACTCTCAGAACTACAATAGAATTGGGAATGGATATTTTCGAAGCACAAAGAGATAGAATCATGTAGTTGAATGTTTTGGATGAGATGAGGAAGGCAGCCTTGCATCACATAGAGGTAGTGCAGAATCAGTAAATAATATGGCATGATAAATTCATCAAGGATAAGAAGTTTCAACCTCGAGATTGGGCACTGCTCTATGATTCAAGATATCAGGATAATGCAGGAAAATTATAGACAAGATGGCTCGGACCTTATGAGGTGGCTGAAGTATTTTCCAATGGATCTATTCAACTTAATACCATTGACCCTGTTAGGTTTAAGTTGTTGGTGAATGGTCATCACCTGAGATTGTATCACAAGCCAACTTCTAAGGAAGAGTTCCTATAGTAATTCACTCAGCATGCAGCACTCGAAATTCCTACAATCAAAGGAAATTGACCTAGTGTCCCTTCTTCCAACTAATTAAGGTATGTCACTTCAAATAATAAAGATTCCCACTTTGTGGGGGTCCACTTATTCACCCATTTTCCCATTTGTTCCAACTTTCCTCTCTTCCACCTCACCACCATCATTTCACTTCACTTCATTTCACTCCACCTCATTCCACTCTGCTTTCATTAATTGCTCAGCAAATTTCTTGAAAATGATTGGTACTTTCTCTATGATATTTTCAATAAATCTTCCACAAATTTAGGTACATGCGCATTAATTGTTATATCTTAATTATCTTCTAATGAAGTTATTTAATTGCTATAAATTAATATGGATGTTCGCCATAGCATGTCATCATTTCCTACCCCTATCAAATCATTCTTTCACCTCACATGTGAGGACACATGTGCATATTTAAGTTGGGGTGGAATGTGTCAATGCCATGTCTGCATGTCTATTCATATTGATTCACGTCAGCAAGATTTAAGGGATTAAGCCAATTTGAATTCTAAAATGATGGATCATATGTGTGAAATTCAAATCCTCTACCGCCATTTTCCTTAATCATATCCTGCATTTGTTACTCCTTTATTGCCTTAATTGTTCTTGTCATAATCCTAAAATAAAAGATAAAATTCAAACGATACTAGCATTGGAAATTCAGCAGAGTTGTAGGAAGGAAAAATTTGGTTTCCAGACAATAATTACAGGAAGAAAATCTTCGTAGAGTAATTGTTTGATTGCAGACAATGGGAGGTGGGTTGATTCGAAACGAGCCCACATCTCATGATGTTTAATTATAAGATGCGCCTTGCCTAGCTGAGTTTAGAAATTGTGGATGGCTAGACTATTTCCTAAAGCTGGATGGTTTCGATGAAGGTGTTGCATTAGAATTCACCCAAACATTGTCTTAAGGAAGGGCCATAGTAAAAGGGTTGAAAGTCATAGCTACAAAGGAAATAATTGCAGAAGTTATAGGGTTACCTACTGATGAAAAAAATTACCCTATAGCCAGAGATGCCAGGTCGGCTAGGGACAAATTCACAAAACCTAATAATCCTTCGTTGACCATAGACAAGAAATCAGCAAAGAGGACTTCTCTACCCGAGCTTTGGAAGCAGGTTGTGGTCTATGTTGTCAAGTATATCACTTGCAAAGGTCGCCAGTCAAATTTACATTTCATGCATTTTAAGCTCCTCAACCACATGAGGCATGGAAGGAGAATTAATGTGCCCAACATTTTGTATCACCTTCTTTCGATCATGGTAGGAGAAACTCAGAAAGGTAGGGACAATTTTGTCTCCCACCATTGCCTAATTAAATTATTAGTTGAAAAATCTCTGCATGATGTGTCCAATATTTCTTGGGAAGAATTTTTGAGAACTGATCAAATTAGACCAGAGCATTTGCAACCTATGGTTTTTCATCAACCTCGTAGGGTTGGGAGGAGAAGGAGCAATGTTGGGACCTCTACTGGTACCTCAACTTCTGACGCAAGCCCTAGTGGAAACCCTCCTGCAGCCACACAAGCTATTGAAATTAGTTCTTCTGAGGCAGAGCATTATGATAATCAAGGTTCCTCTCCAAACTCTGATGAAAATGTCCCTCTTGGAACATTAATAAAACTAGGGAACAAAATAGGAAAATAGAACTAAAAGAAGGAAAATCTAAAAATAAAATGATAGAAAAGGAAGTGCTAAGCTCCAGGAAATGGAAACTTGAAACTGTCCTTCTTGCAACAAAGGAAAACTGAAGGAATCCTTCCCGAAAATCAAAGTCAGTTGGGCCAACCATTAGGGTATCTCTCAAGGGAATCCCTAAACATAGAAATTCATCGTAGGAGGATACAAAAGCTCCAATGGAGCATGCAAATGAAAATGAAAAGGATGTGTCTAAAGAAGCAACAAATTTAACACTGGTCGATCTTGCGGGTATTGCAGAGCAAGTTGAAAGCCAAGCGTGTGAAGGAAATTAGGAACTCCTACACCAAGAGTTATTGTAGCATGATAAAAAATAGGAACGTGCCCTACATATTGAAACAGAGGAACAAGGTCTAGATCCCCTACAGCCAGAATTGGCTAAGAAAGAAGAAGCCCTCCAAATAGTACTCTACCAAGAGAAAGCACAAGTGTCAGGTAAAATAATAGTAGGAGTACATAGGCCTTCTAATTTTTCAATGAACATGGAAATTCTAAATTTATGGAAGGAAATACAAAGAAGAGAAGAAGAATGGAAAGCAGAAAAATGCAGGCTAAAGAAGGAAATTGAACAGAAAAATGAGGAAATTGAAGATAAGAGTACAAAAATTGTTGTTTTAAAGAAGAAGGTGGATGACATGACAACTTTAGTGCCACAGATATTGGAATGTAGAGCTCCTATGAGGGTATATGCCTTGTATTTAAAAGAAAAGCATCTTTCATTCAAGTTTGCAAAGATTATTTTAGGTTTGAACCACTCAATTGAAACCCCTACTGAATTTTTCAATGCTTTTCGGATTTCTCCCCATGAGATGAAAAATTTATTGTGCAAATTTTATTTACAATTTTTTTTTGTAACCAGAGATCAAGATTGGAATCCACTATTATATGTTGGGGATATCCAATTACGAGCATTCATGTCCTGGATACAAAATGAAGTAAGTTGGGGAAAGCAGTATAGGACTTATAGGCAAGTTGAATCCAACTTTCCCTTGCCCATTAGGGCTGATTCTAGACATCCAGGAGATATTTTTAAGGATTGGCACAGAATGTTATACCGGCCAAGCTATAGCTACAGGATCCTGCCTGAGAGAGAGGCAACATACAAAGAGTATGAAGAGATGGCAAGAACCGCCAGAGACTCTATGATGGGATACCTCTCATAGAGATTGAATACCCTATCTGATGATTTGAAGAAAGTAGAGCCTCATTCCATGCACAACTATGTTGCAGCACTCAAAAGAATTGATAAGTATATTCAGCTCGAAAGAACAAAAGGACAATTCTGGCTTCCACTAATTTTTCAGCCTCCTATTCTATTGTGGCCAGTGCCAAACTACAATTTTTACAGGTATGACATTGTTGATGAAAGGAAGAGATGAAGTAGGTTGGAAAGACAAGGATTCTATTGGGATTCTAACTCAGATACAGCAGAAACATATGTGGGACAACTTGCAGTTGCCAACTTCAGGGCATTGACCAAACAAAATCTCAATTCTTCCTTTGTTGGAGGACCAACAAGACATTAGGTTGGGGGTGAAATAATGAGTCTAGTTTATGGCTTGATTATTGATAATATTTTTTTCATTTTCCTGCAGTTACATAAGAATTTGATGCTTGAGAGTTGATCTTTCATGATATTTCCTTGAAACCTTAGGCCCTGAACATGAATTTATTTTCATAAGCTTTCAAATGATATCGATATGCTATGTGGACTATTTGCATTAACTTTGCATGTGATTAATTAATTTTTCTTTAAGATGATTATGGATATGTAGTTGTTGTGCATGCTAATGTTTTCATGCAAATGATTTGAGACCTGCAATTCAAGAAGATCCTGCTAGTTGGATGTGTGCTATATCGGTCAACAAGGTGGTCATTGGAGACTCTTGGTGGTTGGAGATTCCTTATGCATCGGATTGTAACTAACTTGTTATGGATTTAAATGTTTTTGACCATGTGTTGGCATTACTTCTATTCCAGATTCAAATTAAGGCAATCAAGCTTGACAGGTTTTGTGCATGTGTAGTTGTCCTTTCTCTTTTCCACGCTTTCCCTAATGTGGCATCCTCCACGTTTGCTGAAGTTGACCAACTTGCTAGGTGGCTGAATAAATAAGGTCTCTAATGTTATTTTTAGCTCTCGATTAGAAGATTGCTTAATTGATGTAATCACACTTTTGAGTTTTTCGGCAATACAATTATGATGATTGTACTCATGTTTCTCTTCTAAATAAAATAAAGTTATAATTTCGTGCATTTGAGTCTATCTTAGTTTTAGGTAATACTTATCCAAGGGGGCCCATTTGGTGAGTATTCCATCTCGTACCTTAGTTTAGTTTAGTTGTGATTCTTTGTTTAGTAATTAGTTAAGAATTTGGCATTGATTGTTCCTGTGGCCACTAGAATTCCATTATGTGACAGTTTTTGCAACCAAAGTAGATAGAGTAGTTTCCTATGTGTTCACTCAGATCTTCATTTTTGTCATGCATTTCAGCTTAATCTAGTTGTTGGGTGATGTTTAGAATTTATGTTATTTCCTTCCAAGAAATTTACTTTTAGCATTATGTTTTTCTTAGTTGTACGATAGATATGGCTACTTTGGATTCCTAGTGCACATATAGTGCTAACCCATTTCAAGTTTACATCCTTGGGTTGAAAATTTTAATGCACAAATGACTATTCAAGTTAGATGTCCAATATCTGAATCATAGCTGCAAAGTTAGAGTAGCAAAGTGATCAATTTTAGATGGTACTCTCTTTTGTGACACATGTTCCTCTGTGATGGTGGAACAAAATGGGACAAGGCCCTACAAGTGCACATAGAAGATGATAATGGCAATCTCCCTCCAATTCAATGCTGGACACATGTGTGGGATAGGCATTGTGATGCCTCTAGATTTGTGGTATTTGAGAATTATTTTGTAAGAAGGGTAATCTAACTCTTGAGAGTAAATGAAATAAGATTGCAAAAGGAAATTATGGATTTCCTAAGGCCAAAAGACAGAGTGTCGGACTTGGGAGTATAGCACAACTGGGGAGATGGTATCTCCATAATGACTCTACAACAATCATGGTGTATGGGTCCCAAATTGGACCCCACATATTTCCTATATATGTACCATTCAGATTGGCATTTTTGGAGGTGATGTGGTGGATAGTGACTTAGACAAAGCCCATCTAAAGGGACAAAATAAAATCTCCTTTTATTTTTCTACAACTTTTTCTAACTTTGCAATCACTAGGGAGGGGTTGGAGTTATTGTATCCAATGTTGTAGGTTTTTAGGATGGCCCAAGGAAAGGCAAGGGACTTTGATCCTAGGGTATTCATCAATCGAGTAAGATCAAGCATCAAAAGGTTACAATTCCATCACCAACTCCACTTTGGTGATGATGTTTTGTGGAATTACATAGATGACAAGGAGGTTGTTGATGGGAAGGTACAATGGGTTGCCTTTAGAAAGGAATAGGATACAAAATTAATAAAAATTTTGAATTATCATGGTGCCTACTCGAAGATAAGTGATGGAATTGTAAGTATCCAATTGATCCTTAAAAATATTGATAAAATAATTGGGAAAGCCCCAATTTTGGAGGGAAGGCCCTCATATCAACCTGAGGCGGATCCTTGCGTATATTATTTTGTTGGGAGGTCTAAGGGACCTGTAATAAGGGAGTCTACCCCCCAAATTCCACCTCATGTAGCACCACCTTCTCCTCCTCATGTGTCACCATCCCCTCATATGATTATTGCATATTCCCTTCCAAGGGAACAACCTCAAAAGAAGAGAAGAACTGAGCAACCATCTCTGGTTTATTATCCACTTGGAATTGATGAAGAAGAAGAAATTGAGATAACTATTAAATAAGTGCATCATCAAATATCATCTTACACCAAGGAAAATATTGTTAAAATACCTCAAAGCAGATTGGGCATAAATATGACAATGGAAAGGGATGAAGCAAATGATCAAGGAAATGGTATGCATACAATTCATCTTTGGTGATGAAGTTGTGAAATCAAATGAGTTCAAGGATTTTTTATCAGATCTAGAAGGGAAGATTTCCATAAGAGATTAAATGAGGCAAAAACAAAGGTGCAACCCTCTCGATATGAAGATGTCACCAAGAAGATACTAGTTGAATTCAGTTTTGATGTAAGAAACATTACCCCTGAAGAGGGGAGGAAGCTAGTTAGGGAGAGTGGATTATTATTGCTTCTCGAATGGGATATTGCATCAGCAATAGATTTTGACACAATAAGGAGGCGAGATGAAAAGGTTCTCTTTAGAAGAGAGCTCAATTGACACTTTCAAGGTCAGGGTTCAACGCTAAATAGGAAACCCTTACAATATTGGCTCTTTCCCCTAATAAAAATAAGCCTTAGGTTGTAGGTATAGCACAAGATGCCAGGGGAGGGTCAGTGATAAAGAGGGTATTAGAGACCTCAGCCCTTGAAATCGCTTTGTTAGTAGTTGAAAATGCTAAATTTAGTGAAGCATCAGGAAGAAATTTGCAAAGAGAGTATGATAAGCTATTGAAATATTATATAGCACTCATTGAATAATGCAATAATTTAAAGATGGTGACTCAAGAAAAACCTCCTCCTATTGATACTCAGGCAACAAGTTATTCCTCAACAAAGCTTGCAGAAAATTTAATAAGGGAGAATGAAGAGCTAAGAGAAAAAATCAAAGAGATGGAGGAAAAAATAAAGAACACTCAAGAAATTCGACGTGATGAAATGGTACATGTAATGGGGCATGTGATGTCAAAAAAATTGAAGAGACTAGACGAACCCTATAGGGATTATAATAACCTAAGGGATGTTATTAATAGGGTGGCTAAGGATCAGGGCAATCTTGGGAGTATCATGAATAAATAGATTCTTAGAATTAAATCTTTACAAGGCATGTACAGAGGGTCTATACATGAAAATAATCCACCAAGTAACATCTTGCCTACTTTTAATATGGATAAGCTAGCAGGATAGGTGCAAACATATATGGCTAAATTGACATAAAGAGCCAAAACTAAGCTCAAGCATTTTGATAATATTTAGATAAATATTATACCTATATTATGAAGGATGATGGGGAGCTTAAAACTTTTGAAGAGTGAAAAGAGGGTTTCAAAACATTGGTCTTTATTTTGGCATTTTTTTTTATCTATGATAACAATAAAGTTGACATAAGTTTTCTTAAAACTTCTCTAGATAAGTTAATTGATACATTTCAATGTTTGGAAGATTTTATCAAAGAAATTAGTGCAATCATAGATGCAAATTATCTATTTTATATGTCTAGTGTTGACCAGATTCTTTCTTTTCAATGACCATCAAAAAGATCATATATGGCATGGGATGAAAAGTATAATCAATTGCTAGAACTTTGAGTCCCATTTTTTTCATCCATCTCCAAATTAGTATCCATCATCTCTTACACACCCCTACAATTTTAATTTTTTTGTCTTTCAAAGCCAAAACAACACAAATGAAAACTAATCAGGAAGATATCTAATTTTGCTGACAACATTTTGGGCGTAAGTTGTCAAAATTTTGTGCCAAGTAAGGATGGTTATTATACATTTTTGAAGAGTATGGTCAAGATAAAACACTTTCAAATAAATTGGTACTATACGAGGGAAAAATTGTAGAGCCTCTCTAATATCTAATCAGCTTGGTGCTACTAGCTATATGCACAACTCAGAGGATGAATTCCTAACTGAATAGTTCATCTTTCACAAGAGGCTACATTTAATTATCAACCAGGGACTCATAAACTTTAGACAATGTTGGAATAATATATGCATTCATGGATCCTAGACATGTCATGTATGAATGGAGTATAGACAATTACACATGTTCAAAAGACTAAAAAAGTTAGAAAATGAAATGAAATGCTAATTCACAAAACAGGGGCAATAAATATAAATCATTACCTTATACTACGGATACCTAACACTCAAGATTGTAATTGTCAACTACTAAAGAACTGGAACTAATTCCTTCAGAGTATGAAACCAGCATGAAGCTACATAATTCAATTCAAAACTACAAAATGGAATTCATGAATTACATGTGCATATAACTCCAAAAACTACATAACTAACTTCAACAATGCATCATTTAATCTAACAACAAGAAATGAAGTGGAATAAGAGTACCTCAAGTGGCACTTACTTGCAATATTGCTTCCATAGAATTTTTCAACACCTACGTACTCATCAATTCATGATATCAACTAATTCTCTTTATTGCATAAAAAATTTAAACTCTTATATACAATCCAACAAGAATTTGTTGGAGATCTTTGATTCAATCACACATATCTATAGTTATAACTAATAAAAAAAGAAAAAATAGCTAGCTAACAATTAACAATTTGAGCAAAGACCAACAACTAGATTTACTCCTTGACAATAGATCCCACTATATAGGGTCTATGAGGAGTTTTATTCCTCTAGGACAAACAAACTCCTAAATTAGTCATTCGCTCTTCCTCAAAGATAGGAAGAGGACTTAGTCTAATGACCAAAAAAATAACTTTGAAGCAAGAGTAGATAAACTAATTTAGAACTCAATGCCTAACAATTAACTTCCATGATAGAGACATGTTTTTGCGAGCAGTCACATCATAAATTAATCTCATTTAGAACAAAATCCTAGTGGTCTTATTCAGTGTTAAAAAGTATAATATGGTGACTCGCGATTGATCATTGAATGATCAACTCTATTCTCTTCTGGAAATGTTGCACTTTGGCGGTTTTGACCTATCCCCTATTAGTGTCCACAATCCTTATGATGCAAGCTATAAAACTTGTTGTTTTGGGTTAACAGTCTTTCTTGTTGCAAGATGTTAGTTTCATTCCTAAGGCATCCACATTATTAACAATCATAGTTAAACATAGAATCATACTAAATACCATATACATTCATGCATCCATACAAGCATATATCAGCATAACTCATTTCTATTTCGACATAGTTAAGTTTTCTTTAAAAGGCATATACAAGATATATAAAGTCTTAGTATAGTCTATGAAACTTAGCAAATGAAATGATAAAAACACAAAACAGTAAAGGAAAACTAGCTATTAATTGGACCCATAATTTCCCCTCGACTAAGCTATTTCTTGTCCTCGAGCAATCTTTAGGGTTATAGGTTATATTACATGGTCATCTCTTTGAAATCTACCACACAGTCCACTCCTTTTCCCTGCTTCAAGTAGTAACATTTTTTATCTTGAGAGCTTTTTCAACCTTTTATTTTCTATTTTTGATTCTTCCCCTCATTTCCTTCCTATCCAATGTGGTATAGGGAATAGGAGGATAAGAGGATGGAAAGTAAGTGGGAACCAAGAAACTCCATTTTGTAGGAAATTAATAAGTACTTATGTGACCTACCAATTGTTGCCACATAGTTGTAAATGGAATGAGGTTCCTTCCTCTCCAATTCTAATGTAAGCTCCCCCATTTTCTCTGATAAAATTTAAGTCTCTTTCATTGTGTTGTATGTTATTAGTCCCTTTATTATTTTTTAATCCTATTCTTTGCATTCTATTATCTTTATTCTAGCTCCCTTGTGATCTCAGAGATCCAACCATTGATTTATCACTGCATTTGGGTCCACTGCCTCCTTTCTTAGCATTAAGGGGATAGATTTCTCTTTCTCATTTTATTCTTGTAGAATTTTCCACCTTTGGTACTCATTTCTAACATAAGATGCCAAGGCCATTACCTGAAGATCTACAAACATTAATGGGTTCCATGCAATTTCATCTGAAAGAAAAAAATTATGCAAATAAAACTCAAATAATTGATCTTGCATTTTAGGTGTGGAGTCCTAGAAAGTGTCTAAGAACAAAAATTTATTGTTCATGGAAACAGGTGGGACACTAATCATCTAACTAAACTAAAAACATAAAAAAAATTCTTGCAAAATCAAGGCATAAAACCTGGCAGGCGGTCTACATTTCATCAACTACACTATTTTATCTCCCAGTTCCTCAATTCTTGCTTTCAATTTCTTCACCTCTTTTTCTTGCTTCTCAACTGCACTGCTATGAACGGGCATCATTTCAGATTTCTCCTTTTCCCATTATTTTTCTTTTTTGTAGAATTATTTTGTTCTCTTCCATAACTTAATACCTAATGACACAATTGTCGATTCTAAACTAGTGTCTTATAAACTTGGTAGAAACCACAAAATTTAGAGGAATGACTAGTTGAAAATTCCACTCAACATTGTAAAGACTTCATTAAATTTCAACCATGGTTTGTAAACTTGTGATGGTGTTGTACTATATGTTTCTTCAGAGACATGAGGTTACCTATGTTATCCTATTAAAGGTATTCTACTTTCTGTAAAATCACATAAACACATAACAGGGAAAGAAGTAAACTAGCGCTAATGGCTACGAGTGCCAATAGCATAACCTATAGTTGAACTACTGCTAATAGAAAATTACTGAAACTAGCTCAAAACTATTTAAAACTAGTAACTGAACTTAATCTATCCTCTGGAGTACTACAAGTCAATTGAATGTATTCATGCACATGAAAAATCATTACTGATAAGAAAAATATGTGTTTATTCTAACTTCCATGCAATTTATAAGGTAATGATAAATAGAAAAAACTGCTAAACAGAAGTAAAACAACTATAAATGTAGTGAATAATAGTTACCTTGAGTGTCTTGCTCAAGTGGTTGTCTTCACTTAACTTAAACCAAATCTAAATCTCAGATTCTATGCATCCATATGAATTTAAACTTCATTCATCATGCATTCCAAAAGATCAAATAAAATCTTGTTCAAAGATTGTATTCAAGGAAATAATTTTTGAACAAGTAACATGTCTATAGATTAAAACTAGAAACTAAGCAGTAACTGATAAAAAAATCATCCAGTATGAAATTAACCAACTATCTAAAGACTCAACCACTGGCTATATACAAACATGGTGGAGTTTATTCTAAACACAAATCCTAACTGAAATCATTAACTACAAGTCCCTAGATATCAGAGTATGTAATTAAGATTGAATTATTCAAATTGTAACTGAAAATAAACAAGAGTTCAAATAGAATTAAAACTTTGCAAAACAAATCTACATGTGGAACACATAATCATTTATCTAGAATCCTATTAATAGAATAGTTTTTATTCTTTAGCGCCTTAATAACTGTCATAATGATGCACAACTAACTCCATTAGGTGTCTCCACATGGTATTTCTTACACTCAGCTTGCTATGACACTTCCCCTATTTCGATTTCCAAGTCCCCCTTTTGTCGTGAGCTACAACTTCCAATTGTTACAAGCTATATTGTCTACTTGGGTTGCAATAGGTTAATACACAAAACATATAAACAAAGCTAACTACCATTATTAAACACATAATTTCATCCACATTTCATATATACTCACATATAAATCATGCAATGCTATTATATCATAGCTATATTTTCATTACTATAATTTAGGTCCAAGGTTGTTTAATAAACATAAAAAGATAGCATAGCATAGGAATATGTCTAAAAAGATTGTCTGATAATGTCTGAAATCATGCATAAAAACATGAGCAAATGGACCATTAAATAGACTCATCACTCCCCCAACTATATTTTTTCTTGCCCTCAAACAAAACACTAGGGGTATGGATTATGACACAGTGTAATCTCCCTGAGTTTTTTGATAACATCAACTCCCTTGATTTGTTTAAGTAGAAACCTCTGTAAACTGAAAGTCTTTTCATTCTGATGATCCAAGCTTTCTCACACTCCTCACCTTTTTTCTCTTCCAATGTGAAACTGGATAGAGTAGCATAGGTGGGTGGAATGTGAGTGTTACCCAATGAAGTCCTATGTTATCAACAACTTTCATGCATCTACATACCCTCTCAAGCATGGTGGTAAAATTGTATACTGAATGAGGTTCCTTTTTTTGCAACTTTGGGGTCAAGTTGTTCCATTTGTCTTGCATATAACTATAACATTGTTGAACCAATCCCACAACTAATGTTTGCATTCTTTTATAATCCTCTATTCTTAGGTTCATAATCTTCCTTCCTACACCATTATGAGACACGATTCTCAACCATTCATCTATAAGTGCATCAGGGTCGTTAGACTCTTTCCTTATTGAGAGAGCGACTAATTTCTCCCTCTCCTCATATTCTTCCATTAGTTCTCCCCTAAATTGTTCATTCCTATAATAAGATTCTAGTGCCCTCACCTAGAGATCCCCTACAAACATCAGAGGATTCCACTATGTTTCTTTTAGCACCACATAGTTGTGCAAATAGTACTCACATAGGTCATCCTACTCTTCTGGTGCAAAATCGGCAAAAACATAAAGAAAAACAAATTTATTGCTCATCCCAATTGATTAGCCTACTAAACTAAAAAATCAGAAATTTATCTTGCAAAAATAGTGTATATGTTCTTGCTAGACATCTACATCTTATAATTTGGGCAGCTTTATATGCCACTTCTTCCAATATGGTTGTTAATTTCTTTATCTCAATCTCTTTTCCTTCCAGCACTTTGGCATGTTCTACAATCAAAGTTTCTCTTTCCTTTCTCCATTTTTCTTTTTCCTGTGAGAATTCATCAGTCACCTTCAATATTTGATACCTAAGAGACAAATTTGTGTGGTGAATTGAGGTTTTTATGGGAGGAAGTTTCTGATTTGCTTCTACAAGTTCTCCATCCCTTGTTTTGGTAATGGCCAATTGTGCCAATAGGTCCAGCTTTGCACCATGGCCATATGTCTACAGCTTCTCTTCCAATTATTGTATTTTTGTCTCCCTTTCTTTGTCTCTCTACTCATAACTCTGCACTAGTTCTTCCAGACACTTAATTATGTCTAGAGCTTCTTGGAGCTCCTCCCTGACATTTCTATCTTCCAAATTTTCTCCTCATTCACAAAATTCCTCTTGCAACCACTGCATCTGCTCAAACTAGAAACTTTTCTCCAATCCTAGGCAAACCAAATACAAGTGCTATTGCTAATACAAATTCATCTACTGGCAACCCTTTTACCATTGCCTCATCATGCTCCAATGTGGTTGCAAATCTCCTTGTTATGTCATTATCAAATTTTGTTAGCTTCAGAAAACAATTTATCCAACCAACTCTTGTGAAGATAGGCAATACCATTTCATCTTCTAATATCTACTTGCGTGCCAACTAATCTCTCCTAATAAAATCACGTCTCATTGTGAATCTCTTTACCTCTACTCAATGTTTTAACCTTAAAAATTCAGCTCAATTTTCACTTCACCACCCTCAAACCCTTCTTACTTTTATATTTTCTCATGCACTCCCACTACCACTATACTGTAACTACAAATTTCCTTCTTCGTATCAGCTTAATTGATCTTTAAAATGGGTTTTGAGTTTGACTTACCTCAGGATCACAGATTTTATGAAATTGGCAATTGAATTTACAACAAAATATAGATGCAATTTAGAACAAAAAGGGTTTGCATGTCAGTCTATTTGATTGCATTTGGTTTTAGATGGCGAAAAAGGAAAAAGTTGATATTGTACCCTCCCCCAAACTCAAGGTTTGAAGTGGCCTTCAACTTGTAATAGGTGAAGGTATCATTAGATTATGGAAATAAATAGAATGAATATATCGCATGCTTAATCTAATATGGAAATACATAATGAAAGTGTTAATAAATCCATGAAAATTATGATAGTTTACTTTGCGTACCTATCGGAGGTGATTAATTGAATGTCGCACATGTGAGCTAAATAAAATGTATCCACAATATGATTTGATGTGATAAGAAATAATTGCAGGTGAATTAATGATGAGGTGGCAAGTGTAATGTAATGAAATGGAGTAGACGGATGATGGTTAGTGATGTGACAGCTCAAATGCTTAAAATTTGAATTGGCAATGTGAAATAAGATAAGCATGTTGTGGGTACTTATTATGATTAGACTTATGTTGCATGTGTGAGAAATGTAAGGTGAAAAAGGTGCGAACTACAATTAATGTGGCACCAATTTTTAAAATTTTATGCTAGACGATGCTACATGTACCTTCGACATCAGGTCGCTTCTGAATTGTGACAACTTGTGCTACAGGTCCCTACTACAATAGGGGCCTTACTGAATGTTGACAGTTATGTATATAAGACAAGTCCCTCTGGAAAAATTATGTACATCATTATAACCATGATGTGTGTTTATGTGAGGTGGAATAAGAAATTAAACCTGGATGATCTCAAGGATTGAGTTGTGTAGCTCAATCACTAAGTCATCTAAAGAACTCGGTATATCTATTGTTGTTGAGGCATCACTCTGTGATTTTGAACCTGTATCTGGATCACTAAGAGTACCATACTGTTGAATGAGAGAAAGAAAAAAATCTTCCTTTTGTGCTAGTTTCTTATAAAGTTTCAATTTGTGGCCATTGACTAGGAGAGAAAAAATTGTTACATCTATGGTGTGCAACTTCACCACTATAATAGGAAAGACTTGGGTTATCTCATAAGGTCCCAACCACCTGGATTGGAGTTTCCCTTTCATCCTTATATTTTGAATCATATAATAAGGCCCAGTCTCCTACATTAAATTCCTTTATCTTGATATATTGGTCATGCCACTTTGTCCTCTATTTTTGTACTATCTCAATATGATGGATTGCCTTCGTTCTGATTTCATCTAGCCCATTTAATTGGTGTAACCTCTCCTTTTGAGCTACTATGAGATCCATGTCCAACTCTACAATTGCTCTTAATTTCTTATACTCAAACTCAATTGGCAGGACTGTTGTTTTTCCATATACTAGCTCATAGGGTGTGAAACCAATTATTGTTTTCCAAGTCGTTCTATATGCCCATACTACTTCTGGTAATCTAGCAACCCAATATTTTCTATGTAATCACACTATCTTAGTTAGAATACTTTTAATTTCTCTATTGGTAACCTCCACCTAGCCATTGGCTTGAGGGTGGTAAGGTGTTGACTTTTTGTGCCTAATTTGATATGCTTCAACCAATTTGGTGATGAGGTCTAAAGTAAATTGTGGACCCTGATCATTCATTATTTCTCTAGGTACTCCATACCTAGTAAAAATTTCCTCACAAAAATTTAGCCACATTGCCATCTCTAGAAAACTATAATGCCTTCACTTCTACCCACTTAGTGAGATAATCAGTACAAACTAGAATGTACTCCTTGTTGTTAGAAGTAGGTGAAATTGGTGCAATGAAGTCTAAACCCCATTTTTCAAAGGGAGCTAGTGTTAACTAATGTTGTAATGTCATTTCATCACTCCTTTTTGTCTTACCCATCCTTTGGAACCTATCACAGCTCCTTGTATACTTGATAAAATCCTTGTGTAAAGTTGGCCAGTAGTAACTAATTGTGAGGATTTTAAATGTTGTTTTTTTTCTACAAAATGACCCCCACATGGTTCATCAAGGAAAGTCTTCATGATATCAAAGATTTCATCTTTCCTTATGCACCTTCTTATGATATTGTCAAGGCCAAGTAGAACAAGTAACCAAATATCCAAGAGTATGGAAAACACTTATGTACTAGTTGTCTATTCTCCCTTGGAGAAAAGTGTGGTGGAATCTGCCTTGTCACTAAATAGTTGGCAATGGAAGCATACCAAGGTATATGTATATTAATAGAAAATAAGTATTCATCTAGAAATGAGTCATCCACTACCCCTTTTGTTGATTGTGTTGGCAACCTTGATAGAAAATTTGCTACTACATTAGCCTTACCATACTTGTCTACTATTGTTATATCAAACTCTTGTAAAAGGAGCAGCCATCTGACTAGTCTACCCCCTACTACAGGATTTTTTGTTAAATATCTAATACTTGTATGGTCTGTGTGGATAAAAATTACATAACCAGTAATGTAATTCATGAATTTATTGATGACATACACTATTGCTAGTATCTCCTTCTCTATAATAGTATAATTTAGATTTTCTACTTGGAAATTCTTACTAATGTAGTAAATAGAATATTCTTTGTTACCTTCTTTCTGACCCAAAACTACTCCAATAGAAAAATTGAAGCATCAGTATGTATATGGAAGGGTAAGGTCCAATTTGGCCCCCTTAAAATAGGTTCTTTTGTTAAGGCTTTCTTCAATTCTTCAAAAGAATTTTGGCATTTTGATGTCCAATAAAATTTAATCTTTAGTCAGCAGAACAAACAATGGTGCAGCAATCTTACTGAATTATTTAATAAACCTCCTATAATAGCCTACATGGCCAAGGAAGCTTCTAAAATCTCTTTACCTTTGTGGAATACATAATCTAGAAATTATCTATATCTTATGTGGATCAATTTGAATCCTTGCACTAGATATGAAATTCCCTAAAACAATTCCCTGAGTCATCATCATAAAGCACTTTTCATTACTGAGGGACAAATTGTGTTATTCACATTTCTTTAAGACTTTTTCCATATTGCTAAGGGCTTCCTCATAAGTCTCTCCATATGTGGCGAATTTATCCATATATTGTTAGTGTAATTAATTATTTATTACACTAGCATAATTTAACTTAGGTCTGCATTTAATCATTTAGTCCTAGGTTGCATTATTAAATAAATCATAAATAATGTTGTTGAGATAAGATTCCCTTCTGGAAGATGAATTGTCTTTTCTAGAACTTATCTCTATCACTTCATCATTCCCTAGGTAGGTTGTTAGAGTTTTCATATTGTCACATGTAGTGTTATTTGAACTTGGCAACATCTTATGTATTTTAGGTTTTACTCTTGCCTATATAATCAAGCATATGTACTCTTGTAACATATTCTAGATATCAATAGATAATCTCTATTTGCATGCCCTAAGTTGCAACACTTTCTGTGTGGTTGAATTTCTTCTTGGAATGATCCTTTGAAGTGTGTATAGCTTCATTAGATGATTTAGCATCCTTTATTCCAACATGGTATCAAATCCATTCCAGTGAAGATTCATCCCAAGATCAAGAACGTTGGGCCAGAGAGATTCTTGCAGGCTTGAAGGTTTCCATTGCAAGCTACTTGACTCTTCTTGGGAACCAAGCTGATTTTTGGAGCAGATAGAGTTATATATGAGCTCGCCATTATTTTCAGAAGGCCTTGAAACCCTAGGATCGCCTGTTCATTCATCATATTCAGATTTATCAACCCGAGATCCATTTAAGGTATATCTAGGGTTTTTGTAATTTTTCCGTACTATCCGTACAAATTTGCAAAAAAAAAATCCCCCCTTGCAGTCATCCTCCATGGCAAAAAAGCATTAGCAGTAGGCACTTTTTTTTCAAAAAAATCAGGGCTCTTTTTGCATTTGTTTGGCAAAAAATATATATATTTGGCAATTTTCTATAGTTGGCAGAAAAATCAAATTATTTCCAGAGCGACCTGCAAATTTAATCATCAGTCGACATTGGGTTTAATTTTTCTATCAGCTTTTTCAGGGGATACTATAAGGGTTTGAAATTTATTATCAGTGGCATGTATTTATTCACCTGGTTGGCTTGAATTTTTTAATTCTGGGGATATATTTTTATAAAGTCGACATTTAAATTTGAATTGCCGAACGGCATTATTCAATTTTTTTTTGTTTGTCGGCTTCATTAATTTTTGCAAAGGATGAAGGTACTACGTTTCTTTTTCTACAATGGGTATACACCTTGTCGGCCCACTTAGGGTCCATCATTTCCACACCCGTCAGCATATCTCCATCACTGTTGGCCAGTCCTCTTTGGCTGGCCCCATCTCCCGCCACCGAAGCATCCTATCACCATTTTTTTGCGCCTCACCCATCAGCAACCCTACTGGCTCGTGCCTTTCTCTAGCCACCAATCGTCCAAAGCTCATAGATTCTCCACCAGTTCCTGAGCGGTCCTATCAATGACCGCCCATATAGGCTCTACGAGCGGCACCACTCAACCCAGAACCTCCGCCCGGTTGCTCTGCCCCGCCGCCACCAAATCTGATGTCCATCTCTTTTTTTGCCACCTACCCCCTATTCATATTAGCAATCGGGGGCTGATTTTTTTTGGCTTCGAGTGCTTTTTTTTTTGCACCTATATAGCCTACAGGCCCTAATAGGGCAGATTTTTTTTCAAATCGCCATATCTTCGCACCACGCTGTCAAAATTTTAAAAATGAGATATCATTGGAAAGGTAATTCAATTTACTTTCTAGAGGTGACATCTATTCTACGAAATTTTTCTTCCAAAAAATTCTCCATCCATTTGAAGTCAGACCTCCCATTTCGACCTCCGAGCTCACAACTTTCAGCTAGTTTCTCCGATTTTGGTGATTCAAGTTGCGTTTGGAAGATATTCAGGAGCTCTATCATTGTGTTCATTCATATTTTCCTGATTTAGCACCAAGTATTATTTATTCATTATTTTGCACATTTGGATTTTTGACTAATTAATTGGACATCCTAAGTCTTGGAGAGGTTCTATCAATTTGGGAAGACTTTATTTGCAGTTGCATATCATCTTTGGAAGTTTCTATTTGTTGTTGAAGGTCGTTGTCTTTGTAATTTTGGAGAAATTTGATTGTACATTATGGGGCTTGCATATACTCCTTCTTTGGTTATGTTGCACAAGGGAAACTATAAACAATGGCAAGATGGTATTATCCATCATCTCCAATCACTTGATTTATTGCCACATATGTATGGTATAGTTCCCCATCCAAGTGAAGGTATTCATGAATTTTCTTAGAGTTGCAACAGATATACTATTGTAGAGATCTATGTACCTAAGTTGATTGTGGCATCTTCATCTTCATCAGGCAAGGAGACACATGAGTAGCTTTCAAATACATCATCAGCATTCACATTCATTCTTCCTTCCTTCAATTCCTATTCAAAATGGGAAGCATTCCTGTAGTTGTACATGGTTTTGTTTCTTTCGAAAGGGAGACAAGTTTTTTATCGACATTGGATCTTGTTTTGTCTTCAAACACTTACCTTTTTTGTAGGTGATCACATGTTCTGGGGGGGATACATAGTCTCTCTATTTCCCTCCTATGGGGGCCTATTGATTTTATTGTATCCATGTGATGAATGGTGTTCTTGGGGGGTATTTGGGAGTCCTCCATCCTTCCTCACTTATCTTCATTTCATCTCCTTTTTGGAGAAGGTTTTTCTTCCCACTCGGTTTTCCCCTTTTCTCTACTTGTGGGAGATTAGTTGCATTTTCATTCTCATTTGTACATGGGTACCTAAAATGGCCATCATGTAGTCGGGACCCATCATCTTTGCATAATCATTGCATTTTATTTTCCTCACTAAGTTGAATTTATTGGGGGGGGTTAGTGTAATTAATTATCTATTACACTAGCATAAGTTAACGTAGGTTTGCATTTAATCATTTAGTCCTAGGTTGCATCATTAAATTAATCATAAATAATGTTGTTGAGATAAGATTCCCTTCTATAATATTAGTTATCTTTTCTAGAACTTATCTTTATCACTTCATCATTCCCTAGGTAGGTTGTTAGGTTTTTCATGTTGTCATATGTAGTGTGATTTGAACACTTGGCAACATCTTATGCATTCTAGGTTTTACTCTTGCCTATATAATCAGACATATGTACTCTTGTAACATATTCTAGATATCAATAGATAATCTCTATTTGCATGCCCTAAGTTGCAACACTTTATGTTTGGTTGAATTTCTTCTTGGCAAGATCCTTTGAAGTGTGCGCAGCCTCATTAGATGATTTAGCATCCTTTATTCCACCATATATCTCTATACAATCATGAGAATAATCAAAAAATATGTTGAGAACTGCCCTCTGGAAAGTAGTTGGAGCATTGCATTAACCAAAGGGCAGAACAAAGTAGGCATAATTACTCCAAGGATAGGTGAATGATGCTTTGTCCTGGTCTTCTGGAGCAATTTTTATCTGATTGTAACCATTGAAACCATCTAGGAATGAAAATTACTTCTTCCCTGCTAAAGAGTCAAGCACTTGATCTATAAATGGAAATGTAAAGTGGTTCTTCCTAGTGGTTGTGTTCAATTCCCTATAATATACACATACCCTCCATTTTCCACCTTTCTTGAGAACAATGACTAAAGGTGAGACCCATTCACTGTCAAATATAGGATAAATGAAGCCTGCATCAAGGTTTTTTTGAAGTTCAGCTTTGACTATTTCTCTCAAGGCATGGTTCATTTGTCTTTGATATTGTCTAATAGGCCTATAACCATCATTTAAATAGATCTTATGCATACATAATTCAGGATCTATACCCTTCATATCATGGTAGTTCCATGCATATGTTCCTACGTGTGCCTAAAACATAATAGTTAGGGAATTTTGTTGTTCTTCAGTCAATGCATTGTTTATGTTCAACATTTTTCCTAGCATGACTTCTAATTCTTTATATTATTCTTGCACAGATGAGAGTTCAAGGTTGGGAATTATTGGTACACACTTTTGTGGCAGCAAGGAATGGAAGATCTAAGATATTTCTTTTGATGAATTGGAAAGTATAATTCTTTATGAGGGGTCTTGTAGGAATGTGAGATAGTCCTGATGTTGCGGGCTCCTTCCGCAGTCATTTTGTATTATATGAGAAATCAACTCATCTTTATCTTGATCATCCAATAAAGGGTTGTGTTCTATTATCATCAAATTCTATAGGGAATAATTATCTTCCTCATCCAAAGTGGTCCAAATGGTTTGCTCAATATCAGCATAAGGTTGGGCTTGAGGATAAAGGACCAATTTCTTGGCTACAGTCCTATTAGATATTATCATATTGCTAGACCTACAACCTATGAATGCATCAGTTGTAGCTAACCATTGTCTACATAAGATGAGTGGATATCCTGAAAGGTTAACCTTTGGCTACAATACTATGAAGTCTATAGGATATTACCAAGAATCTAATGCAATAACTAAATCCTCAACGATTCCTTCAAGCTTGATTGTTGACCTATCAGCCAACTGTAGAACAATTTGTGTAGTTCTAAGGTTGGCTAACTAAAGTAATTGCATCGTTCCTTTAGTTGTGACATTGATTTTTTCCCCTAAGTATATCAAGGTGTTCTTGATCAGGGTCCCATTAATCTTAACATACACTACTGGACTACCAAGGTATGTGTGTTTAGGGACAGTTATGTTCCCTAGCATGATATCAGCAAGGTTTCCTAGGACATGAACTATTTGAGGATCCTTCCTTTTCCTCCCTTGTTCCTTAAGACATAGGTCCCTAACTATCTTGGTATAGATTGGAATGTCCTTAATAGCTTGGATGAGAAGGATATTAATATTGACATCCTTAAGTTGACCCAGCAAGTCTATCTCAGCTTGGGTGTGATGTTTTTTAATGGTTAAGCATTCAGGGAAAGGAGGTTTTGATCTTGAGGTAGTTTGGTGTACCTGATTTGACTCAATTTCCAAAGGTGATTTATCTGAATCTTCAACTGTAGGTTCCTCATCCTCCATCTCAATGATTTGAGGGTATGAAGGTCCAGCTAGTTGTTTCCCCGACCTAATGTGGACATCACTCACCTCTACCCTATAAGTGGGGTATTGCATAGCTTCGTTAGTATAAGCTTGTTGGACAAGATTTTTGTTAGGGTTAGATGTAGATTGGGCAGGTAATTGTGGTGGTTTGGGTGGCTGAAATTTAAGATTTTATGGAGGCATAAGGTCTTATTGTTGCGGTTGAGGATGAAGCATAGGTTGCTGATAATTCATGTTTTACTACTGCTACCACTGACCTTTTTTCCATTGTGGTTGCCATTGTTTCTATTGTATTGGCCATTGAGGATTGTAATTGGAACCCTAGAAATTTTTTTGTGACCAAGGGCTTGGTTTATGTTGGTCCAATTTTCTGAGGTTGTTGCCATTGTTGAGGGTTTTTCCATTGATTTTGATTAGTTGGCCAGGGTTAAGAATTCCAAGCAGAAAAATTTTGATTTCCTATTGGAAAAGAGGAATTAAGGTTAAGAGGGTCCTATGGCATACCTTGTCTTTGTTTTCATGGCCTTCTTTGAGCTATGTAAAACATTTTTCCATCTTCTCCTTCAAGTGGTTGAAAATCAGGTTTCTCTATTTTGTCTTATTGAATACTAGTCACCTCTTGCATTTAGAGTTTACTTTCTTTTTCCTACAACTAGGGCAATATTTAGTGAGCATTGCTTCATATTCCTCTTACTTCTTCTTTATATGGAGTTTCCAACTAAGTGGAAATATGACTAATAATTTCCTCTTTCATGTTGGACGAAAAATTACTTAATTCTATCTTTGAAACCTCATTGGATGATTTACCAAAGGTGGATGTCATCTCTCCTCTTGGTCTCTTAGTGAAGATCATGGAGTAATTTTTGCAGACCTTGCAGATGTCATCAAATGATATTTGAGAGATATCCCCTTGCCCAATAAGATTGAGGGCATCCATACAATCCTCATTGACTCCCCTCAAAAATACTAACTTGAGGGATTCTTTAGATAACTTGTTATGTGGGTTTTTCTTCAAAGAAAAATGAAATCTCTCCACATAGTCTTCTAATGGCTCATCCTCCTTTTATGACATTATAAAAATGTCATCTCTCCTCCTATCAAGTCCTCTGCAATAATTTTGGTACTTTTCCAAGAACATTGTTTTAATGGTATCCCAGTCTACAATAACATCCTTGCCTAATCCCATAAACCATCTCAAGACCACATCTTTTAGAGTGGTAGGTAAGAGCTTGAGCCTATGAGAATTAGAGGTATAGTCATAGCTCTGGTATAGTACATCAAATTTAAACAAAAATGTGTCTGGATCTTCAGTCACCAACCCATAAAACATTGGTAATGTTGAAGGAGGAATATTCTTCAACAAGATAGCCCTTCCTTGGTGAGTGATTGGAAAATCAAAGGTCACATGTTCTAGGTCATCCCCCAGTGCATCACCCATGGTTTGGTATGTCCCCTATGTAGGTGTAGTAGATGGTGGTGATAGGGAAGTTTCTTCTTCAGTATTACCCTCACTCTGAGTACTAGAGTCACCAATTTCTTCTATGGCTTATTGGTGTGTAGATGGGAGGAATTTTCCCAAGGAGTCTCTTTGCCTCTACATACAATGAATATAGATTTATATAGTATCATTCCTACACAATGTTAGTGTAACTTTCTAGTATGTTGAAAAATATTAAGTCTATCAGCCCTAATGTTGAAAACAAAGTGTAAACTATGAAAAATTGGAAAAACAATTCTATGAAGGTAGCACCATCCCCGGCAACGACACCAAAAATGTAGAGTCTAAACTAGTGTATTGTAAACATGGTAGAAACCAGACAATTTAGAGGAATGACTAGCTGAACAATCCACTCAACATCGTAAAGACTTCATTAAATTGTCAACCAAATTTTGTAAACTTGTGATAGTGATGCACTATATGTGCCTTCAGATACTTGAGGTTACCTAAGGTTATCCTATTAAGGTATTATACTTTCTGAAAAATCACATAAACACGTAATAGTGAAAGAAGTAAATTAGTGCCAATGGCTACAGGTGCCTACAACATAACCTATAGCTAAATTTGTGCTAACAAAAAATCACTGAAACTAACTCAAAACTATTCAAAACTAGTAACTGAACTTAATCTATCCTTTGGATTACTACAAGTCAATTGAATGCATTCATGCACATGAACAATCATTACTAATAATCAAAATATGAGAGTATATTCTAACTTTTGTAGACACTTGAAATATCCTGATTGATATCATGCACTCGATTCTGATTAGCTAACTTCAATTCTTCCTTGATCATTTCTTTACCAATCAATTAATTAAATAATATTTATTTAATGAATTCATCAAAATTCCTCCTTTAATTAAATAAATCAACTTTATTTAATTAAATCCTAATGTTCCTCATTTAATTAAATAAATCAACTTTATTTAATTAAATCTTAATGTTCTCTCTTTGATTAAATAAATCAACTTTATTTAATTAAATCTTAATGTTCTCTCTTTGATTAAATAAATCAACTTTATTTAATTAAATCCTAATGTTATTCATTTAATTGAATAAATCAAATTTATTCAATTAAATTACTAATCTACCAATATCATCTCATTTTAATTAAAGAAATTCAAGTATTTAAATCAAATGTCACAATCAAACTAATCTCCTCTAAGTTAATTAATCTTAGACTAATTATCTCCTAACACTAATCCTCCATTCCTCTAACTTTTGCAAGTTACACATATAAATCAATTTATTTGATTTATTAATTACCCTATTTTCATTCAAATATGGCATATTCTTGGAATATTCCACTTATTTGAATTCTCCCTCTCAAAGGACTTTTGTCCTCCAACTTGGCATTAAAGGCTCTTACATGTCCTCTCCTTGAGCCAACTTGGCATTAATTCCTCTTGCATCCCCTCTTACAAAATTCACCTCTTCAAATTCAAATTTCACCTACATGCATTTAACATGCACATTGTTCAAAATGTGCTCCACTCTCCTTCATTAGCATGTTTACAAGTGGCACAATGCCATTGGTCCCTTCTTTAATCCCACATTCACCCTATTCTTCATTCTTCCAACCTTATTCATTATAAATAAAGGCCTTGTCTATTATATTTGGATCAAAAATCTTAGGCATTTTTGAAGACACAAGTTTATGCAAGCTCATTATCCACAATCATCCATATTTTCATCCAATTTAGAATAGAAGTTCATCATCCATAGCAAGGTTATTGGCATTTTGCATCAATAATCCCATATCATCATCAAGATTATCAAGGAATTGGGAAAGGGCTTCTTTCCACATCAAAGAAGCACCAATTCCCCTATGGGATGCTGGTTTGAGCATTCGAATGATATTTCATTAACTTTTATTTGATATTTTATGTTGTTTTCTTGTTCTTATGCTTAAATGAATTTCATAGGGAATGTTTTGGTTTAAACTTGTTTGAGGACTAATGTTTGTTTGTTTGTTCATGTTTGAACAAGTCTAGGCTGGAGTGTTCACAACTTCCATGCAATTTATGAGGTAATGATAAATTGAAATAACTGCTAAACAGAAGTAAAACAACTATAAATGTATTGAAGAGCAGTTACCTTGAGTGACCTGCTCAAGTGGTTATCTTCACTTAAACTAAATCTAAATTTCAGATTCTACACATCCATATGAATTTAAACTTCATTCATCATGCATTCCAAAAGATCACATAAAATCTTGTTCAAAGGTTGTATTCAAGGAAATCATTTTTGAACAATCAACATGTTTGTAGATTACAACTGGAAACTAAGAAGTAACTAATAACAAAATCATCCAGTATGAAATTAACCAACTATCTGAAGACAACCATTGGCTATATACAAGCACAGGGGAGTTTATTCTAAACACAACTCCTAACTGAAATCATTAACTACAACTCCCTAGATATCAGAGGGTGTAATTAAGATTGAATTATTCAAACTACAACTGAAAAGAAACAAGAGTTCACATAGAATTTATAATACCCCTCTATTTTGCTTTATGTTCAGACATCTTTTCATGCTTTGTTTTAGATCAGTTACTATGATACTTTACATACTTTATCATGTGTGTTATTTGATCGTTATTTATAGAGCGACGAACTATTGGTGTGATGTGATGTGGTTTATCTGATGCTTGATTTGATATGCTTTAAGTGTTGTTAAATTACTTGTTGTTGTAACATGTTTATTGTACATGAGATATTTGAAATATTATGGAAATGTCAGTTTATGATGAGTGTATTGGTGAAGGGGATGGGATCGCATCACTCACTTACGAGTGCCCTGCGATTATGTGATTTCCTCTTCACGGTGTGTATTTTAGGTTGCTTATATATATATGATGTTGGCTACTTTGTTTTCAGGTTTGCAGGTACATGACATCGACTCCACCTGGTTTCACAGGTTTGAGCGTGTCGATCCAACAGTTAAGTTGAACGAGAGATAGTAGCTAGGTAACTTGTGTCAAGTCTACACCCTAGACATAGTGTGTCGTCAGTAGTGTTTCATGAGTCATTGGTTGCCTTGTTTTAATATTATTTAATTCTAAGGGTTATTGATTTTAGAAATAAATGTTTAAAATTATTGTTTTGAATAATGTTGTTTTTATTTAATTAGATTTAGACATTTTTTATAGAAGTTTTTATTTAAATTAATTAATTAAATTTGATTTATTTAATTAATTAAATTTAATCCAATGGGTTGAATTTAGTTATTAAATAATTAAAATTAATTAATTAAATACAATGTTGAAAAAAAAAATTAAAAAATAGGGAATTTAATTAATTTGGAATTAAATTAGTACTTGGAATTATTAAATTAAAATTGGTTGTTAGAAGATATTTTATTTTTGCCAACATATTAGAGTTAAAATAAATGAAGAGGTTGTTGAAAAGTTATTCACGAGAGAAAATTTTGGATCTTGGTTAAAGAAGAGGAAAGTTTATTCACGGGAGTGTGAGGTTTTATTTGAGAGAAGAAAAATATTATTCTTTTTTGGAAGAAGAATGAAAATTTGGAAAATGCACATAGGATTGTAGGATTTCTTGGCTGTAGGATTTGTTAAGGAAATATTCTTTGGTATTTGTTGTGATTATTGGATACTATTTTGGTGTTGTAATTACTGGGATTGCTGGATAGAAGTTGTGGAAGCTTTGGAGGAGGCTGGACATCAAATATTCATCTTGTCTGAAGCTTCTTGATACAGGTTCTCTACTTGTGATATTTTATTGTTTATAATCTATTTAGAAATTGTATTGTTCAATGAACTGTATTGTTAGATCCATTCAGGAAAGGATTTGATTTTAGAGAAAAGAAAAATTTAAAGTTTTTGTTGTTACTATGAAGATTTTTAGAAAAAAATATTAAACCTCTGAATATGAATTATTATCTTTGAGAAATTTAACAAATTCAAACTATAAATCAAACTTAGAGGAAAAACAATATCTAGTTTTGTTTTAGAAAATTAAAACCTCTGTAGAAAAATGAATTTTTTTTGAAAACCTCTGTGCATTTTGTGGTGGAGAAAACCAGAGGATTTTAGTTTATATATTGTAAACCTTTGTTGTAAAATGGTAGTCTCTTTGCCTTGATTTAAATTTGTGGAATTTATTTAAAAGATTCATTTTTAAAAATCTTTTGTAGGAATTTTGAGTTCTCTGGAAATTTTTATAATTTCACCTGTAGGTGTATGTTTTGGAAATAATTGCTCCAATTTGTCTATTATGTTGAAGATTTTGTTTATATATATATATATATACATAAAAGTTTTTATTTTATTTAAAAAAGATGAAATTTCCGTACGGCCAATTTTATTATGGAGTATTCTAGGAATAAATTTTTTTGGAATTTACGAATTCGGCTTTCTTTAAAAAAAAATTGTAAAGGTAAAAAGTGAAATTGTTATTGTGGTTGGTGGGGAGGTCAAACCCCACCGCCCACCATACCTCATGCATGGGAGTGTGTTGCTCCCATGGAAATGCCCTCCACTTAGTGGAAGGAGTGTTGCCATGGCAGCAGCGTTGCCATAGCAGCAGCGTTGCCATAGCAGCAGCGTTGCCATGGCAGCAGTGCTGCCCCAACGGATGGGATCGGTTGTACATTATACAGACCGATGCCCAATACCTTGGGTGGCCGGTTGTACAATGTACAAACTGGCACCCAAGGTGTCAAGGCTAGTTGTACTGTATACAGTCCGGCAGTTTTCTTTTATATATTCATTTATTTTTATTTTTTTTAAATATATATTTTCGAAATTAAATTCCGTATGACTTATTTCCATTTTCGAAAATCGTGAAATTCATGGCTTGTAAATTTTTAAATGGAATAATATCTAAATATATATACATTACATATATGTATAAATATATTATATATATATAATGTGTATATGTTTAGATATATATTATTTTAATATGTGTTTTTGAGATTAGAGTAAACAGCAGTTTTTCATAGACATATATTTTATGAATATATATTAAATATATATGTGGATAAAAAATATAGTTGTATTTCCAAATATCATATCTTTTGTTAGATTGGAAAATGGACGGAATTAGTTGTAGAAGGAAATATGTTGCTTTTAAAAGTATTTGAAAAATGATTTTACTATAGAGGCAATTTAATTGTTGCAATTAAATATTTTGTCAATGCAATTGGTTTATTTACTGTGAAATGTATTAGAAAGGGAAATGGATTTAATATATCCAAAAATAGATTATTTCCTTGCATTGCTTGTTGTAATTATTTCCCTTGTGTTCATGATTGGAGAAATCGGTTAATTGAGTCTTTAATATGTAAGTTTTCCAGAGGGTTCTAGATATTGAGGGTTGTCGTTTGTTATATCAACCATTTATATTTCCCTTGGGTAGTGTTTTATGTGATTGGCTTCCTCCAAGTGTTTGGAGTGAGTTTTCTTATATATTTCCTCCTAGAGTTGGAGTGATTGCATTGTTTAGTTTGTATGCATTTAAGTTACCCTTGGAGTTTAGTTTTGTATAGTATGTTGTCAATTAGAAGAGTGGCTTCTATTAGGCGCCAGAGCCCAAAGAGGTAAACTAGGTAACCTTCAGAGGTGATTTAATCAAGTGATAACTAAATTAATGTACTTAGAAGATTAGGAAGTATTACACACTAATCAAGATAATTTAGCCTCGCTCATAGACACAAGGGTTCATTTAGACTTGGGATGAGTGGGAAGGCCTGGAATGGCAAGGTCAACTATTTTGTCGTTACGAGAGGTAATTGATTCCGCATGAGTGATAATGAGGGTTAGGATTCGGTTGAGGTCACTAGGATTACCGGAGCCTATGAAGATTCCCAGAGGAGATCTCATGATGAGTTGTGCGATGACACTCCATCTAGGACAACATTATTTGTTTTATGTGTATGGATTTCTTATCATACTTGATCAAATTATATGTTTGGAAGCAATGTGACCATGTTAAAGTTGGACTTATATTGTACATGTGTTTAGTTGAGTTAGTATGTGCCAGTATGAGTCAACCTATGGTTAGAGGTTGTAGAGTTTGTCCATGTTACGTTGTTACTATCTCTTAGCATGGGGAATGGGCCTTCAAGTACCACTTGGTTGGGTGGAACATGCACCATACACCATTTGGTCCCCTTTTATCTTCAATACTTGGTGGCGAGACATCCAGTTGGACAGCTTGCAGTTCTTGTTTTAATTCAAGCATTGTAACTTTTCAGTTTGTAACATGTTATTTTACCCCTATTATGTTTATGAGGTGGACTTATGTAATTTTAACACATTTGTACTATTGCCTCATTCTAGGAATGGGTGATGTAACCTTTTGATTAAGTTAATGAATTTGTATCTTGGATCTATATCTCATTGTGTTATGTTATATCTTTATGTTGTTTAAATACTTATTTCATAATGTCATTAAATGCTATGGTTATATGTTGATGTATGTGTGGGTTTAAGTAATCTCGGTTACGTAGCCTTAGGGGATGTTGTCAATTGTAGGTGAACATGTATGTTTAATTCACTTTAATAAAAAAAATGGTACGCTTTTATAGTGAATTGAAACTTCCTCTAGGGTTGCATGGCGAGGCATTACAGAATTAAAACTCTCCAAAACAAATATGCATGTGGAACACATAATCAATTATCCAAAATCCTATTAATAGAAGAATTATTCTTCTTCAGTGCCTTATTAACTATCATAATGATGCATGAATAACTCCATCAAGTGTCTCCACACGATAGTTATACACTCAAATTGTTCTGGCACTTCTCTTGTTTCATTGTCCAAGTCCCCCTTTTGTTGTGGGCTACAACTTTCAATTGTTGCAAGCTACAGTTTCTACTTGGGCTACAAGAGGTTAATCCACAAAACATATACATAAAGCTAACTACCATGTCTAAACACAGAATTACATCCATATTTCATACATACTCGCATATAAATCATGCAATGCTACTATATCATAACTTATTTCCATTACTATAATTCAAGTCCAAGGTTGTATAATAAACATAAAAAGATGGCATAGCATAGGAATATGTTTGAAAATATTGTCTGATAATGTCTGAAAGCATGCATAAAAACATCAGGAAATGGTCCATTAAATAGATTAATCAATGATAGTTGGTCCAATCAGGTTCTTTATGGGTCCAATTGAGTTCTTTGGAACTGGATATTTTCCATATCTGTCTACCATGCAAGTTGTGTCAATATTTCCAGTTTTGACCCATGATGCTCAAATGAATGGAGTTTTTCTTCCAACTCCCTGATTCTTGCATACCTCTCATTGTTTTTATGCTAATATGTTTTTAATCATTATTCTAATTTTTTGATTCTCTACAAGGATTCTTGCAATTCTTTACTTGTATTCCTTTCTTTCAAGAAAATGTCATCTTGTTTCTCCAAAAATTGTTCTTATCCTACCTCCTTTGTATATTGAAACCCTTTTGAGACAGGGCTCTTTGGAGATCTTCTTCTCATCTTTTTGGAAACAAAAATATCTTTTGAATTAGAGTCAGAAGTGATGATAAAATACAAAGGTTGTACGATTGGTGTTTTTATTTCATCACCAGGGGTGTTGCCCTATGAGTCTGTGTCTATTTCTATCATTACGTCTTTTTTATTTTTGTGTGTTCCTCTCATGGGCCCCTTTTTCCTTAGGTGATGTGATTTCCTCTTGGATTGTGTGGGCTTCCTCTGCCCCTTTGCAGGTGCAGAGGTAGAAGCCCCACTCTTTCTTTTATTTTTTGTTGGTGGCCTCTTAAACTAAAATCTGAGGTTTCTAGATTGTCTTCAAATGTGGGTTGTTCAGCAAAGGCTCTAGATTGGGTTTCCTACTGACTCTACTCTTTTGGTTCCTTTGTGTTGCGGTTAGGTGTTACAGTAGGGGATCTAGAGAGCATTTCTCCCCCAGTGGCCATCGCGACATGTTATTCTACTTCTTGCTCCTGACCCCTATTTTCTTCATTATGTAATTGAATGGTGTTAATATTGTTGCAATTCAGGAAATCCTCCCAAGACACATTAGGAAATTGAATCCTAAAGCTCATTTTCACCAATAAAGTTACTAGACAAAAATGTGATAGTGTTGATTGATTCCTTTCTCTTTTGTACTATGAGGATATTATTTTCAATAAACTATAAAGGAAATTTGGAACACTCACATGCCTCCCATGGTGTAAGTGACTAAGAAATTTAAAATTAACTATGTAAAATAGTGACTATCTTCCATCACATGTTAAGTACCTAACAATATGAGCAACTACAGAGGCCCAAATCCAGGGTAAGGATAAGCATTTGGTACCTTGTGAGAAAGATTCTAAGTTTTCCCCTAGCAAGGAGAACTCATTTTTAGTTGTGATGACATCTTCTCTAACTAGAAACACTTCTCCCACCCTTGGAATTCTTGAGACTTCGGCTACAGTAGCTTCTGATGCATCTACTCTCAAACCCATAACAATTGCGTCATCATTTTGCAAGGTACTGGTAAATTGTTGGGTCATAAATTTGTTGAATTTTGTGAGTCTCAAAAAGTAGTCCAACCAACCATCTTGTTGGAAGATAGGCAGGCATTACCTATCCTTTAGCAACAAATTATGGGTTGTCGGTTCCCTTCTCACTATGTGACCCACCATTGTAGTATCTCAACTAGAGTCACTTTTTTGGCTATGTTATATTATTCTTTATTCTACTATACCACCCAATTATACTACTTATTTGCTATGTTGTATGTTGTATTACTCAATTTTGTTGTTGAATATCTTTCTCACTCTTCTAAACTCTTCAGTTTCTTAATAATGGCAAAAAATGAAACGACAAAAATTTGAAAAAAACTAAGGACCATGGCCTTGAATACCCTTCCCCCCGACTAAATTTCCTAAGTGTCATCACTTAGGATGCCCTCATGAATTTGATATGCATGCACAAATGATAAACATATACAAAATTAGTAAGCTCTATTGTTAATTATGACAATTAATAAGAAGAATGTTTGTTGAGATGTTGTGAGATGATGTTTGGTGCATGTGACGTTGTTGAGTGCCACCATGCAGCACGATTTGAAATGATATGAAGTCATGGTGTGGAGTGTAATTGAGCATGAGGTGAACACGTGGAAAATAAATTAGTACGTGATGTGAAATGTAAAAGTTTATTCATGGTACCAAGTATGCAAAAAAGGTGGTTTGATTGCTACGCGTGATGAAAAAATGATGCTAAAAGCAATGAATGTGTATGATGGATGTTATTGGTACGATTGAAAGGATGGATGTGCAAGTGCTATGGGTTGATAAGTGAAATAGGTCCCTTCTGAACAATGTGCCTCAGGGCATTTTTTTGCAATTCCCTTAAGCATTGACATTTGTCAGAAAGTGAAGACTTCCAATTGTCACCTGTGCAGTGAGTGCATGTTATTTTTGTGTTTGATGATCATACTTGTGAAATAGTAGGAAACGAGCTATGTAGCTTGTTTGCTAATATTTTGGATGAATTTCTTGTTTTTGTTGATGAATTTTGCATGTATGGTTCAAATTTTTGTTGTAAGGACATTGGAAAATCATCCTTCTGTAATGGCCTCTTATAGAGTTTCAATCAATAGCCATTAACCAACAATGAAAACCTGACATCATCAATAGTTTGTAACTGAACTGCTCCATTTGGAAAAACTATTTTGATTTCATATGGCCCAAGCCATCTGGTTTGTAATTTGCCTTTGTAATCCTTGAATCTTGAGTCATAAATTAGTGCACAATCACCTACATTAAACTCTTTTGTCTTAATAAACTAGTCATGTCAATGCATCCTTTGCTTTTGGATTATCTTCGTATGGTGTATTGCTTGCATTTTTATTTTATCCAAGGCATTGAAGTTATGCAATCTCATTTTGTTGATAAATCCATGCCCAAATTCAATGTTATCCTCGGAGTTTTGTATTAAAATTTTATCGGAAGTACTAACTTTTTACCATACACCAATTCATATGGTATAATACATGTTGTCTTCCAGGTTGTCTTGTAAACCCAAACTACTTTAGGTAACTTGGCTGCCCAATCCTTCTTATGTATTTACACTATTTTTGTCAAAATGTTTTCTATTCCCCTATTAGTCACTTCCACTTGGCCATTTTCTTGAGGGTGATAAGGTGTAGGCTTTCTATGCCCCGTTTCATAATCCTACACTAACTTGATAATCAATTATGAGGTAAATTGTGGCCCTTGGTTTGTCACTATCTCTCTGGAACACCATATCTTGTAAATATATCTACATAGAGAAAATTTTCAACATTTCCATTCCTTGCAAATTGCAAGGCTTTGACCTCCACCCATTTTGTAAGATAATCAATGCAAACCCGTATATACTCCTCGTTCTTCGATGTTGGAGATGTAAGACCAATCAAATATAGCCCCCATTTATCAAATGGTGCTAAAACTAGTCGTGGTTGTAATGGTATTTCATCTATTTTTGTAGGTTGTCCCATCCTCTGACATCTATCACAGCTCCTTATATATTTTACTGCATCTTTATGAAGTATTGGTCAATAATAGCCAATAATCAAAATCTTAAAATTTGTCCTATTTGCTATAAAATTTCCTCCACAAGGCTCATCATGACATGCTTTGATAATATCATGGAATTCATCCACTCTGATGCACCTTCTCATTATGTTATCAATCCTTTTGTAAAAAAAATATCTAGCCACCCAAGAGTAAGGAAAAAAATTCTGAATTAAATGTCTTTTCTCCCTTGATGAGAAGTGTGGTGATGTTTTCCCTACAACTAGGTAATTGGGTATGTCTGCATACCAAGGTGTATGCATGGATAGGGAAAATAAGTGCTCATTTATAAATGAATCATCTACAATATCCTCTTCAAACTCCTGAAGTAGCAACAACCATCTCATGGGTCTGCCCCCAACTACTAGTTTGTTCATCAAGTACCTAATTATTGTACGGTATGTATGGATGAAAATAGAATACCTTGTGATGTAGTGTCTAAATTGTTTGATTGCATGGACTAATACTAACATCTCCTTTTTAGTCACTATGTAGTTTATCTTTTCCCCTTGAAGGTTCTTACTGATATAATATATGGCATACTCTAGATTCCCTTCCTTTTGTCTTAACACAACTCCAATTGCAAAATTAGAAGCATTAGTATGGATGTGAAAAGGTGATGCCCAATTTGGCCCTCTTAATAATGGGGTATTTTTAAGTGTTTCCTTAAGAGCTTCAAAGGAATGTTGACAAGAAGGTGTCCAATCAAACTCTACATCTTTGGACAATAGAACAAATAGTGGTGCTGCAATCTTACTGAAATCTTGTATAAATATTTTTTAGTAGCTAGCATGGCCAAAGAAGCTTCTGAAATCTTTCTTTTTTTTCGAGGTACAGCCAGTGTTGAGATTATCTCTATTTTATTTGGGTTTACTTGGATTTATTTTACTGGACACAAAATGTCCCAATACTACTCCCTCAATGATCATCATGAATCATTTCTCATGACTTAGGGACAAGTGGTGATCTTGACATCTTTGTAGTACCTTCTCCAAGTTAGCAAGTGCTTCTTCATAGGTATTCCCATAAGTTATGAAGTCGTCCATGTACACCTCCATGGAATCATGAGAAAAAAATTAGAATATGCTTAATACTGCCATTTGGAAGGTGACAGGTGCATTGCATAGCCCAAATGGCAAGACAGAGTAAGCATATGTACCTGTATATGATTGAGTTTACACCCCTTAAGCAAATTCCCCTTTTAACCTCCTTCACTTTAGAAAACCAAATCCGAAGGTGAAATTCCACATAAGCCCACTGCCATCATTCCACTTGGCTTTTATTTTGTGTTTCGATAGAGGAATAACTATCGGGGATGCTCACGCGGCGCGCAAACGTTCGCATGGAGCGCTTACATCCCTGACAGATTCCTATGGCTAGAGTCTACAGATGCATTACACTTCTCATTGGAAGTTGAATTGTAATACCCCCTTTGACGAACTGACCCAAATATGGTTGTTTCCTTCATCTCTACTTCAAATTCACTCATTCTGGTTCCATTTGGGAGGCTCTTCCACAATATTTTCTATAGCTTCTACAAGCATTCTAAGCATTCATTCCAACTCTCAAGCAACACTTTACACTTCACAGCAACAACATCAACACTCTATCAACTCAGTAGAGCAAGTGATATTCCATTTCATGCATGTGATAGTGACTTGGCTTTTCCTATGTCACTCGATATCTTTGATCCTTCTCATGAAATTCTTCCTACTTTAGAGGATATTTTTTTGCAAGAAGATGAAATCATTGATACCTTTCTTAACATTACTCTACCTTCTTTTCATTCCAATGCACTCTCCTCTAGAGAGAATGCATTTGTGAATGATGAATCTTTCATTTTTTCTGATGCACTCTCTTCTAGAGATGATGCATTCATGAATGATGAATATTCTACTCATTCCAATGCACTCTCTTCTAGGGACGTTGCATTTGTGAATGATGAATTTCTTATCTATTCTAATGCTCTCCTCTAGAGATGATGCGTTAGCGCATGATGAATCTCCTTCCACATTTGATTTTGTTTGGATCGATGTTGAGAACATGTCTTCAAGTAATTATTCTACTAGTTGTGATGATCATGTAAATGAAATCTATGTCTCTATTTTCCCTCAAAGGCCTAAGAGACCGATCATTTACGTGACTCCATCTAGTCCTTCTCCTAAAAGGGTTTGTTCTATTTATGGTGTTCCATTTGATAGTGATTCCCTTGATCTTTCTAAGGCTCCCTCTTATAGAGCAGTAGATCATACTTATGAGACTAGAATGAATAAACAACCAAGCCTTCCTCAAGTACCTAAACCTACAACTAAAGCACCTAGTTATTATGATCTTATTGAGAAAATTTAGGTTACTCCGACTAAGATCTCACTATGGGACTTGTTTCAATCTGCTTTGGTTTATCAAGGTATGCTTCAAGAATCCTTGCAAAAGATCCTCTTGCCTTCTTTCGCTAGGCCAATAGTTTTTGATGCATTGATAGCTTATATTCGTGCGAGTTTGCCGAATATTACGTTCTATGCCCAAGAACTATTTCCTCTGAAAGTACAAAAGCAAGTGGATCCTCTAATGATTATAGTTAACATTAATAAAATCTGCATTAGACATACTCTCGTTGACGTTGGTTTGGCACTCAATGTATGTAGCATTGATCTATTAAAATCAATATTGACTCATCTTCTCTTAATACTTATTTTGTTGACATTCATGGGTTTGATAATGTTGGGAAACAAGCTCTAGGTACGATAGTACTACCTTTGCAGCTTGGACCAGTTACTATACCCACTCTAGTATATGTTATATCAGATAAACTACCTTATAACCTTCTTCTTAGTAGATCGTGGATTCATGCTATGGGTGCAATCTCATCTACCTTGCATAAATATATTACGTTCATTTGTAATAATCGAGTAGTCATAGTTAAGGCTGAATCTAATGCTATGCACTTGTGGGAGATGGCAGTATTTGGTCAGGTTTCAGTTGTGCCCACTCTTATTCCTTCGATGTGTTCCAATGTGTCGATGTTTACTCCAGTAGTATTTATTACAAAGGATACTCTTGAGAAAGATGTCCCTGAAGAAGATCCTTCTAAAGCTAGAAATCTTAAGTCTACTCCTTCTGAAGTGAGAAATCCTAAGTCTGCTCCTTCTACTTCTCAAAGGAATGCATGTCTTGGTGATGATTGGGGTTCTCTAGACTTTACAAATTCCTTCATTCAGGAATATAAAGTTGACTTGATCCACTCACACCTTCCGACAACATCATTCGTACCCACTATCAAAGATGGTTATTCTTTTGTATCGCAGGATAATGTGAATGTAAATTGTAATGTTCTTAGCATTGATCCTCCTTCTGAGGAAGACGATTATGCTTCCGCTAAAGAGGATGATGTTGATAGTCCTATCAAGAAGAATAATGGTGATCTCGTAGAAGAGCATGTTCCCCCTTGCTGGAATAATACTCTCTATGTAGATCCCCTCTCTTCTCAAGATTTGCAAACACGTTATGGCCTCGATTTTAAGCTTGTCTCTAAATGTGGCTATGGGCATAAAGGTTGTGGGCGTAAAGAACAAGTAATTTAGGTCCCTATAGAGTGTGTACCCTATAAACTTAATTTGGAACTTGGTTTCTTGAATGAACAATCTGAGTAGAAACTACGGTTGAATGTTGACATGATGTCCGCTCAACCTCATTCTCGTAGATTGTTCCATCCTCCTTTGTCTTCAATCTTTGTATCTTCTTCTTCTGAACAGTCAAAATTTTATCCACAAGAGAAAGGGTTGCTTCCTGCTCCTCATCCTTTGTCCGAGCAAGAGCGTATTTTGTTGCGGATTCTAAAAGCCCACTTGATTACTCTTCCTCCACCTACACATAAGAAATCTCATAAACATGATAAAGAAAAACATTCTTTATGTGCACACCATTGAGTGATTGGCCATTCCACTAGTGAATGTAAGGCCTTGAAGGGTAAAATATAACAACTTTGTGATTCGGGCGCTTGTTGATGTACGTGCCTCTTCTTTAAACAACAAGTGATATCGAGGTTTACCTCTATCCTATTCTAAGTATCTTGCACAGTTCTCATCCCCTATATGTTGGGGGCAGCAATAACTTGTTCTGGAGACATGTGTCCTTTTTGAAGGGCCCCCTCTTCTTCGCTATGAATTTCAAATGTAGCATCCCTTGAGTGGACCCTCTTCCTTTTTCAGGGACCCCCTTTGAAATCTTTCTCTCGAATGAATTCCATGGTGTCTAGCTTGGGGGCAACCCAACTAGACCTATTTCATCTTTTTGCATCTAGCTTGGGGGCAGCCCGACTAGGCCTATTTCATATCTTTGCATCTAGCTTGGGGGCAGTCTAACTAGACCTCGCTTTTCAAACAGTGCATCCCTTGAGTGGACCCCTCTTCTTTTGAAGGGTTCCCAAGAGACCCCTTTGAAAGTCTTCCAACTTGACGACGGTCTACGTGGTTTTCCACTTACTTGTCTATATGGCCGCTTCCTAACATGTTCTATCTACGAGTAAACATGTCGCTTCATGGGTGCGCCCGTGAAGCTGATTTTTGACTCTACGGAGTCCGCTTTTCTCAGTTTCCTTCATGCGAGAGTTCTTGGAGGATACCTTCCTTGCAGGTCTACAGGTCTGTAAGGCACTTTTCTTGGTTTCCTTCATGTGATATTTCTTGGAGGATTACTTCCTTGCAGGTCTACAGGCCTGTAAGGCGCTTTCTTTCTTCAGCTTCATAGTTTTGTGGAGCTATGAAGTCCTTTGCTAGTCTTGCAGTCTCGGGTTCGCTAGATCGCGGTTTGCTTCCTTAACAATTCAGGTATACATTTCTAACCCTACTACTTTTTCAATCTACTTTACTAAAGCACTCATCACTATTCATGCTTGCTAAAGTAGGGGCAAAATGTATAGGAGCGAATTTGCACCCCTTAGGTAGATTCCCCTTTTACCCTCCTTCACTTTAGAAAACCAAATCTGAAGGAGAAATTCCACATAAGCCCACATCTTTCGTTCCACTTGGCATAAATTTTATGTGTCGACAGAGGAATAATTGTCGGGGACGCCCATGTGGCGCACAAAAGATTCGTGCAGAGCACTTACGTCCCTAACAGATTCCTACAGCTGGAGCCTGCAGAGGTGTTACACTTCCCATTGGAAGTCGAATTGTAACACCCCCTTTAACGAACCGACCCAAATATGGTCGTTTCCTTCATATCTACTTCAAATTCACTCATTCTAATTCCATTTGGGGGGCTCTTCCACAATATTTTTCACAGCTTCTACAAGCATTTTAAGCATCCAATCCAGCTCTCGAGCAACACTTTACACTTCACAGCAACAATATCAACACTCTATCAACTTAGTAGAGCAATTGTGGAACAAACACCATTGCAGCAAAGGCTTGAGTTCCTCTCATTTTCTCCCCCATTAGCCTTGAGTTCTCTTGGTGGAGATGGTAAGCTTTCCACTCCTCTCCTCTATTATTTGGTTGATTAGCATAACACTTTTTTGTAGTGTTTTTGTGTTCTTTCTTTCACTTCTTGCTTTATCATACTTTTCTCTCTATCTATCTGGTTGTCCGTGGAGGTGGGAACACCAAAACAGGGGTTTGACTGAGGTAAACCCCTATACAACCCCAAAAAAATTTCTCTTATGTGTAGGTATTGAAGACATTCACGTGTTGGAGGCTTCATCACTTGCGCAGTTGTAAGTATTTCCTTTCTTCTCCTTATTTTTATCATCTCTATTTCACTCTATCTCAGTTCTATTACATTTTGTTACTTTATTGCGTTATGTAAGTTCTTAGCAATCAAAGTAGAAGTAGTCACTAAGGTACTTTTCATGATAAACTTGCTTTCTAGTCCATATGAGACGCCAGCACGCCTCTGAGACACCAGTGTGTTGCGCTATCATTTGTATTCAGCGCTTCTGTTGGGGATATGGGATGGGTCTGTCACCATAGAACACGTCTAAGACAGCAGTGCCTTAGTGATTTTCATTTTTTCAAATCACATCAAAGACACAAACTATGCCATAAAGCGGAAGCAGGAATAGTTGATCCCCCGTTAATCTTTCTGAGAGAAGTAAATACTTAACAAAATAGCAGACTCAACACAGCATAGATTCAAGAACATGAATCAAACAACATGAAAGAAAAACATATGGACACACAGATTTACGTGGGGAAAACCTTTTCAAGTAAAAAACTCCACCCTCCAAAACACTCAACTCACTTGTATTATTCAGTAACAAAAACAGTTACAATACCAACACAGAGCTATGTTCTTCAGGAGATTACATCTTGTCCATCTGGAAAAAGTAGGCAACACAAAAATAGAACCTTCATACAGTTACAATGTCTTCAAAATACATACCATGTAGATTCCCTTCAGCTCCTCAATTGACTATCACAGCCAGCCTCATGGCCAGCCCAGCCACACGGCCTTCATAGGTTCACATCTTCGCAAAACTAAGAGACAAACTGTTCAGGGTCAAGACCGCTCCAACACTCACTTTTTCTCTCTCTCTATTCGCTCATCATTCCTCTACATGCACACGAGATTACTTAATCTCTTACTATGCGCCAACCTGTTCTATTTGTCCAAACAATCAACTATCCTCAGTATATTCACTGACAGATCTTCTTACATCGGGTCGCCCAGGCATTCAATTCCTTGCCTCAATCGAGTCTTGTCTTCAGCTGAAAACTCGGCCTGCAATAACTGTCATACATTGTTTTAGCACCTAGCTAATCAACATCCTGTTGTTGAGCCACATGTCACATTTATGTTCGTTCGATGTCTTTGACTTCTGGTCAAACTCGGTCAAGCTCAGTCATCCGAGCTCCAAGCTCATCTCTGCCATCTACCGCGCTACTTCACCGAGTCCAAACACCCATGGCGGTGAGCCCACGTCAACCCTTCGGCCTCCAACCGCACTACCGCTAAGCTTAGTTGACCCGGCCACGGTATTGCAGTGATCTCACCCGATCTCACCCGGACTCTACCCGCACTACCGAGCCCATATCGCCAGACACCCGCGGCAAAGTGGTGACCACCAACATAAACCACTAATGGTCAACCGCCCTACCACGGGGGGACCACCAGCACAAACCGTTAATGGTCAACCACGTTACCGCGGGGGCCGCCAAGCCAACTCGCGGTAGGGCGGTGACTGTCAGGCAGACCGCCAACGGTCTTACCGTGGCCACCGCGGTGAGTCTTCTCACCGCCCACGGTAAGGTGGTAACGAGCACCATCCGTGGTAAGGCGGTAACCATCACTAGACCATCGCCCTTCAACCGCCAACTACTACCGCGCCACCAACGAGCAACCCCTATGGTATGGTGGTAATCACCATGCCAATTGTCACTGCTCACTACGCCACCGCCAGTCTAGAAGAAGACTGTCGCAATAAGGCGATAACACCGCCAGACCAAGCAAGGTGGCCTGCAATAAAGCAGTAAACCGCACAACCGCGCCACCAAGGAAAGTTTGCAGCGGTATGGCAGTAAAGGCCAGAAACAAGGCTCCAAGGCCAAAAAAAAGTTCAAGCCAGGAAGATGAGGCATAAATTTCCAACAGCTTCTGTCCTTTGATCGAGAGCTTGTCAGTTTGTCCAGAAAATCCCTATGACCTACTCTTCCTGATTCTAGAACTCTCATTGTTATTCCTAGGGCAATTTGCCCCGTGAGGCTCTCTGAATGAAGAGAACTCATGAGTGGAAAATCCCCCTTCTCTACAGTACCTTAAAGACATGTAAAGGTTGTCTTGTCTTGGTCTTCTAGGGCTATCTTAATTTGATTGTATCCACTAAACCCATCCAAAATAGAAAATGAATGCTTCTTCGCTAATGAATCTAGTACTTGGTTAATGAATGGAAGGGGAAAGTGGTATTTTCTAGTTGTTGAATTCAACTCATGATAATCTACACACTCTCCAATTACCTCCCTTCTTAGGTACAATTACTAGTGGAGACATGGTCCATTGACTGTGAAAGATTGGATAGATGAATCCTACATCCAACAACATTTGTAATTTTACCTTGACTATGTCATAGACTATTGGATTCATTCTCCTTTGAGGTTGCCTAACCGGTTTATAGTCATAATTGATGTAAATTCAATGCATGCATAGGTTTGGGTCTATTCCTTTCATATCATGGTAAACCCATGCAAATGCAGTTGTGTGTGCTTGCAACACATTCAATAGCGAGGATTGTTGTGCAGCAATCAATCGATTGTTTACATTTAATGTCTTTCTTGATGTAATCTCTAAAGACAATTATGATGATTTAACAGATATTATGTCAAGACCTGCTATATTGGGGCTATAGCTATGTGGAAATGAAGTATGAAAAATTTGAGAGATGGACTCAGATGTGTTGGCGGGGATTATGTTCTATAGAGGGTCTTACAAGCATGTTAGACAGACATATTGTTGTGGGTCCCTACCATAGTTGTTCTTCGTGATGTTTGCAATCAGTTCATCTTCATCTTATATTTCTAACATGGGACTACATTCAATAGTTATTAATGTTTGTGATGAGTTTTGATCTTCCTCATCTAGGGCGGGCCATATAGTTTTCCCCAAATCTACATGTGGTTGGGCACGTGGATAAAGGACTAGCTTATTGGCTACATTTCCATTGGAAATTATCATGCTACCAAACTTGCAACCTATGAAGGTATCTGCAATAGCCAACCAAGGTCTCCCTAAGATGGGGGGATATCCTACAAGATTAGCTTTAGGTTGTAACACTATGAATTCGGCAAGGTACTCTCATGAGTCTAATGTTATTATCAAGTCTTCTATGATTCCCTCGTGTTTGACTATAGACCTATCTGCTAACTATAAAATAGTAAGTGTAGTTCTAAGCTCCATTAGCTATAATAAGTTCATGGTTTCCTTAGTCATTACATTAATGGCTTCCCTAGGGTCAATTAAGGTATTCTTAATGAGAGTGTCATTGATTTTGACACCCACTACAAGGCTCCCAAGATCTGCATACTTGGGGATAGTTGTGTTTCTTAACATAATATGTGCAAGTTATCCTAAAACATGCATGGTCTGAAGGTCCTTATGTTTCCTACCTAGATTTTTGAAGCATAACTCTCTCGTTGTTTTGGTGTAGATGGGTACTTCCTTGATTTCCTGAAAGAGAGGTTTCTTAATGCAAACATCTTTGAGTTGTCCCAATAGATTAGTTTTAGCTTGTGAATAATGTTTTTGGATTGTTAATATCTCAGGGAATGGGGGTTTTGGACTTATGTTTGTTGGGTTAACCTGATTTGATTCAGGTTCCGTAGGTTGTTTGTCCATGGGTTTTGTTGGGAGTTCCTCATTAGTTAACTCTATGATGTGAAGATTTGAAGGCCCAACTAGCATTTTCCTTGATCTAAGGTGGACATCACTCACCTCAACCCCATAAGTGGGGTATTGTATGGTGTTGTTAGCATAATCCTATTGGGTTGGCTTATTATTTGGGTTAGGTGCAGGTTGTGCTAGCAATTGAGGTGCTCTTTGTGGTGGTGCAGCTATTGTTGGATTTGGCATTATGACTTGTTTTTGTGGTTGCAAGGGTTGTTGTAGTTGCTGATAATTTAGATTTTAATTTTATCATTGCTAGCCTCTTTGCCACTGTGGTGCCCATTAGTTTTGTTGGGGTGGTCATTGGGAAGTATAATTTGGTCCTTGGTAATTCTATGGTAGTCACATGCCCTACTATTGTGGATTCCATTTGGAGGCTTTCAACATTGACCATTGTGAGTTTTGCGCGCATTGGTCCAAGATTGAGGGTTCCAATTTAGAAAGTTTGCATTATTACCTGAAAATGACATATTATAGGTCAGGGTATCTTGGGGCATACCTTGTCTTGGTTGTCATAGTTCGCATTGAGCTATGTAGAACACTTGACCTTCCTCATCTTCTAGAGAATTAAATCTTGGCTTCCCTTGCTTGTCCTCATAAATGATGGCCAACTTCTTACACTTGCAATTAATCTTCTTCTGGCAATAGTGTGGACAATATTCTGTGAGGGTTGCCTTTGCTTCTTTCTTTTTCTTGATATGGAGAGTATCTAGTTGTGTAGCCAAGTGGCTAATAATCTCCTCCTTCATGTTTGATACAATATTGCTCAGCTCTACCCTTGAGACTCCAATGGATGATTTGTTGAGAGAGGAGGTCGTGTCTCCCCTTGTCTTCTTGATGAAATACCTGGAATAGTCTCTACACACTTTATAAATCTCACCAAAGGGTAAGTGTGAGATGTCCCTTACGCCAATGAGGTTGAGGGCATCCATACAGTCCTCATGAACTTCCCTTAAGAATACCAGTTTTAGGGATTCATCAAAGAGCCTATTTTAATGAGATTTCTTGAGGCAAAACTGAAACCTCTCAATATAATCTTCCTACAATTCATCTTCTTTTTGAGATATCCTAAAGATGTCATCCATCTTTCTATCTTTGCCTCTACAGTAATCTTGTATTTTTCCAAGACTTTTATCTTCATTGCATTCCAATTGAGAATAGCATCATTTCCCAACCCCATGAGCCATCTCAGAGCAGCATCTTTCAATGTAGCTGGAAACAATTTGAGTCTATGAGCATCTATGGTGTAGCCATAACTTTGACATAGCACATCAAACTCAAAAAGAAAGGTATTTGGACCCTCTGTAACTAGCCCATAGAAAACGAGAAGTGTTGAAAGAGGTATGTTCTTCAAAGAAGCAACCCTTTCCTGGTTGGTTGTAGGGGATTAAAAAATTACATGCTCTGGTGGATCTTTTACAATTGCATCACCCATGATGCTTATATGTATGTGGGAATTCTCCTCTGTGGTTGGTGTAGGTATTGGTGTAAAAGATGATTCTTCTTTGGGGTTTCCCTAGTTCTGCTCACGTTGTTAACCAATATCTCCTAATGCTTTGTGTGCTAAGGGAATAAATCTTCCTAAAGTGTCTCGTTGTCTCCACATACAATAGTTGTCTCTTTAGATCAGCGGTTCTTGCACATTATTAGTAACTTGTGTTGGTGTTTGATAGCTAAAACCTATTTACCCTAATGCTAAAAACAAAATTGTTAAACTATGAAAGCTTGAAAGGAATTAAAAATACATAGGAGAATCTTGAACTTAGCACCATCCTCAAAAATGACAAAAAAAATGTAGAGCCTCTCTAATATCTAATAAACTTAGTGCTACTAAGTATACACACAGCTCAGGGGATGAATTCTTAACTAAAAATTTCATCTTTTACAAGAGGCTACATTTAATTATCAATAGGGACTTGTAAATTTTAGTCAATGTTGGCACAATATATGCATTCATGGATCCTAGACACATCCTATATCAATGGAGTATAGGCAATTCCACATGTTCAAAAGATTGTAAAATCTAGAAAATGAAATGAAATGTTAATTCACAAAATAGGGGAAATAAATATAAACTACTACTTTATGCTACAGGTCTAACACTCAAGACTGTAACTGCCAACTGCTATGATGAATGTTTAATTGATGAACTTATGTTCAAGCAATGGATTAAAATGATTTCAATTGAATACTTAAGGATGTTATCGTTGCAATAAGATTGTTGACTAGATTAACAATATTATCACCTTACATGTTTCTTATTGTAATGTAGTAAGTTTTTGAAACCATTGAGTTTGTTATCAAATTAGTCATCTAAATAATTTACATCATTTTAACTCTATAAAGGATAAAACACTGGTCAAGTCTACTTATAGAACTCCTGCCTAAGCAAAATCAAACCTAAATTTGATTGTTATTTTTACTTTATTTTTACTATTTTTCTCATTCCACACTATCATTATAATATACAAAAGATAGAGGGTTTTGAAGATGATGTAACCAATTAGGCTCACCCTTTAAAATTATCAATGTGAAAATTAGTATATGTTTGACATCATTATAAGCATAGCCACATCTCAAATGATGATTTTGCAGAGCCTAAAGTGTAAAGAAGAACAAGTATAAAATCTATCTCATGTTTGTTGGCCACTAACCTAGGGTTGTTGAGTATAGGATTTGGCTAATCCTTAGAAGGTATGGACATAGTTCTTGGAAGGTGCAAGATTTCTTGTCATGTCATAATTGAAGTCCCTTAAGGGTATACTTAATTAGCTACACGTCTTGAGCCAAAGTACTTGTGAAATTGAAGGGTGGTTGTTGACAATTGGAGATGGGAGGTTGTGATGATGATATATGTTGATATTGGTAAGAGGATGAGATGGGATTGGAAGATTGGAGGTGTTGATGAGTGGATGAGATGGGATAAGAAGAAATTAGATTTGAGGTTTGGAAAGTATGTGAGGTGTTTAATGGGATGGATGTTGAGATGTAGAGATGAGATGAAATTTGAGGTTATGGGGTGTAAGATGGAATGTTTTGAGTGAGATGATATTTTGATAATGCAAGTGATGTGGGATTGATGGATTGAGATGAAATGGGGACATTAGAAGAAGATGGTCAATGTCTATGATCATGATGATTAGAAGGTGGAAGATATGTGTGATTATGGTGAATAGGTAGGGTGTAGAAGGGGGTTGTTAGGTGCTTTGTGAGATATCAAAACCAAGGGGTAATTTGACACCTTTGTTTGCTAACATAAGGATGTATTGATCGGGATGCCCTTTTTCGTGAGAACATAAAATATTACAAATTAATTAAATAATTCAACATTAGTACTAGCAAGTTGTATGGTATACACAATCCTAATAAAGGGAGTTTTGGTGTGATGCATAACAAATTTTTACATTACTCTTTTGCATTATTTTTACATTTAAATTCACTTTAGATGATACCTCTTGACATCTATCTTTTTTGTCTCTAAAATCAAATATTTAAAATGCGATCATAATCAAAACACCATGAGATCTTTCTTGGTATCTACTCATTTAAACAAATCTCCAAGTACCATGGGGTAATCTTTTTTCTACAATAAAAAACTATCTCAATTGAATAATTGTTTTGCTTAGTTTCACCCTTTGTCCACCATGGATTGTTCAAACAACTTCATGTTTTCTACATAACTGATTATGTGATTGTAATGTATGACAACTAAACATAATATCAAATTTAAACCCCACTTGAAATTTTCAAATTTTCCTTACCTATAAAGTTTATTAGCGTCCATAATAGATCACCCACTAGATATATATAAGTGGATGATTTTGGTTGTACTTGGATTTGTACACCTGCCAAACATTTTAAGCAACTTGTCTAGTTTCTAGTGGATTTATTTCTAAACTTTGTAGTGCTAGTGATTTCCAAACTCTTAACCTTGAATTGTGAACAAACATGTAGCTCAAATATAAGAAATTATAACTTACCACTTTACTATGTGCATCAATAATCTTCAATTTTGGCAATTTTGTATCCATCAAATTTTAAATATTCCAAATCCTTCTCAATTACATAGAAACTTAGAATCAATAATCAGTTTTGACAAACCAAACTTAACCCATAAATGTGAAAATTTTGTATGCATTTACATGTTTTGATAGAATTCTTATAGGGTATCAATTATGCATTTTGTGCAAGTGTTCTACATGTTGATGTTATAGCAGTTATGGGTTGCACTTCCTTCGCACAATTTACAAGAAGTACATGAATTAAATGAATAGCCTTCGGCTATTTAATTCATGATCACAATATTTACTAATGACAAAGGGCCAACCCTTAAAGGATTCGCATTTACTATGGCCGACCCTAAATTGTATTTATTATTTATGTTTTCCTTAAAGGGGCCGACCTAACTTGAAGAGGCGCCTCTCTTGTATAAATACAAGGTCTTCTTGTCATTGCAAATCATTCATTTTTCATAAAGCAAGTTCGCATTCAAGAGCAAAGCAGATTTTCACACTTTCATAGCAGCAAATTTGATTCAAGGGAGATTTCATATTTATCACTTAGGTTGCATTTAGAAGAAGGGCAAATTCCTTGTATCAAGTATTGGCCATTGTTGGGCCTAAGTTGTAAGCAGATTTATGTCATTGTTCTACTTTATATAAGAGATTCATTTGTTGGGTTTTTCTCCCTCAAGAGGAGGGTTTTCCCAGGGTATCTTATTGTGTTCATTGTCTTATATGTTGCAATATTATTAAGTGCTCTCATTATTTAATATGATCTAAGAAACACTAACATGGTATCAGAGCGGGTGTGAAAAAGATTGTGATCAAATTTTAGTTTGCAACACTCACTTTATTCTTTTTCAGTCTATATTCTAAATCTTTCAAGATGGTGAACGGTCTGAAAATCGAGGATAGACTCGAAGGAATTTAGAACTACACATCATGAAGGTTCAAGATCATGCTCACATTGGAAGAGAATGATTTGGCTGAGTTTGTAAAAACAAAAGTTCCTGAACCTGAGGAGGAAGAAGAGAAATTGCAGTGGAGGAAGAAAGACACTAGAGCAAAGAAAGTGTTGGTTGATTCCGTCAAGGATCATGTTGTACCAATCGTCTTCAAGTTGGATACGGCAAGAGAGATGTTTACAACCTTGGAAGAGATGTATGAAATCAACAACACTAGTAGAGCTCTTGCACTAAAGCAACAACTTCATCATGTGAAAATGGCGAAAGGGGAATCTGTTATTACGTACTTCATGAGGATTTCAGAGATAAGAGATCAACTCTCCACAATTGGTCACATGATTGACGACAAAGACCTAACTATGCTTGCTCTCAATGGTCTTTCGCTTTCATGGGAGGCGTTCATTCAAGGAATCAGTGCAAGATCTAAACTTCCCAAGTTTGATCGATTAAGAATTGACTGTATCCAAGAGGAGTCGAGACTAACGGCTAGGGGCATTGGTCAAAGTTCAAAGAATGAAGAATTACAAGTTCTTGCCTCTCATTCATAAGGAAAAGGTTTCAAGAAAGGGTTCTTCAAGAGGAATCGAGAGAACGGAAATGATGGTGCTCCTACTTTCAAAAGGAAACGAGACATGTCCAAGATTCAATGTTTTCGTTGTGATAAGTATGGTCACTTTGCGAAGGATTGTCCTCAAAGACCTAAGTAACAAGTTGCCACTGCAAATGTTGAAGAAGTTGCTCCGCAGAAAGACTCTAGTGATTATTTGTTCTATTCAGCCTTGTCAAGTAATGTATCTACCGATGTCAACACTTGGCTGATTGCTAGTGGTGCCTCTAGGCACATCACCGGTTTTAGGGGTCACCTTTCAAACTTAGTGGAGAGCAACTCTAGTGATCAAGTCGTCATTGGAGATGATGCTAGATATTATGTGAAAGGAATTGGAAACTCCTCTCTCCACTTGGATTCTGAGATTTCATTGGAGTTGAATGATGTATTGTTCATTCCAGGGATAAAGAGGAACCTTGTCTCAATTTTAGCATTGGAAGACAAGGGTTATCAAATTGCCTTCTCTAAAGGAAAAGTTCTTATATGGGCAAAGAACTCCAGCTTCAAAACTGCTCAAGTGATTGGAGTTAGACATGAATGTCTTTACAGGCTATGCACTCGTCCTCTTCAAGCACTTGTGCATGACAACTCCAGCATGTGCGATCTTTGGCATCGAAGATTGGCTCACATTCACTTTCGTGCTCTACGTATCATGGAGAAGATGGTCACTGGTCTTCCAAAATTCAATCAAGAACATGAAGGTACATGCAAAGGATGCGCCCTAGGCAAGAACACAAAAGGTACGTTTCATTCTAGTGAAAGTAGATCTAAATGTATTCTTGATCTCATTCGTTCTGATTTGTGTGGTCCAATGTCTATTGCATCATCTAGTGGTTTCTTGTATTATATTATTTTTATTGATGATTACTCTAGAAAGACTTGGATTTATTTCTTGAAATCTAAAGAATCTGAAGAAGTATTAGAAAGATTCAGAGAATTCAAGGCGCAGGTTGAAAACCTGTCTGGGAAAAGGATCAAGGTATTGAGATCCAATAATGGTGGAGAATACACTTCTGGCACCTTTCGAGATTTTTGTATTGAAGCGGGGATTAAGAGGGAGTTCAGTGTTCCCTATAATCCACAACAAAATGGTATTGCTGAAAGAAAGAATAGGTCTATTGTGGAAGCAGTGAAAGCTATGATCCATGATCAAGATCTGCAAATCTCTCTTTGGGATGAGGCATCGAGGACAGCCGTCTATGTTCAAAACAGGAGTCCCCACAGGATCTTAGAGAATAAAACTCCTAAAGAAGCATTCACGGGCATGAAACCTAAAGTTAGTCATTTGAGGATATTTGGTTGTCCAGTCTATGTTCATATTCCAAAGGAGAAGAGAACAAAGCTAGAACCTTCTAGGAAGAAAGGAATTCTTGTAGGTTACAGTGAGACATCAAAAGCCTACAGGATATACATACCAGGACAAAAGTCTATTGAGATTAGTAGAGATGTCACATTTGAGGAAAATGTTGCTTTCAAAAGGTCCAAGGGCATTCCTATGGAGATTGATGAAGAAGAACCTCCTCAAGATATGGAAGTTGACCATATTCCAGAGAACCTGAAGGAGGCTCCAGAACCTAAAGAAGATGTTGGTCCAATTGAACCCTTGGATCCTACTGATGGGCCTCTAGATATCGTGATTGGAAAGAAAAGACCTCTTTGGGCTCGTAGGACAATGCAGGAAGCAGAAAGTTTTGCAACTCCAAGAGGAGCTTTCAAAGAAAGCAAGAGACCTCACAAGTTCTCTAGTTATGTCGCCTTGATGAGTCAGAGCCTTCAAGTGTCGAAGAAGCTTCTAGTCAACAAGCATGGAAAGATGCCATGTCTGAGGAATATCAATCCATACTTAAGAACGATGTTTGGGATATAGTTCCTAGACCCAAAGGCAAATCTGTGGTGTCTTCTAAGTGGCTCTTCAAAATCAAGCATACAGCTGATGGGAGCATTGAGAAGCACAAGGCAAGATTCATGGCTAGAGGGTTCTCACAAAAAGAGGGAGTTGACTATGAAGAAACTTTTGCTCCTGTGGCTCGATATACGTCCGTCAGAATCATCATTGCTATTGCCGCATCTAGAGGATGGAAGATTCACCAAATGGATGTAAAGACAGCTTTTCTAAATGGTGTAATAGAAGAAAAGGTTTACATTGAGCAACCCGAAGGATTTGAGGTACATGGGAAGGAGTCTCATGTTTGTAAGCTAAAGAAGGCCTTGTATGGTCTTAAGCAAGCTCCTCGTGCTTGGTACGAAAGGATTGATCAGTATCTATCAAGTTTGGGTTTCTCAAAGAATGATGCAGATTCTAACCTCTACTTCAAGGTAGTAAATGGTGAAGCATTGATTTTAGTTTTATATGTTGATGACTTGATTATCACTGGTGAGGAACATCTAATTCTAAAATGCAAGGAGGAGTTAGCTTCAGAGTTTGAGCTGAAGAATCTAGGTCTCATGCATTACTTTCTTGGCTTAGAAGTTTGGCAAAAGCCAAATGAGATGATTCTAAGTCAAGGCAAGTATATTGTTGACATTCTCAAAAGGTTTGGTATGATTGACTGCAAACCTATGTCTACACCCATGGAGACCAATCTAGATAAGTTGAAAGAGGCTGCAACTAGTTCAGAACTAGTGGATTTTACGTTGTATAGATAGTTGATTGGTTCATTGATGTATCTAGTTAACACTAGACTTGACATCTGCTATGCAGTAAGTGCACTTAGCCAGTTTATGTGTGAACCAAGGCAAATACATCTTGTAGCAGCCAAACATATCCTAAGATATTTATGTGGCACAATTGGATATGGGTTGAGATATTCTTCAGGTGTGGATTTAGAGCTACATGGTTTTACTGATTCTGATTGGGCATGATGTGTCTTAGATCAGAAGAGTACCTCTGGTTGTTGCTTCAGTTTGGGTACTTCTATGATTTCTTGGTGTAGCAGGAAACAGTCTTCAGTGGCTTTGAGTACAACCGAGGCAGAATATATAGCAGCTTGTGTGGCAGCTCGTGAGGCAGTGTAGCTTCGTAAGCTCCTTGCAAGATTGTTTGGACAATCAATGGAGCCTACCATTATACACTGTGATAACTAGAGTTGTGTGAAGCTTTCTCTCAATCCCATGTTTCATGACAGAACAAAGCATGTTGAGATCAAGTACCACTATATTAGAGATATGGTACAAAAGAAAGCTATACAGTTGAAGTATATCAACATTGAAGAGCAAACGGCAGACATTCTCACCAAGCCTCTCTCCAAGATTAAGTTTGTGTACTTTCGAGAAAAGCTTGGTATGGTGGAGAATGTAGCCTTGACTGAGAAAGAGTCTCAGCATCAGTGATCCTTGATTGATAATGCACTTCTCTATTGAGAGAGATTTGAGGTGTAAGCCCTTGATAATGCATTTCTCTATTAAGAGAGATTTGAGGTGAAAGCCCTTGTTTCCACCCTCTGGGAGAGCCATGGTGGATGTCATGTGTGTGACTCCATGACAACATCACGTGAAAGAATTCGTGATGATTTCTTTAATGCATTTCTCATTGAGATTTGAGGTGAAAGCCCTTGTTTCCACCCTCTGGGAGAGCCATGGTGGATGCCATGTGTGTGACTCCATGACAACATCACGTGAGGGAATCCGTGATGATTTATTTTGTGCTTGTGTATCACCCTCTGGGAGAGCCATGGTGAAAGTCACATTGAGGTGACAACATCACGTCAAGTGATGAGCACTTGTTCATACCATTTGTGGAGGTAGCCACAATGGTTGATATCACGATGAGGTGATATTCTTTTGTTTTTCATTCTGATATGATGTGTTTTGTGCAGGTGGAAGTTCATCCCTAGCTGAGAGGGAGTGTTGATGTTATAACAGTTATGGGCTGCACTTCCTTCGCACAATTTACAAGAAGAAGTACATGAATTAAATGAATAACCTTCGGCTATTTAATTCATGATCACAATATTTACTAATGACAAAGGGCCAATCCTTAAAGGATTCGCATTTACTATGGCCGACCTTAAATTGTATTTATTATTTGTGTTCTCCTTAAAAGGGCCGACCTAACTTGAAGAGGCGCCTCTCTTGTATAAATACAAGGTCTTCTTGTCATCGTAAATCATTCGTTTTTCATAAAGCAAGTTCGCATTCAAAAGCAAAGCAAATTTTCACACTTTCATAGCAGCAGATTTGATTCAAGGGAGATTTAGAAGAAGGGCAAATTCCTTGTATCAAGTATTGGCCATTGTTGGGCCTAACTTGTAAGTAGATTTCTGCCATTGTTCTACTTTATAGAAGAGATTCATTTGCTAGGTTTTTCTCCCTCAAGAGGAGGGTTTTCCCAAGGTATCTTATTGTGTTCATTGTCTTATATGTTGCAATATTATTAAGTGCTCTCATTATTTAATCTGATCTAAGAAACATTAACACTACATCACAAGAAAATAATACTTACCTTCTCTAATATTTGAGTAATTTTCTTAGTGTGTCCTTAGATATATGCATACTCAAAAATACTTAATAGAGATTGAATATTATTTTTTTATTGGTTTGTTGATCTTCAATGGAAACCTTAGATGAATTTCACTAAATCAATCTGCATCAAGGTGGTACACTCATAGTTATTATTTATCATTTTTTGATTACTCATCTTTTTCAAGTTTGGTCATTTATTGTTTGGTTCATGAAGATATTACAACTTATCATGTCCAAATATTGACATGAAACCTAATTAGATTGTGAAATTGTAAGATATTAGAGAAATAGCATTGGCATGGCTACATATTTTCTGAACATTGAAAAATATAAATACAAAAATACAGCAGTGTGACTGGGACTCTATACATTTCTCTCGTGAAAATTAACATCTTCTTCAAGTTTGTCCAAATCAAGTTTTTAAAACAATAAATCAAAGGAAACATTGACATGAAACCTAATTAGATTGTGAAATAGTTTAGATATTAGAGAAAATACATTGTGACATGAAACCTAATTAGATTGCAAAGCTACCCAATCTCATTGGCTAAATATTTCTTGACATTGAAAAATATAAATACAAAAATACTGCAGTGGGACTGGGACTGTATGCATTTTTCTCATCAACATTTATTTCAGGTTTGTCCAAATCAAGTTTTTAAACAGCAAATCAAGGAAATATTGACATGAAGCCTAAATAGGTTGCGAAATAGTAAGATATCAGAGAAGTAAATGCAAATCCATGATCTCAGATTATTTATAGAGGAACACCAGGAGTGACCCTACTAGGTTCAGAATTATGAACTTATATTTTACAGAGCCCCCCTCATATGAACATGGAATCCCTGGAATACAAAAACGAAAATTGGCTCCGAAATTCTCTCTAAAAATACTATCAATTTAATATCTCAATGAAGCCAATGTATTCTTTCAAACAAGGAACTGCAGTGTAGATATAACTGATTTATTCAGGTGGACTCAGGTTTACAAATCTTATGAATGTTGCCCAAGATCCATAAGCTCCCCCACTTTTTACTCAGCATAACATAGTGCAGCCAAATTAAAGAACCAGTAAGTTTAATCAAACTTGAAAACCCAGTATATTATGAAACCCTGGTTCCCAATAGGCAATCAACCAAGACCTTCATTCAAACAAGCAATGAAAATGGGAAAACAGAAAAAATATAACTAGTAAGTGAATCACAAAACTCCCAATTACTAATCTATATTTCAATCTTATTCAGTTTCAGTTCATCAAAACTACACATCCACAATCTTTATTAGTATGTGAAACTCTAATTTCAAATACCAAATTTTACTTGTTAATAATATATCTTGAAGGCTCATATAATTTCAGTTTGTAAAAATTACACGTCCACAATCCCAAGAGCATATGAAACCTTAACTTCAAACGCACAATCAAAGAAGCGCCTCTGAGTGGATTATAAGAATACAATCCCTTTGATTAAGGAACCCAATTCAAATTTTGAATTGCTTCAAGGCACCCAAATTACAAATCATATGAATCTTAAAATTAAAATTATCGAATTACTTCAAAACACCCAAATTACAGATCCAAGGATCTTAAAGAAGTTAAAGAAAAACCTAGTTTGGAAACCCCAAAAGCTTATGCTCAAGAGCAAATTACATGATCCTTACATATTACAAAACTAATCAAACAGATCCAATAAAATTTTAACAAGTTAAACAAAATTTAGCTTCAAAAATCCAAAACATTAAGTTCCAAGCAAACTGCAAAATCCTTACAGATCCAAGAAACTTAAACAAGCTGCAGAAACCGCAGTTTTAAAAGCACAGAAAGTTATGTTCCAAACAAATTACTAATTCCTTCCATATTACAAAAGCAATCAAACAGTTACAAGAAATGTAAACAAGCTGCAACCGCTCTAGCATTAAAAACGCAAAACCATATGTTCCAACCAAATTACAAATTTCTTACATGTTACAAAATCAAACAAATATGGAACTGTAGATTGGTTTGCACACAGATTACATTAATCCAAACCAAACAAATGCGAAATTAGGGGTTATCACAAACTACATATTGCTAAGAAATGAAATTAAGTAGAACTGCCCAACACTTCCTGCCCAACTTCTCCTCCCCCTGCCCAGATATACGCCTAGAAAACACCAGATACAGGTATAATACTCCCAGATATCATACAAATTTTGAAACCTCACAAATACGAAACTAGGGTTTATAGCACTAATTACATATCACGAAACCAAACAAATATGACATTGTTTTTTCTTTATTACATATTGTGAAACCAAACAAATATGAAATTACCATATCTTCAAGCTAAAAATACATATTGCGAAACCAATCAAAAATGAAACCAGAATTTTTTTCAAAAGCAGAAATTACGTACACTGCAAAACGAAACAAATAATAATGAAATTAGGGTTCCTTCAAGCACAATATCCATATCGCGAAAACAGACGGATATAAAAGTAGGGTTTATAAAAGCGCAGATTACATGACATGAAACTAAACAAAAGTAAATATATGATATTAGGGTTTTGAGTACAAATTGCATAATTATACGACAAAATACGAAATCAGGGTTTCACCTTACACGAAGGCAATACATACCCGACTATTTTAGGGCAATACAAAGAAATGCAAATCGCAAGCTTTGGGACGAAAATCAATTGTAATAGAGCTCGAGACCCATTCCATCGTGAATTTCATAGTCCTTGAGGGTGATGTGATCTTTGTAAACGTTATACCATTTCTGGATGCGAATCTTGTCGGGGCGGGTTCCAGTCTGAGCCGCCACCAACTTCTTCAGATCGCCGATGGTGTCATCGTCGTTGCATTTCACCCTCACCTTCTTCCCCAGCCGATCGTTCAACACCACTTCCAACATCGTGTAATAACGATAATAACAAGCTCTGCTAATAAGGTAAAGGATTTATTTTCCTGCGTCAATGCCTGTAAATAAGCAGGGATCTGAATTGGGAAGATCGTCTTTTTGGGTATTTTATATAGGAATGTAGATGGAATTTTGGGCGGTTTGTGTTGTAAGTAGCATTGGAGTTATCTCTTCGCCGACTATTCTCTTTATTCTGTTGAAAAGAGAGCAGCCGCCTTTGGGAGATGGAGTGGATGATACGCTTCGTTTGCCGCGTCTTCATAGGAAGGAAAACTTTTTTAATGGATAGGCAGAAGGGAATAGTGATTAAAGTGAAGTATGTTCACTACAATTCACTTAGCATAATTAACTAAATTATATTAATGAATCAATTTGATATAGGGTACTAATTAAATAGATTAAGTGTAATTTGGAATTTGGAATTTAATTATGGGAATGTTTTATGATAGATGTATAGTGATGATTTGTTAATATGTTGGAAATTTAGAGTTCAGCACAAATAAAGATTTTTTATTTTAAATTTTACAAATTTATTGTTTTTCTTCTTGGTTTATTCTTGTAAATGTGGATTCAATGTTTTTGAGAGTAGATTTGAATTGACATGTAAATCTAAAATACACTCGCAAATCTGATTTGGTAGAAGGTGGATTATTAGAATTTTTTTGCCTTGATTTCTAAGGGGAACCTATTGAATTGTGAGGGTCAATATTAGAGTTTCACCAACAAAATATTATCAAACAAAATAATAACATGCAAAAAGAACACAATGCTAAGAAAAAGTCTACAAATATGTTTATATTAAAGACAAAAATCACATACCTCTTCAAGGGGGCAACCTCGTTGAGAGCAAACCTCTATTATAAAGTATGATTCCAAGTTGATATTTGATTTATTAGGACATCAACATAAAGTCCTCACAAAGAGTGACTTACAAGATACAACCTTGTGAGATAAATCCATGTAATATAATGTTAACTAAGTAACTATATAATGAATATTACAAAAAAAGAAAACTTTTGATAACTCAACTAAGATAAAGGAAAATAAAACTTGGTCAGCATGGCATTACTAGAAGAGTAACTCTAAAAGTCTAAAAGTATACAAATACTTACAAATTTTAGCATACAACAAGAATCGCAAACCTCTTCAAGGGGCCAACCTCAATGAGAGAAAATCTCTATTACAAAGTATGATTCCAAGTTGATATTTGATTTATTAGGACATCAATATGAAGTTCTCACAAAGAGTAACTTACAAGATACAACCTTGTGAGATAAATCCATGTAATATAATGTTAACTAAATAACTATACAATTAATATTACAGAAAAAGAAAACTTATAATAACTCAACTAAGATAAATCAAAATCAAACTTGGGCAGCATGGCATGCCTAGAAGGGTAACTCTGAAAGTCTAAAAGCATACAAATACTTACAAATTTAAGCATACAATATTCATACTTAGACATTCTCTAGAATATTTTCAATGTCCAACAACATTATAGGCACGTGGATATGGTAGAGAGCAATATTGATGTGAACCTTGACCAAGGGAGACCCATTTGGAACTATCTTAGAGTAGTTATCTATGATGGGATAAACAAGGCCAAAATGCATGAGGGGTGTGTGACTCAAGAAAAAATACACAATCAAAATGAGGTGCCAACATTGGAACTAGTTGGGGACATGTGTCTTTTGCAAGTATGATAATGATCTAGATCTCCAAGGGCTGACCAAAATAGGGGACCAAAAGGAGACTAAGACAAACATCATCATAACAAATAAGGGTTGTTGTGATGATGTTTGACTACACAAAATACAACCATAATTACAATGTAAGACAACACCAAACAAGATATAATATATATATGGTGAAACAACTTGCAACCAATCACATGGAAGCATAAGGGATTGAAGATATGGTCACAAATAAAACATGTAACATAATTGTAGGCAAAACCTTGCAAAGAAGTCCATTGCACAAGGTCATGGATAAACTATTATAACTACTTTCCTCTATCAAAGGTAATCCTTTTAAAGGAGTTGGTCTCCCTCAAGCCATTGGTGTATCCACCACCCAACTACAAAAAATGAAGCCTTATGTTTGCATGCATCGACATAAAAATGTTTCTCAAAGAGTGAAGATCCACTTTACTATCACATGTGCTACTACAAGGAAACTACAAATAATAGGTGTTGAACCTATTCCCTAATGCAACATTTATGCACACAACAATAGAGGGAGAAAATATAAAGATAAGCTAGTTGCAAGATTTGTGGATGAATGTGAACATCCACCATCCATAGGTGCATTATTAACATACTTGTTGACCTCCCTATTTAAATTAAGTCCAAAATAAAATGCCTCTAATTCATACTACAAATAAAAATTTACTTTATTACCTTGTCGGTCTACATGAAGAAGATCTTCCTCCTACAAATTAAACTAAAAAAAATTAAGCTTGAGAGACACTATCAAGCTAAGCAACATGTTAATCTTAAACTTGGCATATATGTCCATGTCCAACATTATTATCACTCATATGTTGGACCCATACAAAGGATTTGAACTTAGGTACTCCATTATCCATAGTAGTAGGAACTACACCTTCATCATATAGGGAAGACTCATAAACAACATTATATTCATTGTACCTTTAGGTAGAAAATGGCCAACATACACCAATTTTCTATGTGTTGATGCACTCCTTAATTTAAATCATGAACCAATTCATAACTCCCGCCATCAAAACAAAAATTAGCACCATGAGACACCTCATATGAAGAACCAAATTCTTCAAATTGTCTCTCTATTTCAAACTCATTTGAACAATCTGTTGTGTCATATATGCTACTAAATTTAGACCTATGACACCTTTCTTCTTCTTTAATCACTACAATAGAAATTTTTGGTCACCTTGTTGAAACACACTCTACATTAGGAAGATTACACATCTTGCATAAACTAAATAGGTTCTCATATGCATCCACATGATCACCATCTTTGTAATCATCAATGGCAAGATCTTCACACTAAAAAATAGTGACTACATTGGCATTTGTTTCAACAATATTATCACCAAGTGTAGCCACAACTATGTTATTCTCATGCAAACAAACATTAGTGGATTCATCAATAATAGGGAAAAAGGAGGGAAATAAATTGAATAAGAGACTAACTTCTTGTTCATCTTTGATGTCATAAACATGTACACACTTTATAAAATTAGCTCCAAGAGCTCATCTTCTTTTTTCTTTTTTCTTTTTTTTTCATTTTTTCATTTTTTTCAGTTTTTCATTTTTTTTTGTTTTTCCATTTTTTAGATAACCTGCATATATTTACCAAAGAGAAGGAACCCTATGGATGTTGAAGTGACACCATTGAAAACTTGAGTTCCCTCTATGACTCCACAAAAATTCACTGTTGAACTAGGTTGTATGTAGAACTTTGAAATGATGACCAACTAGAAAGATACCTTCATCAAGATTGACCATGCATAGTTTAGAGCACAATTGCCACTCATCATGCACATATATTCTTCTTCTTCCATACATTCCACTCCCAGTGGTAGGGATTGAAATTATTGTGTCTCATCATTCAAATATGTTCCTTTTCGAACTTCATGTTTGTGAGTTGATGGGACCTCTTTCTTCTCCACTATCTGTTGTTACACGAAAACGTTATTTTTCTCTATCATTGTCTTTGTAGCACTACCACTCTTCATTTTATTATGTGCCCATTATGATTTATTATTTTTTCCCATTTAAAATATCTTTGATCTAGCAATAATATCATTACTTAATTCAAGCACATGTTCATCTCTCAACTAGCATTCATTTATGACCTACACCATTGTTGCATCTATATGAGTTGTCATGTCCTCACATGGTATATTAGACTATTGGGATAGCTAGATGAATTCCCTTGGATATTCTATGACGTGAGTGAACAACTCATATTATTTAAAAATTTGCATTACGATCATCCTGAAACTCCAATTTAGTTGCATCATAATCACTATACCTATCCTCTCTTTCCATGGAGTCATATCATGATGTACCATATTGATCATCTTCATCCTCATATTACTTATAAAAACCTCCCTCATAAGGAAGATCTTCTCTACTCACTTAGAGGGAATTTAGATTTTTTAGGGTAGCAAGTTGAGCTTCCTACAATCTAAGATTTGTAAGAAGTCCATATTGTTCTTATTTAAGGTGATACAATACCTCATCATGTTCAACTTATTCTTTTCATGGCATCTTGGGAGGAAGAGGCTATTGTTCGGTATCATATGTTTCTATATCTAGATGAAGCATACCATAATTATGTGCATTATAGGTCCTATCCCTATTTATCCCATCAAGAAGCGTATGATTTCTTTTTAGTTGATCCTCCAATTGTTCAATTACTACCAATTACTTTTATATCTGCTTTCTAATTTTATATAGGAAATCTTTGTGTTTAATCTTTCTATGTATATGACATGTTGGGAGAATTGGGATAATTACAATAAACATGTACATCATAATTCTTATCCTAATCCATTTTATCAATAGTTGTGTCATTTTTATTTTAATCAAACACGTGGATTTGTCTATGTTGATTATGCCATTATCATATAAATCTTTATAAGTAAGCAAATGTTAGTCTCTTGAATCAACAAACAAACTATTTTTATCTATTGTTCCTACTTCTAAAGAATGATAGGTGTTGTGAGAGAGAGAAATTTATTCATTCATCGATGGGTTTTTCGGATACCACCAAGTCTGAATTAAGGAGAATGCCAACCTAAAACAACATTCACCACAAATTGGGGATCATTCATGTATATAATAATTCCCTTTGGATTAAAAATGCATCAACACTCTTTAATAGAATTATGGTGAATACATTTAAGGAGTTTATCCATGACTTTTAGAAGTATATTTGGATTATTGGACAATCTACAACCTAGTTAAGAACCACATTCAATCACTCTGAAAAATAGAAGTATGTAAATATCCTTGAATATCAAAAAATGCATTTTTGTGATACGTTTGACACATTACTAGGGCACACAATATGTAAAGAGGGACTAATGGTAGATATAATGAAGATTTCCTTGATTTTGGCATTACCACTTCCTAAAATAGCACTGAAGGTTAAGACTTTTCTAGGCTATACAGGGTATCATAGAAAATTTATCAAAGGATATGCCACCTGTTGATTATATCTACTACAGCCTCCGATAGGTTATTAAATTGATAATTTTCATAAGGCTTTACTCTTATTGTTGGAATTGCGGGTATATTTATTTTAATGTTTAATGGCATTCATGAAAATTGACATGTTTTGGCACTGCGCATTTTCTCTCCAGCATAAAAACATTTATTCTTAGCATGTTGCGCATTTTCTCTCCAAGATCAGTCACGAGACTTTGTAAGAGATTCCACACGTAAAGGTTGGGAATGATGGTGACCAGGAAGGTGTTCGTCCAGTTCACCATGTGGTTAGAATGGAGAAAGTGGGATTTGCATGTGGCATTATCACTGTGAAGTGAGGAAGCTATGATTGCCCACTCTTCCTTTTGGTTTATTGAAGGACGGAATATACATAAATGGTTGGAAAATAATTGTAACACAACAAACTTTAGTGTGATATGTAGGAGTTGAGAAAATACAACTTCACAAACCTCGAAGATCACCTACATGCAAATAACCTGTCACAAAAGAAGAGATGGAGACAAACAAGCAAAGGTTCTCTAAAAACTGAAAATGTATATATTAGAGAGAATCAGAGAATGAATTGATATAAAATACAATGGGATCAATCCTTATAAAAAGGAGATCATGCAAACCCTAATAAAACCCTAATAGGAAAACATTTAATAATTAATATAATTATTAAATGTCACATTATGCAAACTAACGTGAAATCTTAAGAAGGGAGTAAAGGTAACTTAATCAACATAATTAAGTTAAAACCTTTACTCTAACATGATATTCTCTTGAAAAACATAGACTGGATATATAGAGTTGTGCCTTATTTGCCTTTGGTATGGGTTTATCTCTATCTATTCTCACTGATTTCATATTTTGTGTCTATTTGAAGTGTTAGCAACTATGAATTGTTCTCTTCCAGCTTTTAGAATTTCAATTGCCTTAATACATGCAGGGTTTTGAATCATGATTAATACTCTTTCAAACTTCCAGCGTAAATTAGTTTAGTTGATATTTTGTTATGCTATATATATGAGGTTTGAAATGTTGTAAAAGCTTAGGCATCACCTTAGAAGCCTCTCCAATATGCCTGGTAATCTAGAAAGGACCATAATATCTTGGCTTGAGCTTCTCTGATCCACTCTTCCTGAGAGTAGACTGTCGGTAGGGCTGTAGCATGAGGTATACCATGTCTCCCACCTCAAAAGATCTCTTTGTCCTCCTCTGATCCGCATACTACTTCTGTTGATTCTGTGCCTTAGCTATGTTCTCCTTAAGAGCCTTTACAATGTCCTGGCTCTCTTGTAATAAGTCCCCTGCACTGGGCACCCTACTGTCGCTCAGAAGCAAATCAAGAAAGCTAGGCACCTCATAACCATACAGCGCCATGAAAGGGGACATTCTGATGGTCATGTGATATGTGGTATTGTAACAATACTCACACAAATGTATCCATCGAACCCATGCCTTTTGCTGCCCTGCAACATAATTCCTGAGGTAACCTTCCACCCATTTGTTCACAATCTTCGTCTGACCATCGGTCTGCGGGTGGTAACTGGTGCTCGGGGTAAGCTCAGTCCCACAAAGTCTGAACACCTCCTGCCAGAAGTGACTCAAGAACCGACTATCCCTGTCGCTGACTATACTCCATGGCAAACCATGTAATCTAAAAACATCACGAAAGAAAATCACTGCTACCTGTGTAGCTGTGTGAGTGGTGGTGATCGGGAAGAAGTAAGCATATTTCGTCAACCGATCCACAACTACATAAATACAATCACATCCTTGGGCTTTCAGCAAGCCCGTAATAAAATCCATCGACAGGCATTCCCACTTCCTATCAGGAATCGGAAGGGGCTACAATAATCTTGTCGGAAATGTGTTCTCCTATTTGTTCTGCTGACAAACAGGGCACTCACGCACATACTAAAGAACATCAGCCTTAAGGCCTTTCCATGTAAACCACTCTCGTACTTGTCTGTATGTTTTAAAGTAACCCAGATGTCCTGCTGTAGGTACGTCATGGAAAGCTCACATAATGGTGTTCTTCATCTCAGAACCTGGGACCAAGAAAATCTTGTTCTTGTAAATGATCAGCTCATTTACAAGTGTGTACCTGGTGTCTACTATGGATCCCTCAACAATACCTGATGCCCAAGTGTCCCTGGCATACTCTGCCACAATCAAATGCCTCCAATCCTCTGTAATGTGCACCATAGAACTCAGATGAGGCCAGCAAGAAAGAGCGTCAGCAACAACATTTGGTGTTCCCTTGACATAGGTAATGTCAAAGTCATATGCCTGTAACTTGCTCACCCACTTTTGCTGGCGGTCATTCAAATCCCGCTGTCCGAGGAAATGTCTCAAGCTATTGTGATTAGTTTTAATGCAAAACTTGCTGCCTACTAGGTATTGCCTGAATTTGGCCAAGGCATGCATTATGGCCAGCATTTCCTTATCATATATGCTGAAAATCCTCTTTGGTCCTCTGAGTTTCCTGCTCTCATAAGCTATCGGGTGCTTGTCCTGCATTAGCACCGCTCCTATGCCCTCACCAGAAGCATCACACTAAAGCTCAAATGGCTTCGTGAAATCAGGTAAAGCTAGTACCGGACATGTAGTCATAAGCTCCTTGAACCTCATAGAACACTCCTGTGCCTTAGGAGTCCAAATGAATGCACCTTTCCTCAACAAATTCGTCATAGGTGCTGCATGGCGAGAATAACCACTAACAAATCTGTGGTAGAAACCACACAACCCAAGGAATCCTTGCAGCTGTGTAAGGTTCTCAGGAGTAGGCCAATCTATGATAGCACGGATCTGCTCAGGATCCATTCACACTCCCTCTACACTGATGATGTGGCCTAAATATAATAACTCAGTCATTCCTAAGTCACACTTGGATTCCTTGGCATACAAGGACTCCCTATCCAAAATGCTGAGTACAGTCTCTAAGTGAGCTAAGTGCTCCTGCCATGTCTTGCTATAAATCAATATATCATCGAAAAAGATGAGTACATATCTCCTCAACTGAGATTGGAAGACCCTGTTCATGGTGGACTGGAAGGTAGCTAGAGCATTGGTTAGCCCAAATGGCATAACCACAAACTCGAAGTGCCCACAATGACAACGAAAGGTGGTCTTCTCAATATCCTACTCACGGACTCTGATCTGATGATAGCCCGATCTCAAATCTATCTTCGTAAAATAACAAGCTCCATGGAGCTCATCAATAAGCTCATCTATACGGGGTATGGGGTACCTGTTCTTAATTGTTCTCTTATTCAATACCCTGTAATCAATGCACATACGTAGGGTACCATCTTTCTTCTTCACTAGAACAACTGAAGAAGCAAATGGTGACTTACTCGACCGAATGTGACCCATAGCAAGCAGCTCCTTGATTGTCTTCTCTATCTCATCCTTAAGTCACTTCGGGTGCCGATAAGGAGTAATCATGACGGGCTTAGCGCCCTCCTCAAGCTCTATGATGTGCTCTATCCCTCTGTCTGGAGGTCTCCCTGGTGGAATGTCACTAAAAACCTTATCATACTTAACCCGCAACTACTAGATGTTAGGATGATACTCGGTCTTATGCTGTCCCCCCTATGTAGGAATCAAGGTACACTCTGCTACCCACTCAATTTGGTCATGACGAATGAGTCTCTCCATCCGTCAGAAGGAAATAGTCTTAACACTACTATCTCTGATGGCCTTCAATATGTGAGTTTTTCCTTCCACCTCGAACCGAATCTCCATGTCTTTAAGGCGAAGTGTAACCTCCTCAAGAGAATGGAGCCACTTCAAGCCCAAGACTATATCAAGATCACCCATGTTAACCACATAATAATCAGCCTTGAATTCATAATTATTCAAGCGCAAAGGGAGATCCTTAATCATGCGGTCACACTTGAGAGTGTAACCATCAGCCACCTTAACCCGAAGACCCTCAAACTCTTCGGTCATTATCCCACGCTTCTCCACAAATCTGGCATCAATGAATTTATGGGTGGCACCTGTATCCAGAAGGGTAATAACCTTTTGACCAGCCAAGACTCCACGGAGTCTAAAAGATCCCTCCTGTTGAATGCTAGACAGCCATGCCTCCTGGAACTGAAAATCTATCTCACCCTTAGGCTCTAAAGCCTCTGCCTCTGCCTCTGACTCCTCAGGACTCTCCTGCTGTTCAGAATTTTCAGAATCTGAACCCTCATAGTAAGCCCACATAACCCTGTTGGCCTTTCCTTTTGGCCTCAAAGGACAATCGTGATTTATGTCATAGGGACCCTTGCAGTAGAAGCATAACTTCTTCCAGTGTAAATCGTTAAGAGTTTCTCGGTCTAAGGGTGCTGCTAATTTACCCTTAGAGTCACTCTTAAAATCAGATTTTTCCTTGTTCCTATTGAATCCCTTGTTGTCCTTAAAAGAAGAACTCCTAGAATTGAACTTGCTAGATGGGGCTGCAAGTTCCATGCTACGTGCCTTCCTCATAGCTTCTTGTAGTGAGGGAGGATCAAAAGCCTTAATCCAACCCTTCAGCGGTTCTGATAAGCCCTCAGTGAATAGGACTATTAATCTCCTCTCTGAGATATTTGGCACCATAATTGCCAATCGCTGAAATTCACTGATGAAAAGATCCAAGCTTCCTGTTTGTTTCAGCTGAGCTAAGTCTCGAAAGTAAACTTCTAGATCCTTCTTATCAAACCTCTCCACAAGCCTATCCACAAAATCCTGATAAGCTGTCACCTGATTATGTTGGAGAGTGATCATCCCATGAGACCACCAATCGTGTGCTACTCCCTCCAAGTGCAAGGTGGCATATTTAATAGCTTCAACCTCTGTCATAGGTCTCAATGCTAGGAAAGTATCAAGCTTATGAATCCAAGCTTGAGCAGTCATCTTGCCACTACTATCGAAAGAAGGCAAAGTAAGCTTGCTCGTAGCTTGCCGAAGTTCACTGTTTTGATTCTTGGGCCTTCTATCTTTTCTAACTAAACGATAGTGTTCTCTCCTCTTATTCACAAACCTATCAAAAGTCATCCTCTCATGTACCTATGGAGTTAGTAATTCCCATTCATCATTCGCAGCCATAAGGACATTTGCGAATGCCTCCTCACCTGTTTCTTCTACTGGGGCTACCTCTGGCTCATCTCTAACAAAGGTAGGACAAGTTGGCCTATCTGCTATCCAAGAACGAGTCCTCTGGCCTCCAAGTGAACCCGCTGCACTCCTGTTATCCCCTTGATCTGGATTTCGTCTATCCTGTGGATTAATACGTTCAACCAAGGTAGTAAGTGCCTGTATAGCTTGAGCCATCTGTTGTTGTCCTGTAGCCATTGTTCTGAGGAACTCTCTAGTTTCTTGTTTCTCATCTCTATTCCCTCTAGGTGGACTGCTTGCAAACCTGTCACCCATTTCAACTACTGGTACCTCTGTAAATGGATTGTCTTCTCTCCAATCCCTTTCCTGTTCAGCTCTTTTGCGGGTGTAATACCTATGAGGTCCAATTTCCTGTGGCTGCATATGAAACCCAAATCCCTCAGGCTGGCAGGAAACTGCTCTGATACCACTGTAGAAACCCTTCGCAGGCTCTATTCGCTGTGTCGTTTGATGTGTTTTATTTTTTGTTTAATATTCTGATTTTTTTGTGTTTTCAAGGGGTTTTGACAAAGCAAAAACAATAATTGAAAACTAATCTATCTGAACTAAAATTCAAATTGATTGCAATATTGATCAAAATCATTTATTCCCATATGACTGCTAATGTTTTGAAACACGGCGTATTGCTGATAAAAAAATACATAAAAAGCATTTGTACGAAATGATTAAAACCTGATTGTTTGTCTCCAAAATGCAACCACGCTGCTGATTGCCGATCGTTGATGAAGGTGCAATTTTACTGTTCACATGCACTGTTCACATGCACTATTCACACGCACTGTTCACGCGCACTATTCACGCGCACTGTTCATGCGCACTATTCATGCGCACTATTCATGGCTGCAACTTTCTCTCCCTTGTTCTATAAATAGAAGAATACTAAAAACGTACTGTTGGAGCACAATTAGAACCTCTGCATGAGATTCTCTTTGAAGTATCAAATTCACCAGGTATTTCACTGGCTTAAATGATGAACACATAGAAGCACTACGTTCTTCAATGGCGAATACTGAAAACCCTTGTCCAGAGCTCAGAGCAAAAAGCAATAATCAATAACAATAACAATGGATGTCGAGAATGAGCTCTTAAGTCTCTTTTTATTCTTTCCTTAGGAGAGCTCAAACACCTTCCTGGCCAATGTGGGATAAAAGATTTATTCCCACATTAAATTATTCACTTAACGCACTTTACTATATTAAAGTGACTTTATTATTATAAAGTTACTTTATAACTTTATAATAATATTAAATAAATCACTTAAGTCACTTAAATTTTAATATCTCTTGATTTACTTGTCTGATTGCTAAGCCGTCTAAGCCAGGAGTCGAGAGACTAAATCCACATGTGACTAAACTAAGATTCTAAAAAATAGCAGGGTGCTCCCATGACTTACTAAAAATAGTAAGTCTAGCCAAAAGATGTCCAATTGACCCCGAACGAAAGCCAAGCAAAGAAACTCCGCTAACCGAGGCTGAGCCATGCCTCACAAGACCCCCTAATCTCCTTATTAGCCTACGGAGGTCGCATAATAGGCTAACTCTACACTGCAAAGAGATGTCAACTAGAAGGGGACATGACAGTCTGCCCCTCCTGAAATTGCTTGTCCTCAAGCAATCTCAACTCCGGATGCTGCAAAATCTCCTCGCTCTCCCACATAGCATCCTCTACAGGTAAATCTCTCCACTTCACCAGATATTCCCTGATAGTCCTCCTGCAAAGCTGTCTTTCCCTGTACTCCAATGTGGGCCCCTAGCGGAAGGTGACATAGGTCTGTCCGCGCGGTTTGTCCCAGCCATGTGTCTGGGGTCCTCGTCGAGGAGGCCTGCCCTAGGGTTGCCCCCTTAACGCAGGGAGGTGTCATTCATTGACAGTCCGAGCTTTTGGTGCAACGGTTACTAACTTGGTATCAGAGCCGGGAGGTCTCGAGGTCGAGACCCGCGGAGCGTGGTGGGCTGTGATGTCCCCGAGTGGGCCCCTAGCGGAAGGTGACGTAGGTCTGTCCGCGCGGTTTGTCCTAGCCACGTGTTCGGGGTCCTCGTCGACGAGGCCTATCCTGGGGTTGCTCCCTTAACGCGAGAAGGTGTCGTTCACTACCAGTCCGAGCTTTTAGTGCAACGGTTACTAACTTAGTTAGTAACCGTTGCACCAAAAGCCCGAACTGTCAATGAACGGCACCTCCCCGCATTAAGGGGGCAACCCCAGGGCAGGCCTCCCCGACGAGGACCCCGGACACGTGGCTGGGACAAACCGCGCGGACAGACCTACGTCACCTTCCGCTAGGGGCCCACTCGGGGACATCACAGCCCACCACGCTCCGCGGGTCTCGACCTCGAAACCTCCCAACTCTGATACAAAGTTAGTAACCGTTGCACCAAAAGCCCAGACTGGTAGTGAACGACACCTTCCCGCGTTAAGGGGGCAACCCCAGGACAGGCCTCGCCAACGAGGACCCCGGACACGTGGCTGGGACAAACCGCGCGGACAGACCTACGTCACCTTCCGCTAGGGGCCCACTCGGGGACATCACATCACCTTAGAATAGCTTTTTTATTCCTTCTCCCTTTTCCTCTTCATGTTAACACGACAAAGAGTTGACTTCCAAAATATCGAAGGTTGTTCTATAGAATACATTTTAATCCCCCATTTGTAAAACTTCTTATAGGTTGTTTTTCTTAGGCATCATCTTTAGAGATCAACACCACCCTCGCAACTCCTTTAGAAGAACTCCTCAAAAAGAGAATTAATAAAGCTATTACTTGGACCAACCAATGTCAACAATCATTTGACACATTGAAATAAAAAATAGAAAAATTCCTTATTCTTATATTTCCAGACTAGTCAGTACCTTTTCATGTCCATGTAGATGCTTCTGAAATTGCAATAGGAGCAATCCTTTCTCAACCACACAAAAATATATATCACCTAGTTGCTTTTTCTAGCTGCAAAATTTCTCAAGCCAAGAGAAATCATATTACCATTGAATGAGAGGCCTTAGCGATGGTCTACGCATTACACAAATTCTACCACTATCTCCTATCCTCACCATTCATATTTTACACCAATCATGAGCCACTAAAATTTATATTGAACAAACCAATGATACAAGGAAGAATATGCAAATGATTACTATTGTTTCAAGAACTTCACTTTAATATAATAGTAAAACCTAGGAGGAACTTATCTAGAATTGATATAGGTGAAGGGCTAGAGGAGGTTGAGGAAGAGGGCTTACTTAGCACCCATATATCTTAGATAACTGTGGTACCAAAATAATTTCATAACTTAGCCCATTACTTTCTACCAAAAAATATCCTATTGATATGACAACACATGATAAATAAGTGTTACTATGAAAATCCCTTTCTTTTACCTTAATGGAGGGAGCATTATACAAAAAGGGGAGAGATGGCATTCTCCAATGAGTAGTCTATGAACATGAACATGAGAAAATTTTAAGGGAGGCACATGAATGAATTGTAGGGGGACATAATTGCAGAGACACTACTGCCCGAAAAATACTACTAGTATAGTTATGGTGGCCTAGTATATATAAGGATGCTAAGAACTATATGAAAGGAAAATCGAGTATAGAAATGCTTCCCTAATGCAAATCAATTAGGGAAGAGGTTGCAAAACTTTGTTTCAAATCTTTAACATTCACAGTTTCTTTAAGATTATACATGCATTCATTATTATCTCATATTTAAACCATTATAACGCATAACACAAAATTTTACTTGGAAAAACCCTTTCGAGAAAAAACCCACACCAAAGTACAGATAAATTGTATTATAGTAATATGGCAATTACATACAATATTTAGAGTTTATGCTCTTGCAGATTTTGACTCACTGTAATACAATTCTAGAGTGAATCTGATAGCATAACGTCATATAGATATTATAATCACATTATAATAAAAAATGCACTAAGGCATCAATATATCCTTCTCATACATGGGCATTGATTTTTTTCCATGTGTCAATATCCCAATCTTTGCATGCATGCAAACTGAAAATCAACAACATGCATGATTCCTAAGTGACCTGATTAGCAACCTGTCAAACATGCACGTACATGCACCAACATGTAAGGCTTGCAGCTCCAAAAATCAAGCAACCTTACATACCAAGCATCTGATAGAGAAAAGTAGGTTTACTGCCAAAATATAACTCACCCACAACTCCTAGTCAAGTTTCGAGTGACAATTTAGTCTCTATTAAGCAAATTTCCTCTTAAAACTTTAGTCAACAAGTCAACAACATACCACATGGCATAACGGTGCTCCTCCTTGAGGTTTTTGCAATTTACAATTTTTAAATGTGCCCCAAGATGACAAGTGTCACATTTCCTTGATTTCTCTTTTTCAAAGAGATAACTCTCACACAAGTAGACCCCGCTAATAGATGTTTCCAAAACAAATTGTCAAATGTCAACATGGCACCCATTTTAGAGGTAAAAACAATTGCCTTTTCCCAATGGATCACCCATGTGACATGTGTCACAATCTTGCCTTTTTCACACCTTGCAGGGTAAACCCATAATAGTGGTGTACAATTTCGATGAGAAAGGAAATTTGTAAAAATCTCACACATTCGAAATTTCATATTTTTAAGGGTTCATTCAAACTAGGGGGTTCGCACGAACCAAAAAGAGGGGTTCGGTTGAACCCCTAGTTCGAGCGAACCCCCTTTTGTATGGTGGGTTCGACCGAACCCCCTTTTGTATGGTGGGTTTGCTCGAACCCTATGATGCCACGTTCCCTTATGAAAAATTCAAAAAAAAGGCAGGTTCAAGTGAACCCCCCTTCAAACGAACCTCCCTTCACCCTTTCGAGCGAAGGGGGATTCCTTCGAAGGGGGGTTCGCTTGAACCCCCCTTTTTCGCCATTCTCCCCCTCTTCCACCAAATTTTAGCAAATTTTTGCCCTTCGAAGCTCGGGTTGAGGATGAAAATGGAGGAGACTTCACAAACCCAACTGGAAGATGGTAGTCCTCAAAATGAGCTATCCAACGAATTAAATTTTAATATGTTTTGGTTTGATTATGTATGTGTTTTTTTAGTTTTATTAAACATAGGTTTTTTAGCGAATATCAAGCTCTTTGTTTTGCACATGTGGAAAAATAGCAGATTATCAAAATAATTTTTTTTTAAATACATTGAGGCTGGGTATTGATGTCCTTGATCCATTAAAAAAAAAAATTGAATTTCGATTCATACAAAAAAAGTAATGTTGTATGCAGTCCGCCTATGTCTGAATTGCAATTGGTTTGACTTTGAAACTTGATTAAGGAAAAAATATTCAATAAAAAACTATGATACCAAATGAAAGTGCTAGATATCATAGTTACAAATCTAAATTCGAAAAAATTAGAATTTTATCCTTCATACAAAAAAAATTATGTTGTATACAGTGAGCATCACTTTTTAAAAATGTTGTTTTCTGAAAAAAAACCAGTTTTCATGGGAGATGGAAAAAAAAGTGCAATCTGATTCCAAAAATTTTGAAAAAAATATTTTTAGAATCTACAGACAAAATCTGATGAGACTCTAGTTTGCATCATCTTCAAATTCCTCATGGTTTAGCCACTATAGGTTCCTGAATATGAAGATTTAGTTAAAAATAATAATTGCAATGTCTAGTTTGGCCAAAAATTGTAAACCACTATTGTGGGATCACCCTGGCACATATAGGATGCCAACTCCTCACTAGGTCCCACAAAATGACTTAGCAATTTGGAAACAAATATTATTGCATTTAATAAATTAAATCAACAACTTAGGGGAAAATAATTAATAAATTAATCAAGGGACTCACTAAGTTTGAGACACATTAATCCCAACATTCTACCACTTGTCAAAGACCTTCAAGAGTCTTTGTATCACTGCTTAGGCCACAAGGCCCATAGAACTGACACACCATCTAAACTTCATTATGCTCACTAGCTTTATCAGTGCATCCACAACATTCACCAAAGTGTCCACCTTTTCCAAGTTAACCTTTTCATCTTCCACCATATCATGAACAAAATGAAACTACACATCAATGTGATTTTTTTGACATGGAAAGTAGGATTTTTTGCTAAACTTATAGCACTCTAAATGTCACAACAGATAGTAATATGTCCTGCATCAAAACCAATATTTGAACATAGTATCTTAAGCCAAATGGGTTCCTTACAAGCATGAGTAGTTGTCATATACTCTACTTTAGTAGTGGACAAAGTGACTACAGCTTTTCGCTTACTCATCAAACTAATAGCACCACCAAATATCATGAAAATATATCCATTGGTGGATCCCCTACTGTCAATTTCACTTGCCTAATCAAAACCCACATGAATTCTCATTGAATGTCAAGGTCCAATAGGATATCCATGAAAACATGAGGCATACTCAAAAGTACCCTGCAAGTACTTGAACACTCTCTTTACCACATCCCAGTGCACCCATCAAGGATTAGCCATAAACCGGATAAGGACTCCCACTCCTTGAGCAATGTCTAGCCTAGTACAAACCACAACATGCATTGAACTACCAACAAAACTCGCATAAGGAACTCTAGTCATGTCCTGCATCTCAGTAGGATATTTTGGACACTCCTCGACAAAAATTTGTATCCCTTGCATAACAGGAACAACTAACTATCTGTAAGTAGTCATGTTGAATCTCTCCAACATAGAGTTCACATACTTGCTCTGGCTTAACCAAATCTTTCTATTAACTCTATCTATTATGATCTCAATCCCTAGAATATACCTTGTTGCACCTAGATCTTTCATCTCAAACTGTGTTGACAACTGAGACCTCAAATCTAAAATCATGCTTTTGTCATTCCTAATGAATAACATATCATCCACATACAAGACAATAATGATAATGTAACCATTTTCAGCCTTGTAATAGACACAATGGTTAGATTTGGATCTCAAAAATCCTAAGTAAAACACATGTGTGTTGAACTTCTTGTACCTCATCCTAGGAGATTGCTTTAGACCATATAGATATTTTCTTAACTTGCATACCAGGTTCTCTTTCCCTTTCACAATGAAATGCTCTGGCTATGACATATAAATTTCCTCCTCCAAATCACCATGAAGGATATTTGTCTTCACATCCACTTGATCAACTTCAAAGTCATGATTTGTTGCAATTGATAATAAGAATCGAATGAATTTCATCTTAGAAATAGGAGATAAAATCTCCCCATAATCAATTCCCTCCACCTGGAAATATCCCTTTGCAACCAACCTTGCCTTATGCTTCTCAACACTATCATCAAGACCCATTTTCTTCTTGAACACCCATTTTTATCCAACGATATTTCATCCTTCGAGAAAAGGTACCAAATATCATGTAGCATTCTTTTTCAATATCACCATCTCTTCATTCATGGCTTCCATCATGGAATCTACATCATGTATACGCATAGCTTCTCTAACAGTCCTAGGCTCATTAGTTAGTAATCAAAGTAAATATGCAACTAGTGCATCCAACATAGAATACACAAATCTATTTGGTTGAAACCTTTCTCGTGTAGACCTCAATGAATGAGGTTGAGGTTCTAGCTCTTATTTAGAGCTATAAGAGCTACTAGAGCTCTCCTCATCATTGGGGCCACCAAGAGTACGTAGTTCATCATTTTTAAGAGTGGGTGGAATTTGAACTACCTCCTTCTTCTTCTCTTCCTTCTTTGGTTGTAGATCAACTGTGGAAGGTTTTAGCTCATGGAATATCATAGTTCTACTATAGAGAACCTTCTTTACAATTAGATCCCAAATCTTGTACCCTTTCACATTGATACCATAGTTGATGAAGATACACTTCATTACCTTGTTCTCCAACTTAGATCTCTTCACATCAGTCACATGAGCATAGCACTCTAAGATGTCTCATCAAGGACTTCTTGTCAAACCATACCTCAATAGATGTCTTTTCAATAAGAGCCAAATTAGGAGACCTATTAATCAGGTAATATATAGTAGCTACAACTTCAACCCAAAACTTTTGTTCAAGGCCAGCACCACTCATCATACACCTAGCCCTCCCCATCAACATTTTGTTCATCCTCTCTACAACTCCATTTTTTTGTGGGGTGTATGGATTTGTCTTATGTCTCTCGATCCCATGGTCCTTATAAATTGATCAAATTATGTGAAACAAAACTCACCACTATTATCCATCCTCAACCATTTGATTTTTCTACCATTTTGGTTTCAACCAAGGATTTGAACTCCTTAAATCAACTGAAAACTTCAAATTTACTTATGAGGAAATACATAAATGTCCTTATAGAATAGTCATCTATGAATGAGACAAAGTACATAGATCTAGACAATGAAGGAACATTAAATGGACCAAACACATTAAAATAAACATAATCCAAATCCCCAAAAGATTTATGAGAACTAGAATAAAATGAAACACTGTGTTGTTTTCTGTATATACAATGTTCATAAAAATGAACTCGATATTACAATCATTAAGGCCTTCAACAAGGCTCTTATTTTTTAGGGGTCTAAGACCCTTCTCACCAATATGGCCAAGCCTTTAGTGCCACAACATTGTTTTCTTAGCAGGAAGTTTTATTTCCAAAGCATTGACACCCTTAGGTACCCATAAAGCATGACCATTAGATGTAGATACCACAACCTTCTTCTCTACTTGATTTGATGGTGATGATGAAGAATCCAAAGCCCTTTTCTTGGACTTTACAAAAGAATGTTATACTAAACTATGCATGCATCCATCTTATACAGAGTACCAATCCAAACACCCTTCACAAGCACCATAACAACTTTGGTCATCTTGCATCTGCTACTCAAGAAAACAACTTGCACTCTCGCATCACCCAACTTACTCATTGAGAGTAGGTTTTGTGTGAAACTAAGTATGTGCAAAACACCATCAATCCCCCTCACTCTACCATCAGGGAATTGAATCCTAACTCTTCCATGGCTAACAATATTTAGGTTAGATTCATCACCTAGATACACCTTCCCACCGTCATACTCTTCATATTTTGAGAACCAACCTCTATGAGAGGTCACATGGAAAGAAGCACCTGAGTCAATCAACCACACATATTTTGATGTATGCATTACCAAGGCTACAATAAATTCATTTGCATCTTCATATGAGGATTCAACATCAGATTTATCACTTTCCTTATTTTTCTCTTCTTTGTAGTATTTTCGATAATGTCTAAAATTACCATAGTTCTAGCATTTATCCTTTTACTTTTTGCCAAGAGGCTTATATCTCCCCAAGACTTAGACTTAGACTTCTTGTCCTTTTTCTTGTATTTATCCTTTAACCTACTAAAAACAACAAGGGCTTCCTTAGCTATCTCAAAATACTTCCTTCGCATCTCTTCAGACAACATCAAAGCAACCACATATTCCATCTTGAAGGTGGTGGTTGTGCTTCCAATATCCATAACCAGGTGGTCCCACGAATCCAACAAAGAACATAGCAAAGGCATGCAATGATCATAGTCTTCAATCTTCACACAAACATAACCCAGTTGAGCCACTAGCATATTAAATGCATTCAAGTGATCAACAACTGATCCTCCATCCTTAGAGAATATAGTTTCTTTCTTAGGAAAAGCTTATTTACCAAGGATTTCCCTTGATAAATATCACCAAGATTCTTCCAAAGATTAGTTGCAGTCTTTTTCTCATGGACATTTAGAAGGACATAATCAGCCAAACATAGTCTTATCAAACCCTTTATCTTTTTTATCCATTAAGTTCCTATCCTCTTGTGAGTTTGTTGTTGGTTTTGTACTAGATATTTCTGCCCATAAATCTTTGTCTAAGATTATATCCTTGTAGCGTCATAAATTGTCACCCTTGACAATTTCACTTTATGTTTGGTCCCCCTTAAATTATTGGACCTAATTGAGTATGTAATTTCCTAAAGTATGCATCCTATGGCCCATTTTTGACAATTCTTGATGAATTTCAAGTGGTAATCAATTACATTTAATTAATACATTACCCTTGATACTAATTTTCCTAGAAAATAGGTCCAAGACACTCACGCCATGGGTTTGAGTGCCCTATTTTCCCTTCAAATTGAAATATGTCATTATTTTCAATTTAATATTTAAAATTCAAGTGTCTAAAGTCAACCATCGAAATTTATTTTTTGGGAAATTGAATAGTTGCCTATAAATACCTAGTTATTGCATCATTTCAAGTCTAACAAGAGCTATCTAGGAAATCACTGGAGCAATTATTATCAAGTGCACTGTTAAGCAAGTCAAGAGAAAAATTTCAAAGCTTTATTGCAACAATTCAAGATCCTGACATCATGTCCAATTCCATGTGAGTTCACGTGTGTTCATGTTATCATTGTTTTGTGAAGGCTAACACTTTTGTAGGTCTCCAAATCATTCAAGCAAATCAAGTAAGCAAGATCAAGACCTTGAGGTGATGTGCATGACTTCGTTCCTTCAAGTAAGCCATTGAAGTGCGGTGCATTGCAGCACTTTGTGATTTCATCATTCCTTCCTATTTATTATCCATTTTATCATTGACATTTGTCATTATGGAAGTGGATGCACTTTCGCAAGGTTTGATTGAGGTAAGCCCCTAAAATGGCCCAACATTTCTTCTCTTTGTGAATGTGCAAATCTTAGGTTTGAAGAACGTTGAAATGAGTTCGAAGACAAGTTATTCATTGTTGCATTTGAAGACTCGCATCTTGTCAACCCATGAAAACTCGGTTACAAAAATATCTGGTAGTGTTCCGATAGATTTTTAGTTAGGAATTTGAAGCTCATATCTGACTTCAGAGGACCTCAAAAATAGATCTAGAAAAGAATACAAGGACACTTACACCTTGGGCATATCTGTTCATTTTTTTCCCCAAATTTGAACCATATGTGCACAGTGTCCTACTCTGCTCATTTTTGTTGTTTGAATATGTCTGTGAACTTTTGTGTATTCTGTATCTTCATAGGAACAGTAAATTGCACTATTAACCTAGTTAGATCATTGCATTTCATCATTACGACATTATCAAATTTGGTTAATGATTGGTTGACTCACCTATCAAGCTATAAGTCAATCTCATACCTTTTCCAAATCCATCAAACCCTCATTCTATCCTTGCATTTCAAATCCATCACATCCCCATTCTTTTCCTATCAATAAACATTTGGGAAATGTGTCAAACCCTAAGGTGAAAACTAAAAGGTTCACATTTTCCATCATTTCAATCCTCCATTTTGAGTTTCCACAACTCAAATTTGCTGCCATTAAACTTATCCATCTCTATTCTTCTAGATGTACTTTCCATATTAAAACTGCAATAAGATTACAAAGTTCTCTTCACAAGAACTCCCACTGAATCTAGATAAGCACAAAAATCCTTACTAACCCACTAGGGAAATAGAGATGATCAAACTCTAATACCAATTGAAAGGAAAGTTGAGTGCATAAATGCTTCCCTAATGTAAATAAATTAGGGAAGAGATTGCAAAACTTTGTTTCAAATCTTTAACATTCATAGTTTCTTTAAGATTGCATGTGCAATAATTATTATTTTAGATTTAAACCATTAAAATACATAACACAAAATTTTACATGGGAAAACCCTTTTGAGAAAAAAAAAACCACACAACAAAGCATGAATCAATTGTATTACTGTACTATGGCAATTACATACAATATTAAGATTTTATTCTCTTGCAAGTGTTGATTCACTGTGATACAATTCTAGAGTGAATCTGGTAGCATAACGACATATAGACATTACAATCACAGGTTAAAATAATAAATGCACTAAGGAGTCAATATATATTCTTCTCATACATTGGCATTAATTTTTTCCATGTTTTAATCTCCCAGTCTCTACATGCATACAAACTAAAAATCAACAACATGCACAAGTCCTAAGTGACTCAATTAGCAACCTATAAAAAATGAAAAAATGAACGTACATGCACCAACATGCAAGGCTTGCAACTCCAAAAATTAGGCAACCTCACATGCAAGGTGTCTCATAAAGAAAATTAGATTTTATCCCCAAACACAATTCATCCACAACTCCTAGTCACTCTAAGTGACAACTCAATCTTTGATAAGCAAGTTTCCGCTTCAAGCTTCAGTCAAAAACATGTCACATGGCATAAGGGTGCTCCTCCTTGAGGTTTTTACAATTTAAAATGTTCAAATGTGCCCCAAGATGACAAGTGTCACCTTTCCTTGCTTTTGTTTTTTTGAATAGATACTCTCACACAAATGGACCCCACCAATAGATGTTTCCAAAATAAATTGTCAAATATCAACATGGAGCCCATTTAAGAGGTAGAAACAATTTATTTTTCCCAATGGATCATCCATGTGACATGTGTCACAATCTTTCCTTTTCACACCTTGCATGTAGGATGTCAACTCCTTGTTGGATCCCATAGAGTGACTTAGCAATTTGGAAACAAATATTATTGAATTTAATAAATTAATTCAGCAACTTAGGGGCAAATAATAAATTAATTAATCAAGGGACTCACTAAGGTTGATACACCTTAATCCCAACACTATACAAAGAACTATGATATTTTTTAAAGAATAGGGTGACTACTACTCAAGATGAAATACCCCTCTAGCCAATGTTAGCACAAGTTTCATTTGAGAAATAGGCTATTGACTTCATATGACCCATAGACCCTTTAGTGAAAGTGTCTTGTAGATTCATTATTATCGATATAGACTACTTAACTAAATGGTTTGAAGCTAAATTGACCAAAGATTGCATCGTATATACTATAGCCATATTTCTCTATCATAATATAATTACTAGATTCGAGTGTCCATTAAGCATAACCAATGATTAGGGAAAACATTTTGTCAATGTTAATCTGATTTTGGTCATTGCACTTAAAATCGTCGCCCCTACTTGAAATTTTGCTAAGCAAGATTTGGGGATTGTTTCCCTATATGTGTGATCAGAACAATTTTGTGAGGGTCTGAATTTTCTCAAATTATATTGTGATGTAATAAGGGATGTGGAAAATTTTTTAATTTATTTTATGTTTGTACTTACTTTCAATCTGTGAATCGTGAGTTATGGGTATGGTGACCATCATACCAATTTGTTGGTTGTGTGGGTGATGTGAGCATGTTCTCTATGTGGGATGTCCTCTTGGAATTATCTTCATCTATTGTGATCATAATAAATATTTGATACATTTTTTTATCATTCATTGACTATCTAAGTCTTTGTGCTTATGGTTAAAGGTCTTTTCATTTTTCTCACACTAAATTTATATTTTTATGAATTAGTGTTTGTTTACCTTTTCTACTTTTAGGTTAAAAGAATACCCAAAATAAATCAAATCGTACGAGGGAGTTGTACCTCTAAAATTCAAAGGAAAGTAACAAATGCAATTGTGACCTTTCCAAAGCTATTAGTGAGATCGGCTTTTTCATATCATGGGAAATAGAGTTGATTTTTAAATATTACAATAAAGTGCCAATCCATTCACTAATAGTCAATAAGATAATAAAGGAATTACTAACTAATTTTATGATCACCCGTAATTGCAACACACCATGCCATCCACAAGAAAATGAGGCAAGCGAAGCACTTTAATTTTTTAGGCACTACTCTAACCAAGATGTGTGATGCAAATAGGACTGATTGGGACATTAAAGTTCTTGTGGTGCTCTGGGCATATTGTACTACATACAAATGATCTACCAAACACACTCCATTTGATCTCTTATATGGAATGGAGGCCAACCTACATCTAAATTTTATGGTCCATAACCTTCGCACAACACTAGCCTTAAGACACTGATGAAGAATCCATCAAACACCAACTAGAAGAACTAGATAAACTAGATAAAGTAAGACAATTGGTGACACACCATCTACAGACATAAAGACAAAGATATAAAGCATGGCACAATTGAAACATTAGGTCTAAATAATTCAAGGTCGATGATATGGTCTTACTCTATGATAGAAAATTTGAGAAGGAAGGCAAACTAAAATGTAGATGGTTGGACCCTTATCAAATTAACAACATTCTTGAATCAGGAGCAATACAATTAAGAACATTCGATGGCATAATACAACAATACTTCATAAATGGAGCACATATTAAATACTATCATACTACCCCAAAGTAGGGTTGACTTGAGGACAAGCCAACATTTTAAAAGGGAGGATGATGTTGGCAGGAAAGTGCAATAGTCAAACACCACCAAGTGAATCCTATTGCATCTTGTCGCAAAGAGCTCATAGAGCATAAGGTTCAAGAGATACCATCTAGAGTAGGGGTAGGATAGATGGGTCATGTCCTGTCTCATAGATATATGTGTAGGAAAATATTTGAATAATAGAGGAGGAGAATATATGTAAGAGAAAGGAGAAGAATTAGTAGAAATTAGTATACTTACAAAGTATAAGGAAAGATATATGATAACTTTATATGATGCAAAAGAGAGATATAAGGAGATATGGATATACTCTATTGATATTGATAATATAATGATATTGGAATTCTATCTACATTATTTTGCATGATATTTTGTTATATATAGTTAACTAGTTGATCTTCTATCTAGATCAAACCATTGCTCCTTTTATATGACTAAGTCTAGGGTATAAACTATAACACTCATAAAGTACTTGGGGCTCAGAACTCCTTTATATGTTTCCCTAATTTTCTTGCTAACAAAAACCAATAGAATATTTTAAAATAGCCACCTTTCTAATTTTGCACCTCTTAGCCTCTATTTTGATCTTTAAAAACACATTCAAAGATTAATACAACTTTTGAAAGCCATATCTTTTGTTATGAGTACCCAACTAACCTCTCCTTGTTTTAAATGAAGATATCAAAGTTCTCTACATAACCCAACTTATAGAATTGAAATTCAATGCTTTTTGACCCCTCATTCCATTCTTTAAAGATATGATATTCAAATTTAATATTTTTCTAAGATTTCATAATTTTAAAACTTTAATATCTCACTATCGGCAAGTGATCTTTGGCTAATTGTTTTGATCTATTTAATAGTATTGTAGATACTTATGTCATGATATGCTAATAGCAACTTGAACAGAGGAAATACATTGTCAGGGTCATGGTGATTATATATAACCCACATATATTATCATGCCCGTTGTTGATATTAGGGTTGACCTTATCTAAATTCTCACATTCTGATAGGGTTTCGTTAGATTTCTTATGATAAATTGTTGTTTCCAAAATGTAACAAATTTGAGAGTTGGAATTTTTAGATTTTAGTTGAGATGTTAGATTTTTATGGGGGGTGGTAGATGTGGATGGATGATTTGGAATTTTGGATGTGGGATATTTTATTTAAAAAACCTGGGATGGTGGACAATGAACTTTGCATTTTAGATTGGGCTTATGTTCAAGACCAATATTTCGTACACCTCAATATTTGAGATTGATGACCATTTTGAAGAAGGTGAACACCTATTATTCACAGGAGGCCTTTTTCTGTGACTCCATATTTTTATTGACTATTAGAATTGGATTCTTTGATTTGATTGATTTAATTTGCGTTAGGACCCATTTTGACTTCATGTGTCCACCTTATTATTTGAATTCATTGGATTTTGATATTTAGTGTTGATATTTTTCTTTGTGAGACTTGCTTTGGTTGCTCCCGATTTGTGGGTTTAAGGATTTGGGAATGATGGTTTATGGTATGGATGGGAGGAATGTCAGCAACAACCTTGTAGTAAGGACTATAAATGGCCCCTATTTTGATGATTGTATTGGATTAATTTTCCCTTGGTATCATCAAGGTAACAATAACATCATTAGATTTATTGATATATGAATATTCAAGACCTTGATATTTAGGATTTGCAAAAATGTACACTAGTTCTAAAATGATTTATTCATGAAATCCTAGTCTTTTTTCTTGATACTAAATGTTTTTATAGATTTCATTTATGATGGGTTATTTTTTGTTTTAGAAACAAGATGCTAACCCATTTTTGTGTAGTTGGGAACCATTAATGCTTATTGTTTTTACTTGTGCAATAAAGCTTGTTTCGACAAAAGTGGATAATCCTAGTTGATAGGATGTTGGGGCTTTCTCCTTGTTTATGTGTGTTGTTTGATTATTTGGAACATTGATGTGATTATTAGCTTGTTTATCAGCATGTTTGATGTGATCCATGTTATTTATTTGACCATCTATGTATCCAAGAGAGGCAAGTGTTCCATCTTGGGAAATAGAGGTTATTGAAGTATGAATAATTTCAATGTTAATTTTATGATCATGAATAAGGTAAAGGTGGATGAAGGGATCATCTTTGATTTATTGATTGTAGATAGGATCTTGATAAAAAAATATATCAGCTTGGATTTTATGATCAAATATCGTATTAGCTCGGATGTCATGATCACAAATAGGATCTTGATCTACGAAAAGACACATTTAGGCATGCTTTGGAGCAATTTCTTGAAAGATACAAATTTTCTTGGATGAAATGAGAGAGGATTTGAATTTTGTGTCCTTATAAATTAGTACATGGAGGGATTCTTTGAGTTGGAAACATAGATGGGACACATATTTTTTATGTTTATGGATGTACTTAATGTATTTGAGGCATGTGAGTCATATGGGATTGAGGACTACATAGTCTATGGGATGTTTGGATGGCATATGATTAGAAATGTGGCGGGATGGCATAAATTTGTTAATGCATTGAAGATTAAGATAATTTTCTATTAGTCCTTGGAGAAAATCCCTAAAGGTTATCTCATTGGACGGGTTTTTGGATTGCAATGAAGTGTATCAGAAGAGTGTGTATCATAATGGTTTGGAGGATGAAGGATTGGGATAGGAGGTGGAGGTTACAAGGTGTTAGAACCTAGAATTTCCATCTAAAACCCTAAGGTTTTCCTATTGTTTTCCATAAATTTCCATTAAAATCCTAAGTCTTTACCCACTTGAAATCCAATTTTCCTATCTTTTTGTCAAGAAAAAATAATCCTTTGCGCCATCCAAAGTGCTAATACACCTTTTACCTTATACCGTTGCCTTAATTCTTCATTTCTATTTGTTTACCGCGTTACCGCGGTCTCCCACAAAGGGGCCTACGGTATGGCAATAGCGGTTAACAGGTGGGCATAAAGTGCTCACCATGGTACTGCAAGCGGTCAAACCATAGACCGTGGTGGCCGCAGTGAACAGTTAGTGGTAGAAGGCAAAAAATCAGTGGGTGAGTGAGCAAAGACAGTTGGCGGTAGTGGTTAGCAGTTACCACTACACCACACATAGTTAATAAGAAGACCGTGGTAGAACGGTAGGTGAATGAGAAGCGGTTAATAGATAGTTACCGCGCAACCACGGACGATCATCAAGGTAACCGTGGTAGCGCGGTAAGCAACAAGGCAAACGGTTGAAGACCCCACCACGGTACCACAGGGGGTTCAAGCAAAAACCGCGGTAACACGGTAACAATGAGGATGGACCATGACAGTCTCACCGCGATACCACGATCGGTCAAATTATTGACCGCGGTAGAGCAATAAGGTTATTAAAAGCATAAAGTGAAAATCAAAAGCACGACTATAGTATAAAATATTTAATTTGTCGAGGAGGCATTAATTAGATATTTTATTTTGAAATCGAATACAAACGGCCATAAACATGAAAATGTAAACAGATGTAACTGTAATATGAAGGGTCACAACCCTTGGCATGTATTGTATAAATAATTTGAAAAATTAGTTGCAGAGGGGGGGGAGATTCAGGAGTTAGAGGTGGGAGTAGGAATGAGATTTTTCCCAATAGGGGACTGGGATGGAAATCATGTATGGACCTTTTGTGAAACAAATCAATGGAGAAATTATTTTGAATTGTTGAAACCTTCCTATTGTTAATTGTTGTGTTGCAATAATATATATTTCTTATTTAATTGTCTCCAACTTGAAGTCCTTTGATCATTTAAATCAATATATCAAGCATATGTTTGATTCATTTGTGTGATTTTTATTTGCTGGTATCTGCAAGCCAGAATTAAATTCCTTCAAGTAAATCATAGTGATTTAGGATTTCTTTTGGATTGTTGATGTAGAATTTGATAAGAAAACATTCCAGCCTTATTTATGCAAGTCATAAATCAATGAGGTTTTCTGCCAGTCATATAGTTTCATTTTTTAAAGTGCCTAAAAATTTGAATGAAGATAGAGAGGGAAATACATTAAATTCTAAATATTCTTGACTCCATTGCCCATGTGGACATAAGGCACTGATCTGCCTCAACCCAGAGATAGAATTTCATATCAAAAAATTTATTCAAAATCCTTTCATTTGTGCAGTAGGATTAGTAGTTGTAGAGATTTTCATCTATCCACTACCTTTGCCATTGTGGGTAGATTGTTGCATCAGGAAATACTTTTAAATTTGCATCATTCATTAGTTTCACCCACCTTGGTCTAGCATAGCCTAAAGAGAAGAAGGTACAATTGCATCAATTGGCCTTGTATGTTGACCAAAAGTGTAGTAAGAGCTTGGCAAACTCTTTTGGTTAAAACCTGCTTTTTTTAGACCCAACACAAGGCACTCTTTGGAAGGGGGAATTTGGAATGTGAATTGGTGTTTAAGGAGATGTTGGAAGAAAGATGATTTTCCCTTGTCAAAGGTATGGGAAGGATAACCAATTGATGTGTGTTGATGATTAACAATATAGCTTGTTATAGTTCTTGGTATCGAGGATTGATGAATGGACAATTGAAGCTTGTGACAAAACTTTCAAAGATAATATTATCTAAGGATCGAGGGAATTTGTCTTGATTTTCAACTCATTATTGTCATATGTATCATATTCTAGTTGATCAACAAGGCCAGTATCATCATCATCATCAAAGAAAATGTTTTTATCATTAGAGGGGTCATATTCTTGTTGATTGAAAAGGTTAGCATAATCATCACCAAGGAGATTTTATTGTTATAGGGGTCATATTCAGTTGATCGACAAGGCTAACATCATCATCATCATCAAAGAAGGGGTTTTTGGTTTGACAAGGAGAATCATCAAAGCAAAATGAAAGTATAATTATGGATTTTAATTGGGGTGGACAGTGAGATAATTTGGATTGTGGATGTAGGATTTGGTTGGAGGTGTTGACTTCTCAGTTGTCATTGGTTGTCGTTGATGAAAAAAGCAGTTTAGTATCTCAGATAATCTTCCAGAGGCTTTGTTTTTGGTATTCATGTAAATGTATAATCTTTTAGAGGCTTTTTTTTTGGTATTCATGTAAATGATAATCTTTCAGAGGCTTTGTTTTTGGTATTCAGATAAGTTTTTCATGTTGATTACTCACATGGCTTCTGGTTCATATTTATGAATGCTATTCATTTGCAGATGGTTATGTCTATATTGGACTGATAGTGTTGATAAGGCTTGGTACAGGTTATTCAGATGGTGTTCATTGTGACAGGGTATTCATTAGCTTTTGTGATAAATGATACTGTTATCTTGATAGGACTTGGGTTGATCATGGAACTGTTGGTTTCATTTTGATAGGTTGGCCCTTCTCTATTGCACGACAGGTATATTATTTCAATTTCTCTTTATCAGGTTGATCATGGCATCATTTACAAGATTCATTTGATTATGTCTTCATGGCATATTTTCATTCTATTGATCTTCATGGTTGTCTCATAATTCTTTAGTGTCAACAATTATGATACATTATTTGATACATGGAATATTGGGTTGGAATTATTTTAATGCTCTCTTTGGCACTCGAGTTTGATATTTCATTTGGCATCATTGGTATATGAGGTTACTATACACTCTTCAGTTGGTTTTGTCACTTCATATCTTCATGGCTCTCTCACATTATTTTGGTGTCACTAGTTAAGACACAATGATTGATTTATATGGAGTCTTTATCCGGTTCATATGTTTCAGATTGGCTTGATATCATGATCAGCTTCTAAAGGTGATCATTATTTATCATAGTGTTAATTGCATGTGACTTGGTAAAAGTCACCTCTATGGCTCGAAGGTAATATTTATGGCAATATTATAATGTTGTTTTGGGCATTATTTTGGCTAACTTGCCTTGGTAAATGACTTTGAATAAAGTCATATTTGAATCGGGCACCTCAATTCCTAAAAGCATATGTCTTTGACCATGTTGATAAAAGGCTTTCGACCTTGTGAAGAGGGCAATTTAAAATGACATGGTTGCCATCATACTTCATTACTTTTGTCGGTATTATGGAGATCATTGGTCTTTGAATAATGGTTATCAAGTGATAATGTTGAATCAACACTTCCTTGAGCAATTATCAATGTGATTATATTGTCGGCCTCCTTGGTAAAATGCTTGATCGCGGACTTGTTTTCATTATGATGTTTTCATTACTTATGAATTTTTTCGAACTTCAAAAGTTATTGTGTTTTGATGAGGCATCTAAATTCTTGGAAACGAAAGAGGTTAGGGAAAAATCATTCTTTTTTATCATGCTTTTGTTAAGCGTTGAAATCCTTACCTCTGTCGCCGCCATGGATAGGTAGTAACAACTGTTACTCTATCAATTTTTCTTGCTGCAACCATTATGGTAGATGTTTGAGCTCTCTGTAAGAGCTATGTCGTGGTTGGTGATTTGGCTTGTCATTTCTATTTGGGTGAGAGCTCGAGCATGGAAGGAGGTATGTTGGTTTTTCGATCAGCTGGGTTGATAAATGCTCTATTACAAATTCTATTTATCAAATTCGTACCAGCTCAGGTATCATTTCCGTCATTTGGTGTTGATATTTAACAAAAGTCAAAATAAAAATATGTTACTGGTCTTTTTGCTCGAATCAGAAAAGGTGAAAATGATTTACTTATTTATCTCTGTCAGAAGATCATGCATTGTTTATGGTTACACTTCATTTCTCATTATGGATATTATGAAAGTGTTGATTATTTTGGTTCACTAGGTTCATCATTATATGGGTTCGGTTACTTTCTTGCAGTGATATTCTTCTATATTTTCAGCTTGAGAAAGGTTATCTGAAACATATTATTATCTCTTTGATTTTCTTCCTCCACCACTACTAAACTTATTGGAGATTCTTTTGAATAGTTGAATAAGGGTATTATTGTTCTTTCAAATTGGTGAATACGTTTTGTATTCTGGTAACAGATGAGATTGTTGGTACAGTCTGTTGAAGGGTTTATGACTCATTTTCCTTAAAATGTATTTTTCTATAAAATCTCTTCCATAGTGTCAGAAGAAATCATTTTCTCCTTGGTGCAAACTTTGTATATTTGGAAATCTTGCAAAGTAACTGTCAAGGAGTTTTTGTCTCCTCAAAACCTTCATTGAAGGTTCTAAAAAGAAGAATATTCATTTTGTAAAAGTGGGATATAAAGTGAGTGATCACTGTTGTTGCATTAATTGTTCTTGAAAGACATAAGTGATATCTTTGTAAATGAAAATCTAAAAAGAGATAGTGAAAAAGCTATGTAATAAAAGTTTGAAAACATGATGCAGAGTATGATCATAAAAACCTTATTTATTTAATATTTTAAGGATTCATGTTGAATCTTTAGGGTATTAGATAGAGAGGTATGAGTGAGCAAAAATGAAACAAAGAGATCCTCTACTTTATTCTAATTCTGTAAACTGAAAAGGGGTTGGTGCTCCTTGAAATTGGTGTTTCAAAATAAGGGGTTAGTGCTCCTTGAGATTGGTGTCTCTAAATGAGGGGTTGGTGCTCCTTGAGTTGGTGCTCATAAATTAGCCTATAAGGCATTGTTAACAGTGGTTTTCAAATAAGAGCCTGAAAGGTAGCAATTTAGGAGTGGTTTTTCTACCCCAAGAGGGTTTTCCACTCGGCATATCTTGTGTCTCATTGTTCATTTGTGGTTTCACTGCTTTACTCTGAGAATGCTATATTGTTCATTGTTTAGAAATTACATTTCTCATTTCAGTTTATGAATGATTACATTCAACTCATGAATGTACTTATCATTGAAATATTGAGAACAAATGTGTGCTATGGTTTATTTTCTGAAAAATGTTAAAATATGTTAAGACACTAATTCACCCCCCCTCTCACTGTCATTTTCACTCCAATAAGAGGTAGTTGGTGAAGTTTGAGAGTTAGATCAAAGAATGATTTTTTGTAATATTCATGAAGTGGAGTTGTCAGGATTGATTTATTTGGTTGGTAGACAAAGTTTGACTCCCCAATTTTCTTACTTTGGATTGAGTTTTATTGTTGTAAACTAAGTTATGACTCACATAAATAAAAAGATAAAAAGAAAGATCCTAAGGCTCAAAAAAAATAATATATATAACATAGTTGCATTTTATCTCGGAGGAAGAAGATGGAGCGATTGAAGAGCAAGAAAGGGAGTGGGGGTTTCAGTTTGATTTTTGTAGAGGGAGATGGCGTGGAAGGGGTTGATGATGATCTTGGTGAGGTTGTTCGGATGACTATGATACCCTCTTTTCTTTGCCTTTCGAAGACTGTCATTGTGTTGGGTGTTTTTTTGCTGGATGTTGTTGTTGCAGTTGGTTTTGTGTTTGAGATTTATGTGTTGGTTGTTTTGTAATTCCTTGCATATTTTTTGGCTCCATTTGGTATGCTTGTGGCTGCAAAGATATTTTTGGTGCAATTTTTTAAGGGCTTTGATCTCTTGTTGGGCGAATTCAGGTTTTGTTTCATCCCGTTAGTGGTTGGAGCTTGGTTAAGCTTTTGTCTATCTTGGTTGTTGGTTCCCACTAGCTATATAGGTGCCAATTTCGGTTGCTTGTTTGTCTTGGATTTTGGAGTTTCTATTTTTTCTCTTGAGTCTGTGGTATGGGTGAGCTACTTGCTTTGCTCCATGTTTCATCTCTAGTTTGTTTTTTGGAACCCCTTTTGGTTTTTGAATTTTATACTGCTTAAGGGGCTCAATTTCTTTTTGATGGTTGTTTGTGTGTTGCTTTCCTCTTTGAATAGAGTTAAAGGGTTTTTGTTTCCTTAGGATTTGGTCTTTCTCAGTTGTTGGAATTGTTCCCTCTATGTTTCTTGAAGATATTGGGGCTTGGCTAGTTAGTGATGGACTCTATTCATGTTAGTGTTTGTTTGTTTTAGGCTAGGTTGAACTTATTATTTTATCTTTTGACCCAATTGTTTGTTTTGTTAAAAGGGGTGAAGTTTGCCCATATTTGTGATTCCTCTTCCTTCTCTTGTGTGGTTTCTCCTTTTAAGATAGGGGTATATTCTCTCGAGGTGGAGATATGGAATGTTGGAGAGGAGGTCTCTTTAGGCTTAAGTGCGGTGGTTGAGGAATTTTTTGTTCTTTCCCTCTCGTACCAGAAAATCATGTTGCTAAGGGATGTTGTGATTGCCTTTCCTACTAAAGTTGCTTACCACTAGTATCCTCAACTGGTGTCTTATTTAGAGGTGGAGACTAATCCTATCAAGGTGGGGATGGATGTTGTTGAGCTGGAAAGAAATTATTTTCTCTTATGTTGGTTCCTATTGAGGTGGAGCTTGTGTGGGCTAGAGAGTTGTAATTTTGGTGGTAAGGGTTATTATTTCATCCTCTCCTATAAAGGAGATCCATCTTCTTTTGAGGTGGTGTTTGGGTTGGCTAATCAAGTGGGATGGTGCTACAGGAATGATGATGCTTCACAATGTTTTTTTGTTATGTTGTAGTCTGGCTATTGCAGGTTGTTTGTTGCCCAACTGATTCGGGCAATCTTTAATTCTTATTAGGGTTTTTAGTCTTTGTTAAAACTTGATTGCAGAGGGTTTTAGGTTCCCTTCAAAACTTGTTCTTTGCAGCATGGGTAGCCTTGTGTATCTTTAAGTTTATTGACTATGTTGGGTTGTTGATGGTCTATGTTTGTATCTATTTGTAGCTTTCCTTTGATAGGGTTTTGGGTCCCTTTAAAACCTACTTGTAATGGGTTTCGGGTCCCATCGAAACTTGTTTTACCACTAATCAAAAACATCATTGCATTTAATATTTTTGTTGTGTAAATAAAATAAAAATAAAAAACTCACAAAATTATAAAACAAAAATCTAAAAAAAACAATAAAAACAAAAATAAATCTTAATTTTTTAAAAAATATATATTATATAAATTGAGTGTGGAAAAAATGTCTTGCAGCCAAAATTTAGAGTTTTTGCGCATAGCAAGTGTAGAAGGCACGAAGGTCGATAATGAAGGGGTAGAAGGTGGAAAAGATACCATTGTTCGCCACAAGATCAAATATTATTCCCTTGGGCTGGAGAATTTAGAGCAAGGAAGACTTCCTAGGGAATGAAAGAAGCACAAACATTTATTGGAGATTCTAGTGATTTAATGGTTACAAAAATTTATACAAAGGAGTACACTAAACTAAAGGGAGAGGAAGCACTATAGGGAGAGGTGAAAATGTGGGATATCACACAAATCTTGTCCTAGTAGTAAGGCGATTGTCTTAAACACGAGGAAAATCCAGAATGAATCAGAGAGGCTAAAGGAGAAGGATTTCTTTGTGAAATGGGTGGGAACTCAAATTCCATGGGAAAGGATGCGTAAGTGGTGGGAAGATTGATGGGGTTTAGAGGTAAGTATCAAGTCCCTTCTTAATGAATTCCTATTAATGAATGTAGATCAAAAGAAGTAAAGGAAGAAATTTTGAGCAAAAGGCCTTTAATGTCAAAAGGGTTTACAATTTAATGGAAGCCCAATTTCAATACCATACATCATAGTATGGGTAAAACCCCAACATGGATACGATTTTACAACATACCATCAGAATATTGGAATGAGGAGGCCTTGAAAGAGATTTATGATGCCCTAGGATCTTTTATTCAAGTGGACAAAAAAAATTGAAGTGGGAATTCAGAGTGTATGTAAGAATTTGTGTCAAAATTGATCTCAACAAGAAACTTTGGGATGAGTTAGAGATCATAACAAAGTTTGGGAGGTAGAATTAGAAGATTGAGTTAGAGTCCAATACACCTAGTAATGAGAAGAAGGGTGGTGAATATCAAACAAAAAATGAGAATTGGTCCACAAAATCCACAAAGGGAAAAGATAAGATAACAACTAATAAGGAAGAAGTCTAGGATACAATTATAAAAGATAAGGGAAACTCATAAGTTGGTTAATTATTAGACATATTTGATGCCATTTGAATCTCTCTCGCTAAATGAAATAGCAAAGGAGACTCAAAACCAATCAGTTGGCAGGAAAATGTTGGGGGATCCAATAGAGTTGGGTAACTCATTAGAGGGTAAAATCCCTAAGAATCAAGAGGAGACAAAGAGAAATATGTCAAACAAAACATATTCCCAAAATATAGGAGTGTCCAAAATTCTGCATGACTCAAAAGAAGATAAAAGCAAAAATTTTGAGGGTTTATCCAAGGATTTTGAGAAGGGAAGTGAGATAGTAGGTCGAAGGCTCGAAGATAGTTGGAAAAGTACTTAAAAGTTAGCAAATGGGATAGCCAGAGAACTATTTGGGATAACTAATAGTCACATAATTAATTCACTAGAAGGAGTGACAGAGAGGCTAGTTGATCAAAGCAATGGGGAAAAGTGGGAAGAAATGCCAACATTGGAAGAAGGTGAATGGGAGGATAAGGAAGAAGGTTGGATCTTAGAAGTAGAATAAAATTTCTATCAAAACAAAGGTGGCTCTCCTTGTAGAGAAATATTAGGCATAAAGAAGAAGGAATAAAAAAAAGTGTCACCTAATTATGGGGAAGGGAAAAAGAAAGGAAGAAAGACAAATATGGAGAAGCTAATTCAAGAAGGGGATATTGAAGGGAAACGTAAAATCACAAGGCTTTTGAGATTTTTGAAGGGAAAAATCTTCCTAGAGAGCCATGAAGATAACATATTGGAATGTTAGTGCCTTAAATGCCCCTAACAAAAATCACTTAGTTAAGTGCTTCATGGAGGTGTCAAGATATGACATATATATGATCCAAGAAATAAAACTATCAAGAAAAGAGGTAGAGATTTTTAAAGGGAAGATGAAATTCTAGAAAGTTGTTATGGTGGATGTAGAAGGTGCTTCAAGTGGGTTAGTTGTAATTTAAAAACCACAATATGCCTCTCTAGAAATCCTAGTAGAGAATAGAACATGGATGGAATGTAAGGTAAACAATCTCATAGAAAATTTGCACTTCTACCTAATAAATTTTTATGGTTCAGCCTCTCCACTAGAAAAGAAGCAAACTTGGCAAGAAATAGAGGAATTTATAAACTTATTTTCGAAAGAACTCTTTATATTAGGGGAAATTTTAATGAAATTATCCATAGTCATGACAAATTAGGAGGAGTACAAAGATGACAAAAATTACAAATTGGTTTCAAGGATTTTGAGGATAAAAATTCCTTGATTGAAGTCCCAATGAAAATGGAAGCTTCACTTTGATAAATTGAAGGCTAGGTTTTAACAACATAGCCAATAAACTAGATAGGTTTCTAGCCAAAGGAAATTTAAGCACACTACCTTTTATGATGGAAAGCTTAATAGTCCATGTTTCGGGTTTAGAACAATTCCTAATTCAGTTTAGCATTTTAGGAGAAACAAGGCCAAAGAGAAGGCCCTTCAAATTTGATAAAATGTGGATGTAGTATGCAATTTTTTTGAACTAATATCAGGCTAGTGGCGAGAAATTTCCTATGATGGAACCAAAATATTTTTCCTATCAAAGAAACTAAAATATGTAAAGAGGTAGCTGAGGGAATGGAACAAAAATAATTTCAAGAATATTTTCAAAAGTAAGTTGGAACAAGAGAAGAAGATTCATCTCCTCTATGAGGACTTGTCATCATAAATGGGGTGGACCAAACCAAATATATAGAGGAGAATGACCTATTGATAAAATGTACATATATTTTATCCAAGAAGGAAATTTTTGGAGACAAAAGTCAAGAAAGGTGTGGTTAAAGGAAGGATATATAAAATCTAAATATTTTCATAATACCACAAAAATCAAGACACGACATAATAGGACCAATCAATTAAAGCTAGTTGATGGAACAATCATTGAGGATTTTGACACAATTAATCAAGAGGCTATAGTATATTTTTAGAATCTACTCAATAATTGGGAAGGACCCAGTATCATACGTCAAAACTTATTTTTGGAAAGTATCCCCAAATTATTAATATAATCACAAAACAAAATGCTAATAGAGGCCTTCACAAAGGAATAAAATTGGTTGTATGAAAACTATATTTGAATAAAGTGCTTGCACTAATTGGCTTTTTGGCATCCTTTTTTAAAAAATGTTTTGATATTATGGGGAAGGAAGTATTTGAAGCAAATGGAGGATGGGTTGCGTGCGAGTGAAGGAAGGCAGGCCTGCAGTCTGGTAAGGGTTGCAGTCTGTATTTTTATGCTTCTCGGCTTATGCATGTGGCTCGGTTGGTTGGGATTCGGTTGGGATTTGTGCGTGGGGGGTGTTTTCTACAGATTGAGTGTTAGATTTGGTGGGAGGGGCTCGGTTGCATAGGGGTGTCTGCAGGCCTCTCTTCTCTTTATCTCTTTTCCTGCATTGCCTTTTGGGTTTCAACTAAATTTTGTGGGGTTTTGCTGCCAACTAGTGCTAGGACCAGATTTTTTCCTTTCGTTAATTGCTAGGGTTTTGTTTTCTCCATAATGGCTCTAGGGGAAACTTTGAGGGTTAGATCTCCTATGGATTATCATGTTGCTTTTGGGGTTTCATCTTTGAATCATCCATTGAAGGTTTTTAGTAATAATCTATTTTCAAATGACTCAGGCAATGGATGATTTGTGTTGTCTAGTGGTTCTTGTATCCTGAAGATAAATGGTTGCCTAGAGCATACCAAAGATAGGCCGGTGTTGGTCATTCAACTTGAATCAATTGCGGAGGATGTAGAGTATTTCTCAAAGCATGCTCTACTCTATAATTTTTTGGGAATGAGGGTATCACTTCAATTCTTGGAATTGTGGGCTCATTGTACCTGGTCACAAGAGGGTGAGATGGAAATAATTTTGTTAGCAAATAGTTACTTCATGGTGAAATTTAATTACATGGTGGATCACAATAGAGTGTTTGAAGATGGGCCTTATTTCCAGAACCAGGTGGGTTTATTTATTAAACCTTGGCATGCAGGTTTTGATCCTTTGAAGGAGCTTCCGAATTGAGTTATGATGTGGGTTCGTCTCTCTAGATTTCTAGTTGAATATTGGCATAATGACATCTTGCATCGGGTTGCTTTGTTGCTAGGGAAACCGGTGGGTCCTTCTCAACAAACTCAAGATAGAAAGGTAATGACATTTTCCTGCATTTGTGTTGAAATGGATTTATATAACCCTCTTCCAAATTCTTTGGAAATTCGTGCAGGTTCATGCTCTTGGGTGCAACAACTTGATTAGGAGACGTTACCCTTTCATTGTCGTTTGTTTCATGAATATGGCCATTTACAAAAAAATATTCCTGAAGTCTAAACCTTTCGGGACTCAGGTGGCTCAACCTTCTCACAATCCTCCTAAGGTTGACAAGGGCAAGGACCCCATGCCTGGTGAGAATGGGGTTTCAGAGGGTTTTATTCCTGCCAAGGTCTGTAATAGGAACCGAGGTCAAAAGAGGAATTTTAAGGAGCGCCAAACAAGAGATTTGGTTAATAGGTTTGAGGTGCTAGATGATCTTGGACAACGGAAGGTGAATCCAGGAATGTTATTGTTGGATAAGGGTGGTTCAAATGGGGTTCATGAAGGAATTAGTCCAGACTATAACCAGACTTCTCAAGAGAGTGGGACTATGCAATTGGAAATGGATATGAGTTTGGTGGTTCATGGAGGGTTAGATTCTATTATGGATATGAAGACAGGGGAGGGAGAGATCTCCACTCCATTGGAGAAAGTGGGGGAAAGCTCGGAAAAAAGCGATAAAGCTTCCCCTTCGTTAGGAAATCTTCAGAAGGACCTAAAGAAAGGGGCTACTAAGAAGTCCTCCAAATTTGGGAGAAAGAAATATTTGGAGAAATTAAAGTTGATGGGAGAGTCTTTGGTGGAGTCTGGTTCTGTTAAGACCCCGGATTCCCACTTCTCTAACCCTCCAAAATGATTGTCCTCTTCTGGAATGTAAGGGGCTTGAACAGCGGCCCTGGACAAAAAGTTGTTCGGGATTTGTTGATAGCTCATTCTCCTGATTTTCTTTTCCTACAGGAGACTAAACTATCTGTTGAAGGTATGATGGGTTTGTTGCCTAATCTATGGACGCGGGGCAATTGTTAGTGCATCGGGGCTCATGGTGATGCAGGGGGTGGCTTGCCTATGGAATCCATTGAAGATTCATCCTCTTTGGTGGGTGTCCTCCAAGTCTTCTATCTCTATGGTTGTTTCAAGTCTTTTATTTGAGGAAACCAATCTTCTCTCAAACATCTATGCACCTACTGATCTTCCTAGTAAGCAGCTATTATGGTATCATATTATTTTTGTTTGAAGCTTGGCTCCTTTGTTCCCTTGGATTATTGTTGGTGATTTCAATGTTATTATTTAGTTGGATGAGAATATGGGTGGTACTACAATATTGGAACCCTCTGCTTTCCTTCTTCGCGATAGCATCTTTGCATTGAGTTTGGTTGACATTAAGCCTCAAAATGGGTAGTTTACTTGGAACAATAGGAGAGTGGGGGAGAGTTGTATTGTTGAGAGACTTGATTGTTTCTTGGTGTCCTACTTTTGGGTTCGTGGAGGGATGTCTACTTGCTCTGAGATTTTGGACTAGAGGGGTTCAGATCACTGGTCTATTAAGTTTTTGGCTACTTTGGCTCATGTTGTTCGGTCCCCATCTTTCAAGTTTCAACTTATGTGGTTAAGAGATTATTCTCTGCAAGTGCATATGGTTGAATGGTGGAGGAGGGGGCGACCTACTTTTGGCACTGCTATGTACTCATTTTCTAAACTATTGCAATATGTAAAATATCAGCTTAAAAGGTGGAATAGGCAATGCTTTGGAAATATTTTTCATGCTAAGGTTGCTGCTCAAGCTAACTTGGATTTTATCACTCAGGAGATAAGGGAATTTGGTCTTTCTGAGGACTTACTCGGGGAGGAGGCTCGGGCCCATAAAGCTTTGGACGAATGTGAACTGCGTGAGGAATTTTTTTGGAACATGAAGGCTCGAGTTGAGTGGTTACAGGAGGGGGATAGAAACACCACCTTCTTCTTCAACTCACTGAAGGCTAGGAAGCATGGTAATTCTATGCCAGTTTTGGTGAATGAAATGGGTGAGCATTTATCTTCTTTGCAGGATATGTCTCGAGAAGCTTCGCAATTCTTTGCTTCTTTATTTCATGAGGACTCTCAGAAGGGCTTTGCGAAAGAGAACCAAGTTCTTTCTTGTATACCCTCATTGGTAACTAGGGAGATGAATGACCATGTTTTAAGTAACATCTCACTGGGGGGAATATAGGCTATTGTTTTTTAGATGAAGAAAGGGAAAGCCCTAGTCCTGATGGCTTCCTAGCTGAATTTTATCAAGAATTTTGAGATATCATTAAGTTGGAGCTATTGGAGGTGATTCATGAGTCTCTGAGAAACAAGCAGATGTTGCGGGCTTTAAACTCTACATTCCTTGCTCTCATTCCCAAATGTGAAGGGGCGGATCGTCTGAGTCAATTCATCCCATTTCTCTTTGTAATGTGGTGTATAAAATCATTTCCAAGTTGATTACTGAGAGGCTGAAGAAATGGCTTGGGGGGCTTATCTTTGAAGAACAAAGTGGTTTTGTGGAGGATCGAAAAATCTTGGATGGGGTAGTCATTGTTTTTGAGACCATTCACTTTATGGTATCCTTGAAAGAAAAGGCTATGTTCATCAAGCTTGATATGGTGAAGGCTTATGATAGAGTGAGGTGGTCCTTTTTGCGGAAAATTTTTAGTGCCTTTGGTTTTGCTGAGGAGTGGATCCAGTGGGTTATGTGTTGTGTTACCTCTACTTCATTCTTGATTCTAATTAATGGTGAGCCCTCCTCTCTTTTTAGTGCTTCTAGGGCCTTTGTCAAGGGGATTCTCTTTCTCCTTATTTATTTGTTATTCTTGCAGAAGGCCTAGGTAGACTGGTGAAACATAATGTGGAGTTGGGTTTTATCCATGGATGGAGGTGGGGAAATGGTTTTCCCCCTCAGTCTCACTTGCAATTTATGGATAACACGACTTTAATGGGTCTGGCCAAGATCAGAGAAGCTTTGAATTTGCGTAGGGTCTTGGATACCTACCTTGCTGCTTCTGGTCAAAGGATTAATGAAGATAAATCATCCAATTTCTTCTTTAATACTCTAAGGATTATTAAGGAAAGGATTGCTCGCATCATGAGGTTCTAGATTGGTTCCCTCCCTTTCACCTCTCTTGGTATTCCTATCTCTACTGGAAAACTTCCCAGGGAATCATGGTAGATTATTTTGGATAAGTTTCATGTGAAGGTTAATCATTGGACTCATCGATGGTTATCTTTTATTGGTCATGTTCAACTGCTTAAGTTTATGGTGCAAGATCTTCCTATCTATAGATGCATGTTATAGGTGCCTCCAATTGGGTTTGTGAAGGATTTGGATTCTCTGGCTAGGCAATTCTTATGGGCAGGTAGCTTGTCCTCATCCAAGTGGAGTTTGGTTAAGTGGGAGGTTGTGTGTAGCCTAAGGTAGATTGGAGGACTTAGATTGCAGTAAGCAGGTTGGTCAGGGTTGGCATTGGTTGCTAAGATTTACTAGAGGTGGTGTATGGAGCAAGATCATATCTGGGCTAGGATTTTATCTCACAAGTATCTTTCGGGGGTCCGGACAAAGGAGCTTCCTAGGTATCCTTTGGTGGGGAAAGTTTTAGTGATTTGGGGAACGTTGAAGAAATGGGCTAAGATGATCAAGGAAGGCCTATTCTGGATATGTAATTGGGGGGTTGACGCTCTCTTTTGGTTTGATTCTTGGGATGGTTTTACCCCCATTCTTCGTCAGTTCCCTAATTTGGTGACTCTGTCTCATCGCTTTTTGGAGGCTGGTTAGTCAAGAGTGAGTGATTTTAAGAGTTTTGATCCATGTGGACAATTGGAGGTGGCTAGGTGGAAGGATCCATGTGATTGGCCTATTCATGGGTTGGAGGAGGATTGTGTTGTGCTTCATAATATTTTGGCTAATAGACAATGCAGTTTCCTTAGGAATAAGGATATTCTGGCTTGGAGCTCGAATCGTAAGGGTATGTTCACTATGGCTAGTGGTTATCAGGAGTTGTTGTCTCGTAAGGTTGGGGGGTGGAGGTTCCTTGGTGGGAGCATGTGTGGAACAAGTTTTCTTGGCCAAAGCGTAATTATTTTGTGTGGACTCTGGCTTGGAATAGATGTTTGACATGGGATAATCTGCATAAGCGAGGATTCCAAGGTCCCTCTATGTGTGCTTTGTCTGGCTGCAATGAGGAGGATTCCTCCCATTTTTTTTTAGGTGTTCTTATTCTATGCAGCTCTGGCATTGGTGGTGGGGTGTTTGGAAACATCCTCATGTTCATGCTTCTTCACTTATTGAATTCTGTAGTAGTCTGGGAAGACCCCCCCACCCAGGCTTCCTTTCTCTAGATTGTGTGAAGTATTGGTCCTACGTTCATCCTTTGGAAAACTTGGTTGGAAAGGAATCATCGGATTTTTCATTGGGATAGGATCAACAGGTTTGGTGCAGAGTTATGGGTATGATCCATGAGATAGTGAAAGCCAAATGTGAAGTGGAATTTCCGTTGGAAAGAAGTGATGATGAGATTGTGAATAGACTGGGCTTGCAGGGGCTGACTTCAGTCTTTGCGTGTGTCAAAAGAGGTAGGAGGGCTAAAAAGAGGGTTCAAAGGGTTGGACAATGGTTGCCTCCTCAGATGGATTTTTTGAAGATTAATATTGACGGTTCCTCTAGAGGGAACCCTGGGCCTGCTAGGATTGGTGGAGTTGACAGAGATTGTTTTGGTTCTGTCATTTTCCTTTTCTCCATCCATAAGGGGAAATCTTCTAATAACCTTATGGAAGGGTTGGCAATTCTCTGGGCTATTGAGTGTGCTTGTGCTTTGGGATGGCGTAAGATTATCTATGAATATAATTCACAGATCATTATTAATATGTTGCTCGAGCAAAGGGTGGTTGAGGCTAAATGGAAGATTGCATTGGTAGTTCGACATATTTTGTAGAGGTGCTCTATATTGGAAGTGGTGTCTTTTTCCCACATTTTGAGAGAATGAAATAGGGTGGTTGCCTATTTGGCTAAGTGGGCTTCAGAGCATGAGGATGATTGGAGGATTGAGGGGTGGAGACAACTATCCCTTGAGTATGTTCAGGAGTTAGAGAGGGTCATTGTTGATGATATGGAGGGATGAGTTGTTGGCGGTTTGTTGGATGATGGTTTTGTTTTTGATGGATGTTCTAGGGTTTTCCTTTGTGGGAGCTTATGGAGTTCCCTAATTCTAATGTACGGTTAATTTCTGGATTTCAATAAATTTTTTACCCCCTTTTATAAAAAAAGAAAGAAGAAGAAGAAGTATGTGAAGCAATAGAAGAGTCCCAAAAAAAGGAAAATTATTGAAGGAGATAAACAAAACCTTCGTAGATCTAATTCCAAAAAAAGAAGAGCAAGCTCTGGCTCTATAATTTTTTTAGCCAATCTCATTATAAAACATAGTATACAAAGTGCTAGCAAAAGCAATGGCTAATAGGCTCAAGAAGATCATACTAGAAATAATCACTGAGGGAAAACATGGTTTTTACCTGGGAGGTCAATCTTGGATGGTGTCATCATTTCTCAAGAAGCTATCCACTATGCCCTAAAAACTAAAAATCAACAAATGTTAGTAAAATTAGATATTATGAAAGCATATGATAAATTATATTAAAGATTTCTCTTCAAATTTTTGAATGGATTTGGTTTTGATTTAAGTTGGATAAATGAGATCTTTAGTTGTGTTGCAAGCCCAAGGTATTCAATGTTAGTGAATGGCTCTCTAGAAGGATTTTTCGAGTCATCATAGCATCTTCATCAGGGGAATCCACTCTCCCCATTCCTTTTTATAATAATGGTAGAAGCATTAGGTAAGGCTTTGAACCATGCTCTAGTGGAAAGGAAGTTAGAAGGGATAAAAATAACAAGGGTAAAAGCACAAAGCTTTGTCATACTTCTAGCAAACTACATAGTTTCAAGCAAAACCTTTTCGGTCAAAAATATTCTGGCCGAATAGGTTTTGGCTGAAATCGCATGGTCTATACGTGGCACACAGAGTTTCACTCAAATATGTTTCTCCCGAATCCAAAAAATTTAAATTTTTCCCTTTATCGTTTTGAAATTGGCTTATTTTATATGCATGGTTTTGATAGAAGGGTTTCAATCAAAACCCTTTCTACCGAAACTATCTACGTGGCATCCTTGTTGGCAACCAACTCAGCTTTTTTCAAAAAGTTATGAAACTTTCAACTTCAACTAAGTATTCCTTCAGTCAAAATGATGCTTAAAAATTAAAAATTAAAATACTCTTTTGTAGAGCTCAGAGTGGTGAATCCAAATATGTAATTATTTTAATATTTTGATTAGTTTTAATTTATTTTATTTTTTAAAATAATGCAAGTAGGTTGTTAAAGTTAAAAAAGAGGCTGATTAGAAATTAAAAGAAAATAATAAAACATATTTTAAAAAAATGAAAAATATATGGTGCACTAGAGGAGAGAGTCCTCTTCAAAAGGGTATAATTTGTTTTTTGAAAATGATTTAAAAAATAGACAATAGTTGACGTCCAATGAAAACTGTCAAATTCAAAAAAGTTTGAATTTAAAATATTTTTGATTAAGGAAAAAACAGGTTTTGAAGGGGCCTCGAAACCCTTTAACAGCAAAATATAGAAAGCTAAAGCATGACCAAGTGCAAATCAAAAAAGAAAAAGTTGTCAAAAAAGAAGATCCATAGAAATCAACATGGAGGCAACACCACAGAAAACCAACAACAAGCCAGCCACTAGGCCAAATTCTTCAAGATGTTTGCCACCTCCTGCTCTAGTTGGTTCATGTGGAGTGCTGCTTTCTTTAGCTCCTGAATGTTGACAAGGGCCTTGTCTTTTTTTCTCTTTAGATTATCTCTAGTTCTTTTGCTTGGACCAACAAACTCCTCTTGGCCTTTCTCTTTATCAATATCCAGTTCCACAACAGTCTTCTCCTGATGAACATTCTCCAGATTATCAACCATCATGTTCATTGTGTTCGTATTAGATTTTAAAATATTGTGGCTCATGGTCAACACCATCTGGATTGACTCTTTTATGTTATTGAGCTTGTCCTTCATAGCATAAATCTTGTCATCATGATTACTCTTAAATTTCTAAAGATCTTCAACAGTTTTCTTGAGGCAGTCCACCATGTATTTATTTTCTTCCACAGTCCAAAGATCAATAGCCCTATCTTTGTCTCTGATTGCATGGTCGGTCAACTCAGGCCCTTCTAATTTTCTTCTCATAGCCCTCTGTTTCAAATTAATTTCCTTAATCTCAAAAAACACCCATCTCATCAGTCTGAAAAATTCCACAGACTCGTTGTGAGCAATGGCAAGGATGTCAGCAGGGAACTCGCACTCAACTTTGAAATAATGGTCATCAACTTTGAGGTCACTTGGGTAACGAGGCCTATCCTCTCTATTAGTGGCAAGGTAGATAGAGTACTCCGACGTAGGGACCGACTTAGTCTTCTCATGATTAGAATCACTGGAGGTATCCACCACATCCTTTCTTTTGACCTTCTCCTAGGGGGAGGCAATAGATTTACCTTTCACCTTAGATTTGACATCTTTAGAGCCCGGGAATAAAACCTTAACTTTGCCTTTAGAAGTCAAAGAAACAGGTTTAGAGGGGGCACAAGCTTTCGTCTTGCCTTTGCTACTGCCCTTCCCCAAATCCTTCGAGGGCAAGCCAACCTCATCCTCTAAATCTATTACCCATTCCTCCTTCTTTGTGTAACTAGAACCCAATTCATCCTTAGCAGAAACAAAGTGGGGAGAAGGGGACAGCTAGGATAGGGTCATAATGGCTTTAAAATGCTCAAAAATTAAGACAAGCAAGCCTTCATGAAGAAAAAGGTATCTAACAGGGTTCATGCTATGGTCATTAAGGCTAGCGTTCAAAGAGGTGAACAAATAGAAAGGAAAAAAACCCTAACCTGATGTCGGAAGTGGTTGAGGAACACAAAGTGGTAGTCAAAGACCCTAATGAATCTCACATCCAGAGTGATATATTTCATGATAACCTTTAACACCTCCTGCCAAAGCAGCTTAATGTTCTTGGAATCGTAGCTGCTTTTAGAGGCCCTACGAAGGTCCTCTTTTTCCTTCTTCATCTTTAGAAAAAATTTCACCGCCAAGTTAGAGAGTTTCCTATCTCTGTAAAACTTGAGACCCTCTGTAGAAAGCCTCGTCACCTCAGAAATTAGCTCCTCATCGATGGTAACTTTTCTCCCAAACAAATTAATTGTACCATTCTTCCACTCCTTAGCAAAGTACCTCATTACCTCTGCGTTCCAGCCATGAAGTTTTTCAATATAAGGGGTGATCCCCCCCTTCACTAGCAGTGGCCACACCTTAGCATTCTTCCTCAGCTCCTCACAGTCCATCGACTCCACATGGTGGTGATCACCACCCATTTTGGTAGAATTACAAGCTCGCTTAGAAGGCTCCTGAAATCCACACAAATTAATTGCCGAAATACCTAGAAAGCATGTGGGGCATAAAATATCTGAGCAGCTAATAAAAATTTGGTACTCCGGCCTTCAATATGGAATTATTAAATAATAGTTCCAAGACTGCATGACTTGACATTCCTCTTCCATATCATTAATTGATAGGGAAGTTAAAATCCTTCATGTGGATTCTATCATACTTAAGCAAGGCTATGACATCAGCCTCCAACCTGTCACCCCTTTGCCACGTGATTTTTTCTTTGGCCTAAACACCTTTATTAGGAAAAAAGTCTACCACAGTGTTAATTTCCCAATAGGCATGGGAAATGAAGCATTTCTCAAAAGAACTTATGATCCTTTTAGAAAGATTAATCCAATTTTCTATGGTCCATGAAGGCTTTTGGAGGCCCTTGATACATTGGATGATATTGTTAGAGTCCCCTTCTAACCAAACATTTTTGCAGTTCAATTTATGAGCAATATTTAAAGCTTGGAAAGCCCCTATGGCTTCAGCAAGGTGGTTGGTCTAGGTACCCAAGGTTTGAATTTAAAATGTTATTACGAGAAAAATATACATCAAAATTTTAAATTTTTTTCCATGCACTAGATATTGAAGTCACCTATTTGGACAAAAAAATTAGGGGAAAATGAAACTTTTTTCTATTTTTTTCTTGACATCAAGTGAACATCACTTTTTCCCGAAATTTTTAGCATTCCAAAATCTACTCTTAAATTGATAAAAAAAATAATCAGAACAATTTTAAAAAAATCTGAAAAATTACAAGATTAAACTTCATCAATATTTCTACTTTCATTAGTTTACATCATTTTTAAATTCAAAATATAAATGCCACTTTTATGAGGTCAAGGTTTATATTTTTTTTGTTGTTGGTCGATTCCTTTATAAAGTATGACACAGGTTTGTACTTTTACCCACAATTAGTCTCCCCTGATCTCTCATCAAAAAATTTTAGATGATACAATGATGTTTGGGATAACAAAACGGATGGAAGCTAAACACATGAAATAAATATTGAAGAACTATTCAAAAGCATCATGGTAGGAGGTCAATACTTCAAAATCATAAATCTTCTTTATGCCAACTCCTCCAAGAAAATTGCAAGAGATCCTCAAATTTCTAGACTTCAAGCATCTCAAGTTTCCCAACATGTATCTAGGGATCCCATTGGCACTAGGGTTGAGATTTAATAAGTTGTGAGACCCATTGATAGAAAGGTGTCAAACTATGTAGTATCTTGGAAAGGGAGGTGGCTATCTTGGGCATATAGGATAATAATGCTCAAAACAACCATTTTTGCAATTCTCATATACCTAATGTCATGTTTATCTTGTTAGGAAATATGAGTTAGTGCTCCATGTATGTGGGTAAATAATAATTACGTGAGTAATTATTATCATGTAAATGTTAGTAGATAGTAATATTATTGTTGTATTAACAATAACATATATTACAATTTGGAGTTGTTTTAACAACTCATATGATTTGAGTTGTGTATTATTATGTGAGTAACAATCATATCTAAACATGGATTTGTGGAGATAATATCTCCTTCAATATAGGAGTAGACTCTCCTATATATCTGTAAATTATATTGCGTCAAAGAGAGAAAAAAACATATTATTATACATTGAAATTCAAATAATATTATTAGTGTGTGCATAATTTTCTTTCCCTGATCAAATTTATAATATGGTATTAGAGAAATAATATCTTGGTGCCTGGAAAAATAGATGGAGCTTCCTTCAAGGAAGATTGAATGCCAATGCAGTAATGAAGAATATTATTTGAACCAAATTGATGGATAGGCAAGTTGGTAAGAGTAGTAGTATATTGGATTGTTTTGAAAATCACGTTTTTTCATATCAGTATAATGCAGTCTCAATAAAATGAGATTATCCTATTCTTTTTTCAACAAAATTTAATATTTCTAAGTGTTTTTATCTTAGTCTCAATAAAATGACATTATCTTATTCTTTTATTGGGATGCTCTCAAGCAAATGTTCAAAGTGGACAGCGCTAGAGTGGAGGATTGTATTTGAACCGTATTGGGTATTGATGTTACCAGCCCGTGAGCTCGACGCATCCTTTTCCCATCTCAGGTGATATCCATATTCCTCTCGAATGCTCTAGATTTGGTTCAATCTTTGAGTGAAATTGAGGAACTCAGCATAAATTTTGTCAATTTTCAGTTCATGTTGGATAATGCCATACTTAGAGCAGTGCAACAATACAATATCCTTAATGGGGAAGGGTATATCAGCGGTTTATTTCCCTAGGATTATGTGTAGTGTCGCTAGGGTTTTGAAGAAATATTTGATGCCATTAGGTTGGCCCTCCAATACAAGAATGATAATATTCTTATGTGAGCATTGAGGAAGAATCATCAGTTTGTTTGCCCTGCGTTGGAGATTGACATTAAAGAGAACTATTATACTTCGGCATTTCCCTGAGAATATGTTGCACTTCCTGTAGGTAACGATCTTTAGTTGGACCTGTATCTTAGGGTAAATTCTCCAGTTTGTGGCCCAGAATATGTGCAAATTGCATGCAATGTTCGTCCTGCAAGCAACTATCAAATGAATCCAAGTAATACCAATACAACATTGGTTCGACATATGCAAGTTCCAAGTACATTGAATGGAGGGAGAAGATTGTTTGAAAGAGGATTGCAGCTGATAGAGGGTCTGGAAATGCAAGATGAAAATTTAGTACTTGGTGGGGATTTTATGAAACAATAGTTTAGTATTTTGGGGCTTCCAGTAGTCTGTGGGATTTTTTGGTTCAAAATATAGCATGTCTATTTTTGTAAGGTCTCAGTCGTGATAATCTTGGGGGTAACAACATGGTTAGTTCTATAATTGCATAAGGGGTTATCTGAAGGTAGTCTAATTAATTATACTAGAAAAATATGTTGAATTTTGGATAGTCGGCATGCTTAGCTATATCTTAGAATTTGAACTCTGCAAATATGTAGTCTTCTTATTTTATAATATATATATATACAGGATATTTTCCTTTCGCCTAAAAAAAATAAAATTCAAAGTGTTTTGGAAAGTCGGTGAAGAGGGAAACAAAACCCAAAAATCATTTGAAGAAATTCTCAATGGTTCGCGAGCAGTTTGAAGCAGAAAATAGTGTTGTGAGTTTTGACGTGATTTGTTGACTATATTTGCTAGTTGCAAGCATTTATTTTGTTGATATCTCCTTCAACCAAATTTACATTTAAGGTTCGATTGAATTTTTTCATATTTTGTTTTAATAACTTCAAAATGAATGGTTACATGCCATATCTTCTCTTCAATTCTTACAAATAGATCAGTTCCAAAATCAGCCAACAAGTATAAAATGTTTTACCATAAAAAAAAAAAACATTTTTTGGATACATGATGATTGTTTGGGTGGTGTAGTTGATTGAGTGTTGGATCACATTGATTAGTATGTTGCAGTTGATATATGGTATTAGTTAATGAGCCATTGGTATGGTTACAGTGATATTGAAATATTATATCTTTGATATAATAATCTATAGCGCTAAGTGTGTATTTGTGACTGGAGTTAATATTTGTCCCTTTTTGTTCTAAAGGGACTTGTCTTATTATGTTTTGTATCTTATTGTCAACATCAAAGTGTATTTGTAGTGCCTGATCGATGGTACCCAACACTCCAATTGTTTTTAAAAGAGAATGTCACATCAAAAGGGGGAGGATATATTCTTTCCTCACAGTTGATGAAATGATCCTCAAAAGACAACTTTGTTAAGTAAGTAGAAAAATTACTGGAGGAAGGAGGCAATGGAGGAAGGAGGACACTTAGCATCCTGTCTTCAATCACCAACAACGGGGCTGCATAGAGCTATGGTGGCAGTTTTTTGGTGTGCTTTTTATTGTGTGCAGTATGGTGTGTACCTATTTACAATTTTCTTGTTACTTTGTGTGGTGGATGCTAGAAGATAAATTATATAGGAACTGTAGAGATCCTCTAACTACAATGATCCTCTGAATACCATACTTCATTGGAATATGATCGGTCAATGAATACGTTCATTGGCAATGGCGATCATGTGCAACAAGATCTAGATAGCAAGATCCAAACAGTAGTATGCAACATGATATGATTCACTTTTCGGTGTTCCTGGTTGTGTAAATAAGTGGAAATTTCACATTGTGGGGGCAATAATAGCCAATGTTTCATTCCCATTTCGCGCCAAAATGACTAAGTCAAGGGAAACTTCTAGTGGAAAAGGCAATTGTCTATTTTGTTCGAGATCAAGTGGCAATGATCAACAACAGTGGATGCAATTAAGAACATTGTGTTCTTATAGAATGTAATGTGCAACCTTTTCCAGTGTGATTTTTCCATTTATGATATATATGTTCATTCCTATATACTTCCCTGATGTACAAGCATAGTGGCAAACAAAAACACCAAAGTAAGTCAACTCATGGATCTTGAAAAGGTTTGTGGGAGATCTAGAAAACCACATGAGGTGGATAGTTGATGTGTTCCTGTCATGTCAAGGTTTGTGGTAAGCTTGTTTAAAACCATGGAAGGAGAGAGCCTTTCTTTTGGATCAAGGTCATGAGTCACATAGTTGGACATGTTATAGGGGTATAACACTTTTGGAAAATATATTGAGAGATAGAAGTATAACACTGAGATAGGAGAACAACAAGTTGGTATGGCATGGGGCAAATAGCATTCAATATAATGTAAGACAAGGGTATAGGCTACTTGAGGAAAGCACTGGTGACATAGAGATTCATATTCATCTATGTTGGAATAAACTATGTCTCCCCAATGCGAGGACATTTGTATGGGTGGATCTTCAAGGGAGGATCCTAATAGTGGATAGATTCTTAAAAATGGGGTATCGTGGCTCGTCTAGATTCCTGATGTGTAAGATCTCAAAAGAGGAATTAGACCATCTTCTCCTCGGGTGTGAATTTACCCAAGAATGTTGGAGATGGCTATGTACCAAATTAGGTTGGTTAAGTGCCTTACCAAATAATATCTTGAGCTTGTTCAAGTCCTAGCTAATGTTATACAAGTTATGATTTGGGAAATATGGAAGTGATGAAAATTAAAATATTTTAGGGGAAATAAATGAACATGACATCCTTCCTGAATAAACTTGAATCTACAATAGTGGAGGTAGCAAACAATAGAACACAAAACCAAAATTAAATCTCAAACATTGGACATCCTGGGATAACAATATACTAAAAAATCGGTATGGGTTGCGAACTCCACTGGTGTGTGGGGTGAGGGGTGAGGCATCTTCTAAGGCAAGAATAAAGGCTAAGTGGGCACCACCCAAGCATGGTTGGTGCCAGTTGAATTTCAATGGAGCATCAAGAGGAAACCTTGGTTCCTTCAATGTCAATTGCATAATTCATGATTGCAAGGGAGGAAATTATGCAAAGCCTTCATACCACTTCAAGGAGGTATAAAAATGTCACTGAGATGCAAGCTCTCATGTTTGGTCTAGAGCTTTTCAAAGGTCATATGATGTAGAAATAAAGGTGGAAGGCAACTCCAAAATAATGATAAGCATCATATGAAAAGGGATAATACAATATTGTATACTAAAAGGCCACTTAGAGTGAATTTTAGAGAAATTAGCAACTTTTTGGATCTACACAATGAATCGTGTTATAGGGAGGAAAATTTGGAGACTGAAAGGCTTGCCAACCTAGTAGCAGATGGGACTCTAAATATTGAACATTGCAATTAAATCCCACATCGCCTCTAATAATTTTCTCACAAGGTGAGTTGAGCATGATCTACTATCAAGGGAATGATAAGACACTAGGCAAATTTTATAATGAAAAGGGTGTCAAAGAAGTAACATCAATTAGGTAGCCCTAAAATCCCAAGGTCGAAATATCATTAAAATAAAATAAAAGAACCATAAATAAGGCTGTTGAAATGATTGTCATATTCCTCTCATAGTTGGGCTAGGTGGTAGTTCGTGTTATGGAGGTGTTAGGGACCTATTAAAGCAAGAATTCAAAGGTAAGTAAACACATGTCTCACAACTTAGCAACTATAGCATGAGAGAAATGGACATGCCTATGAGGTTGGTATGTTTGAATAGACAAATGACTTTTTTAAGAGAGGTAACAAACCATAGGCTAAAATGGTCTTTAAAACATGGAAAAATTTGGAGCTCACTAAAATAAAGTGGGTTTTAGGTCTCAAATTTATGGTGGAAAAAGATAGATATAGGGTCAATACAAGCATCGCCTCTTGATTTTTTGCCTTCCTATTGGATTTAGGAGATTCGAAAGAAATAGTGTGGGGCTTGGCGAAGGAGTTAATCAAAAGGGAGCTTTATGATGGCTTAGACAAAATTTTAGGTGTGGCAAGGCTTGACTTTGGAATCCATCGTCTGCTTGATGATAATGAGGAGGTGTTAGGGCTTCCCTTCTGGGAAAATTTCATGACAACAACATTGGAGCAACACCATGTCAAGGTTACAAAGGGATGCTCATTCCTAAGGAAGATGAAAAATCTAGAGACTATTTTTGGCATTGAATAGATGTATGCCTTCTTGAACCAGGTTCTTACTAAAGAAGATGAGTAGGAAAATCATATTATTGTATAGTTATGAATAAATATGTAATAGCAAAAAATTTTTAAGGCTATAGTTCATTCCAGATATTGCTAGTCTCCTAAAGTGATATAGGGTGAATTAGTTATTGATATAATCCAAAGCTAAGTCTTGGTTTATGTATATGATGTGTAACATGTTTTTTAAATTAATAAAAAGTAGCTCCTGATGCAAGCTTACTGATAAAAAAAATCTTTAAAATTAAAAACAAATATGTTTTAGTTAGTTGTATTTAATAGTTTTTCCATCATTATCTATGGATTCAAAAAAATAAAAAAATATATAAGGTTACAATTAGGAATTTTGGGTGATGTGCAAACTTAGCAAAGGGTAGAAAGATCTCAGGGAGTTGTAGAAAAACCTAGTAGGTAATGATGAAGCGAAGGCCAACCAAATAGAAGCAATGGAAATGGGATCCATATTCATCAAGGTTGATCTAAAGGAGCACCAAACAATGGAGTTGCAAAAATGTGATAGGGTAGCAATCATAAATGTCAACCTTACTGTTGCAAGGAATGCCCTAGATGTGCATATCTTAGATCATTTGCTTTTGTCTAAGGTGGAGCAACTCAGGCAGACAACTATTATTGCCAAGTTTGTTGGAGTTTGGTCTACTTTGGTTCAAATTAGAAATTGGTGCAATGCACATTGGAATGGCTCTGTCCTGGCCACAAGTCTTCTGCCTCTTGGATTCATTTAGATGGATTTCACCTCAAAATATGAGAGGGATACAATCATAAAGGGTGACCCTTGGTTTCTTGGGAATGTGGCTTTATATGAGGGCATGGTCTCCTAGTTTTGATCCCAGGAAGGAGGTGATCAATAAAGTACATATGTGGATATGTCTTCAAAAACTTCCTCAGGTGCTCAAATATAAGGAGATTTACAATTTGATTGGCAAATCGCTAGGTGTATTCATTCACTATGAGGAGCCCATAGGGGTGGGTAAACTTTAGGATAGAGTGTGGATTTGTGTTTGGATAGACCTTAACAAACCGCTAAAGCTATCTATTTGGCTCATTTTCGTTCTAGGGGCATGGACACAGTCGGTTATTCTAGTGAATTGCTTCAAGTGCGAGAAGTTGGGATACATGGAGAAACCTTTACATTAAAAGGGCAGGTCAAAGGGAAAAAGGGAGTGAAAGTGTCGATAGAGAAACAAGGGGGTGATAGGCAAAGGGTTGATTCTTAAAAAGAAAAAGAAAGAACAAAGGGCCCAATGATACCTATAATTGATGGCTAGGAGCAAGAAGCTTTCTTCAACAAAAGTGGTATGGGAGGTTTAAGAAAAGATATGGATCATTATGATCCAATTCCTATCTATGATAAAGGTGGGAAATGATGAGGTAAAAATAACCTCGTCATAATGAAACCAGAAAAGCCTATTTCTATAAGCTCAATCCTCAGTCTGTGCCAATTAATTAAACTTTAGGAGAAATAATTGCTTATCTTTAAGGAAAATTATGCAAACTTTATTTCTTATGATTAATTGAGGTAATCTACCAATACGAGTTAAATGGGTTTTTTGAGTCTTTTTGTAGAGCAATAATCAAACATCATGTAACAGCTACAAAACATTTAACCAACACGTGCCTTAGTAATGATTGAAGATAGACGTTGGGAACCTACTCCTGAACATCAGGCTGATGAACCGAGGATGTAGTTATTTTTAGTTTAATTTTTGTTATGATCTTTAGTCAAAAACTTCATGGCTCGTCGTGAGCCTTCTTAATATTTATGTAATGGGTTTTAAAGACAAGGGAGTTAGTTGTTATAGAATTTTTCAATGGCTATCCACGCCATCTGAAATCTAGGATTTAGTTAAAGTTTTTCAATAAAAATGTAAACTCCTAAAGTTGAAAAAGACGCTCAATAGTAATGTAATGTTGTTAACATGATCTTTGAATACTTGTGAAACTATCTTTTGTTAATTGTTGAGTTGTTAAGACATGAATGATAATTGTCTTTAATGGAATAACTTCAGAACCAGTAGTGTATGTGACTTGAGAATGAATGTGATAAACCACGAGCTAGCCACTCGAGGGAGGATAGCTTAAACAGATAAGTACTTACTGTTATGTTGTTTTTGTTACATAGATAACCATTCAGTAGGAAATCGTTAAGTTTGTCGGTTGTTGAGTCTGAAGTTCTGTAGCACTCTTTGTTTTCAATTATTATGAGTTACTTGTTACAACTGTTAGAATCTTTTACTATTTGAAATAATGTTTCATGGTCTGTTTACTCATTTTTCCACTTCCGTAGTTTATCAGTTGTTCAGTTTATTTATTCATGTGCTTTCTAGCTTAGTTGTTATGCTTTCTAAATTAGTTATCTTGTGCTTTCTAGTTTAAATATTTATAGTTTTCTTAGAATAAATTGTTTCCTAGTTAAGTAGTTAGATGGCCTTAGACTAAAATTGACTTCAGTATTTTAAAGAAAAATAGAAAATCTAAGATGAGTTATCTAAATTACCTTCTATTGCAAACTGCCTTAGACACTGCCCGGTCGACTTATTGAAATTTTATATTCTAAATTAATGGGACCTAATGACAACCTATCACTTTTTGGCACCATTGTCGGGAAATATAATAGCCTTCTTGGTTAAGTATTACTAGGAGATGGCTTGAATACCTAATTTTAGGCCAAAATACCACCTTTGGCTTCCTTTTCTGCATGGTCAGGAAAAGAGGCCCCCACAGACAATTTATACCAAAGAACCCCCCAAAATACGTACCAATTATACATAGGGAGGCCCAAGGATCAGACGACCATACTTTTGAAGAATTATTTGAGCCTAATCCACCAGAGGCTTTCCACTATTTACCAGAAGATCAATTGGTAAAACAACTAGTTATAGAGGAAATTTTCTTTGAGGAACAAATTCCTCTGAATATTATGGGAGATCGTAGGGCTAAACCTAACTGACATAATGCCAACTGCAATGAACCTCATCCTCCTCAAACGTTTACTTATACTCTTACTTTGGATGCAGATGATGATACTGCTATGAAAAACATTTCCCCAAATTTCCTTCCAACTTTTTGTGGCTTGTCCTTGGAAGACCCAAACCAATTTATTTTTGAATTTAAGGTCCTATGTCAAACTTATGACTATAAAAATGATAACCAGAAGTTGAAGCTCTTTCCTTCTACTTTGAAGGATTCAACAATGCGTTGGTTCATGGGACTAGGTTCTGGCAACATAACATCTTGTGGGGAAATGGAGAATGCTTTCTTGCAAAAATACCAGAGTTATTGGAGGGTAAGTGATTGTAAGGAAGAGATATTTAAATTGAGACAAAACGAGGATGAAAGTTTAGAGGACTATCTCGATAGGTTCCTTTTCCTGTCTAAACGATGTGGAGAAGAGGCTAATAGTGTTGAGATTCTCAAAACTATATTTCTTAAGGGACTTGATGATGATGCTAGAAGAAGTCTTGATCTGATGGGAAAAGGTGACGTGTCTCAACTGACCCTTGAGGGAATATGTGAATTGTGTTGGAATTTCTCCCTTACTCGAGGAGGAATCCATAAAATTGATCTTTCTAAAGGGTCTAACGAGATAGGTAAGCTCCGCGAAGAAATAGTAAATCTAAAAACATACATTCTCGTTCAACTGAATACTACATTAGATGGCATACAAGCTAAAACGCACAACCCTAAGACCTTGTCAATCTATTGTCCCAGGTGTCGAAACAAACACCTGTTGCACGAGTGTCCTTTAGACAAAGTCAATGTTTGTCAACTCTATGAGAAAAACCATCCTACCAATCAGTGTGAGTTTCTGATTGATTTTAAGAATACTAAGAAAAAAACTATTCAGGTTGAAGAGGAGATAAACGCTTTAAACCAACGTCAAGGAGGTAACTTCTCTTATGGATAGAATTCCAACCCTGCATGGAGACCACAAAATAACTGGGTTCATAATCAATTGACTCTATCTTGGAATCAGTCACCTCCATCGCAACCTAACTAGGGAACTCCTTATTGGGGATCCCCCGAATGGGGAAATCAAACATGGGGAACTCAGTAGTGGTCAAACCAATCATAACAACAATGGTACCCACAACATGCTGCCCCCTAATGGAATCAGAGACATAATCAATTTTATACTGGGCCTAGGAGGAATCAACAATAGAATTTGTTACCCCCATCTCAAAAATCTCCTCAGAATGAGCAAGTAAATCAACCTCATCTTCTAGCGCAACTGCTTCCCAATCCTAAGAACAATCGCCAGAATATGCTGGTCTACTCTATTAAACATGATTATGTCACATGACTTAATGCAATACATTATGGAAATGTTCAGTTGCGCTCTAGTAGAACTCTTCAGCCCCCAACTATTGAAGAAATAGTGGAGGAACCCGAGCCTAAAAATCCTATAAAAGGCACGCCAACTAATCTTTCCACTCCCAAAAAAGATAAAGAGCCTTTTCTAACGACAGGAGTTGCTGATTTATCCCAGGGGGAGGAAGGTCAGTCTTTGAGTGAACATAGGGAGGATTCCGCTCCAAAAGAGAAAACGATGGCACCATATCTGGAACGTCTAAAATCAATAACTCTGGAAGGTACTCCGGAAATACCTATGGCTTTCGAAACCGCGTTTATTCGAGAAATCAAGCAACTGCAAATAGAGGTTCCTCTACTGCAAGCAATAAAGGAAATTCTTGAGTTAAACCAATTAATCAACATCTATGTATTAAAACACCAGGGAGGAATCCAAAGAATATAAATACTGTTCAAAATTGATGGCTATTTAGCTGATTTTTTATCTCGAAAGACTATTGCTCCAAAATAAGATGATCTTGGGAGTCCACTTATAATCGTTACAATTAACGAGGTAGCGATACCGAATGCACTAGTGGATTTAAGAGCAGCTATTAATGTGATGACCGTGGATGTGATGGAAAAATTGGGTTTGACTGATTTACGTCCCACAACCACAATCTTACAGATGGAAAATCAGTCTATAGCCATCCCAAAGGGTGTTATTAAAAACATTCTCGTCAAAGTTGATGGATGGGAATACCCAATCGACTTCCAGGTAATCCAGTCGCTTACACCCAAAGATAGTTATCCAATAATACTTGGAAGACCATGTTTGGCCACTATTGCCGCTAAGATTGATTGCAGAGAAGGGGGAATGACCATTTCTCATGGTCTAGATAGTAAACATTTATTCTTATATCCCTCTGCTAAACCTATCGAGCATGAAAAGGCCTGTGTTGATGAACCAAAAGAATCTAATGGTCAAGATAGTTTGGCCTCACTAACCATGGTAGTAATTAAACATCATGGAGAAGAACTTAAGGATGAGTTAGTAAATGACGTGGCATGCCTTGCTATAAGCCTGAGTGAGGAAGAAATGATGGATGCTCCAAGAAATTTTGGACAACCAATTGATATAAGTGGGATGGAACAAAGCTACGCTACAATGGGAATGCCTTGTCCCTTAGCTAACATGATCCCCAGAATAAGTCATTTCTTTGAAGATATCACAAGGTTTCACCGAATTATGCCTCATAGTTGTCCTCTTAACACCCTGTTGCGACCAATACATACTGTCACTTCGGCCCATCCTGGAACAAAATCGATTATGTTGTTGCCAGGAAAAACTCTAAACGTCAATAGCTGGCTAACAGAAATGCAAGAGGATAAATTGTTCAATGTGTTGGTAAGAAGGTCTAAATATTTTGCTTGGGACTACATGAAAATGAGGGGAATTCACTCGAGTGTTTGTACTCATCACATTTATATTGATCCTAGTATAAGGCATGTACGCCAACCTTAGAGGAGACTCAACCCTGCATTAAAGGATCTTGTCAAAATTGAAATTGAGAAACTCCTCCATGCAAGATTTATTTATCCTATCTCTAATAGTAAGTGGGTGTCACCTATGGTGGTTGTGCCAAAGAAAAATGGGAAATGGAGAATCTGTGTAGACTATAGAGAACTCAACAAAGCCACTCATCGAGATTATTTTCCCCTACCATTTGTTGATCAGGTTCTGGACAACTTGGCTGGAATTAGATGGATTTAGTGGTTACAACCAGATTCAAGTTGCTCTAGAAGACCAAGATAAGACCACGTTTACCTGCCCTTGGGGCACATTTGCATACAGGGTACTTCCCTTTGGAATTTGTAACGCTCCAGCGACTTTTCAAAGGGTTGTTCTCACTATATTTGTTGCACTCGTTAATGATTGTGTAGAGGTCTATATGGACGACTTTACAGTCTATGGGTCAACGTATGATGAAGATCTTCAAAACCTAGACTGGGTTTTATAAGTTTGTGAGGAAAATAGACTATCCCTTAGTCACAATTTTTTTTTAATAATGGTAGAACAAGGAATAGTCTTAGGTAATCATATTTCCTTTGGAATAAAGGTTGATCCCAAGAAAATTGAAGTCATCGAATAGTTGACTATTCCGCAAACACAAATAGATGTTCAAAGTTTTCTTGGACATGTTGGTTACTACAGAAGGTTCATCGAAGGCTTCAGTAAAATAGTTGCTCCTATGTTCTTTCTTTTATAGAAAGAAGTAGAGTTTGTTTAAACACCAGAGTGTCAAATTTTGTTTGAAAAAATTAAGGAAAATCTTGTCTCTACTCCCGTACTGCGAGGGCTAAATTGGAGTCTTCCCTTCCATATTTATGCAGATGCTTCAGACGATGCTGTTGGTGCAGTACTGGGACAAGAAGATGAGAATGGGGGTAAATATGCCATATACTTTATCAATAAGAATCTTAAATCTGTAGAGAGAAACTATACGACAACAGAAAAAGAATTCCTGGCTGTTGTTCATGCCATTAAAAATTTTTGCCAATATATTATAAGATATAAGGTTACAGTTTATACAGACCATTCAGTCGTAAAATACCTAATGAACAAACCTATAGTTAATGGTCGGATTATGAGGTGGTTATAACTCCTTCAGGAGTTTAATGCCATAATCCTTGACAAGCGAGGGAAATATAATGTAGTAGCAGACTTCCTGTCATGAATCAAACAAGAAGAGGGTGACTATACACCTATACAGGACGAGTTTCTAGATGAGAATCTGTTTGCTATTTCTGTAAAGTCACTCTAGTTCACTGACATTGCTAACTATTTAGCTGCCTCTGAAGTACCTTCGGGGTTCACATTGAAGCAAAGGAAGCGACTTATAAGGGAAAGTGCCCCATTTAAATGGATTAACGAAATTTTATTTCATTGTGGACCAGATATGGTCTTGAGAAGATGTGTCAGAGCCAATGAAACTTATAGTATTCTAAGAGCCTGTCATGATGGTCCTTCTGGAGGGCACTACTGTGCAAAAAGAGCTTCCCATAAAATCTTAGGTGCTAGATATTATTGGCCTTCAATGCATAAGGATGTTAAGAACTATGTTCATCATTATGAACAATGTCAGAGAGTAGGAAGACCAACTGCTTCTACTGAGATGCCTTTACTGCCATAGGTAGTCCTCGAACCATTTGAAAAATGGGGTCTAGATTTTATCAGACCCATAGATCCTTCCTCTCAAGGGCAGGAATACATATTTGTTTGCACTGATTACTTGAAGAAATGAGTAGAAGTTCAAGCATTACGAGTTGCTAGGGAAGAGCAAATCACAGACTTCCTCTATAATAAGATCTTCCTTAGATTCAGAGCCCCTCGAACCATCATCACCAACCAGGGACCTCAATTCATGTCCAAAGTACACTTGGAATTCACCAACCATTTTCAAGTAAGCCATAGAAAATCATCCCCTTATCACCCTCAAGCAAACGACCAGGTGGTAGTGACTAATAGAGAGCTTGAGAACATATTAACGAAAATGGTTTCTTCAGAAAGAAAAGATTGGGCCAGTAAATTGCCTGAAGTTGTTTGGGCGTACAACACAACATGGAAATCCACAACTGGATTTAGCCCCTATGAGCTCGTCTTTGGGAAGAAACCTCTTCTTCCCATTGAGTTTGAACGTCAAACTCTGTGAATAGCTATGGAACTGGGTTTGGATTTGAAACGAGCCCAAGTTGAACGAGTTTTGCAATTAAGAGAATTGGATGAGCTTCGCTTAGACATTGTCCATGAAATTGAACTATTCAACATCAACGAAAAATGTGGCATGAAAAACATATTAAAGAGAGAGAGTTCCATAATGGGGACATGGCCCTGCTATTCTGTTCTAGATATAAAGATCATAAAGGAAAGCTTAGGACTCATTGGTTGGGGCCTTATGAGATTTCTGAGGTCTTTTCAAATGGCAAGGTTAAGTTGAAACCAATTGATGGTGATACACGCACTCTCTTAGTCAATGGTCATTGCTTACGTATCTACCATAAGCCGGTCAACAAGGAAGAATTTTCAAAACTGGTAGAAATGCAGGGAGAGATCCAATGCATTGACTCTGCCAAAGCAGAGTCCAACTAGTTGTAAAAAAAAAAAATGAAATTTTGTAATAAAAAGACATGTATACCAAGATATTTTTCTTTCATTAGCTCTTCTTCTTTTGGACTTAGCTAATATTTGTTCCATTTTGCAGGATTTCTTATAAGGAGGAAAATAACTTCCGGAGCACCTTCCTAAGATGGTCTGAAACTTTATGGTCCTAATGCCAAGTGCTTCGGAACCTGATGGTCCTAATACCCGATGCTCTGAAACTTTTACAAAAACTCATTATGTTGAAAAGTCATTCATGCAAAGCGATTCAAAGCTCCTGAAGTTCAAATTCATGGTCTTGCCACTTCTCCTTCATTTTGTTTTTGCTTCAGCTGCATCTTTCGGCGATGCTCTGGAACCTTCATTATGTTGCTGCTTCGGTTGCATCTTTTAGTGATGCTTCAGAACCTTCATTTTGTCGCTGCTCCGACTGCATCTTTTGATGATGCTCTGGAACTTCCATTTCCCAACCGCCACGGCTGCATCTTTCGGTGATGCTCTGGAACTTCCATTTCCCACCCACCACGGCTGCATCTTTTAGTGATGCTCTGGAACTTATCCACCTTCTTCATCACAAATGCATGCCTCTTGAGTGCTCTAGAAATTTTTCACTAGCTTCAAGCGTGTTTTCATTCAAGCATGCTTCATAATTTATTCATCTACATTCCGCCACCTTTTTCATAAATTCAATTCTGCAATATTTTCATCATCACATCTTAGTACACATGCCTTCTTATCTATTTTTTTAATTTTTCTCATCATAAATAAAGATGCCATTACATCCTGTCCTCATTGATGGCTCCATCATTCATAACATTCTGCATCCACGCCATAATAAATTCGTCATCACCTCAACGAATACCATCGCGCCATCCTGTCAAATTTGTAAAGGTACGAGATCTTTGAACAATCATAGAATGCAAGTAAGTACTAATTTTTTCTTTAAGTAGTTATTTTCGAATAAAGTGTAGTTAATTGGCATGAACTTACCTCCTAATTTAGCAATTTGTGCCACTCGACGATCAACTACTAGTACGACAAGCTTTTTGCATGCCTCCATGCAGATTAATATCCTTGCATGGTAAGCTTCGAGCAAGAAAAATAAATAATCTCAGTAGCTTGTATTTTCAAAAATAGTTGTGTACAAGTTTCTTGTGTTGTTGAAATTTTTTAGCAGAGTAGAAAATAAGACAATGGGGGGTGGTAAAAAGAAGTCAGAGCCAAATTTCGTAGAAAAATTATTGGGTTTAAGCAATATCTTTGGTCTATTCGAGGAGGCAGGGTGGTTGGACTTTATCAGAAAGTTCAGAGGTTATAATGAAAAGCTGGTGAATGCATTTGAAGAAAACTACTCAAACAGTTAGGTGATACTCCATGGAAAGCGATTTAAGGTGAGTCTAAAAATTATCTCTCGTTTATCAAGGTTAGATAATTTAGGCATAAAATTGAAAGACACCTCTCAAATAACATATCAAAAATTGTTTGAATTATTTGTTAAAGAGGGAGACTCTCACCCCATGGTAGTAATTAGTACTAGAGGGAAAAATAAGGGATTTCAAAGAACCTCTATACTAGAACCTTGGTGAACTGTTGTAGCCTAGATTATAAAAAATTTCACCTGTGAAGGAAAACTCACTGTTGTAGTAGGTCCTGCATTTCGCATGCTAATCCATTTGCGCCATTGAAAGGAAAACCCTGCTCTTAGGGTTAATTTGCCAAAAAAAATATGTGATTCTATAAATTCTTCTATAGAAAGATATAAGATGAGGTCAGGGCCACTTAAACACCATGGGTTAATACAATTAATTTGCAAATATCATTTTCGTAAGAAATCTACGGGTAAGTGGGAGAAGTTTTTGTGGAAATTTGAAAAGTCTCAAGTTAAAAGGAAATCAGAACCAGAGGAAACAACTAACCAAGTTGCTTTGCCATCTGGAGCAATTTCCCCTGAGGGCTCTCAAGCTCCGGAAGCTCCAATTCCCATAACCCCTGGTGAATAAGTGTCAGAATCTTTGAATGATGAATTCAAAACCCCTTATCAACCAGAGCATGTTGAGCTCATCTATTCTGATGTGAGCAGTCCTAGGAGAAAAAGGAAAGGGAAAAGAAAGAAGCCTGTCACCTTCCAAAATATTCCTCCCTTAAAGAGAAGTAAATGTCTAGCCTCTGAATTCATAGAAACCCCAATATTGGGTATGGAAGGTAGTACAAAGAAAAAGAAGCCCAAACGGCCATCAAAACCCATTGAGATTTCTGAGCCTATCAATGAAGAGGAAATGCCTCTAGAAAGAGATTTCGGTTGAGGAAATTCCTTCCCACTCAGAATATGTGGAGGAAGTCCTCGCCGAAGAAATTCAAGAAAAAGAAAAGGATGGGGGAGATAATATTTTAAGTCACTTATCTCCCATTGTTGATAGAATTGTAGAGACTACTGAAATAGGAGATACTAATATAGAGGTAGATAAATTTAGGATAGAAATTGATGATTTAAGGAAACAATTGTACAAAAACAATGAACAGATTGAATTAAAAAAAGAAGAGCTAACAATGCATGTTGCTATAATAAATAAAAGAGATCAGGAAATTTAGGGTTTGAAACTGCAACTACAGGAAAAAGATACATTTATTTATAAGTTAAAAGAACAAATTTAGGATGGCTCTATTCGCGTTTCCCGGTACCGAGCTAGGGCATCTAAGCCCTAGCTTGTGAATCGAATTCCTTTCTGTTTGTTGCGCTGGTTGGGTGGGGTGTTGATCTGCATTGCGGGGGGATCCTTTTTCCTGTTCTTGCGACTGGTTGCTGCGGCCTAGCTCGTCTGGGTCTTCCTTTTGCTATGCGTAGGGGTGTTTGGAGCCCTTCCTCTGTCCTCGGTGCACGTCTCTGTGGGCTGAGGTAGTGGTTTGGGTATGAGGCAGTGTGTTGTGGGGTGGCGGAGAGTGCTCTACCCTGCCTTTGTGGGGCTTGGTCTCCTTTTTGGTGTGGGTGTTGCGAACGGACTGTGGTGGGGTGTGATCTGGCGGTGGGGTAAACCTGTGTTCGCCTTGCATGCCCGTCTTGGGCAGTGTGGCGGCTATGCCTTGTGGGGAGACATCTCGGGCTTCGCCTGATATGGATTTTCGTGCTGCGGTTAGATCGAGATTGTCAACCCAAGGAATTATTTTTGACAATACTCTTTTTTCCCCAGATACGAGGTTGGTGGGGAATAACTTGACAGGGGGTTCGTACATTTCAAAGATTAACAGATGCCTCGAATGCTGCAAGGAGAGACCCAAATTGGTCATTCCGATTGAAATGATTGTTGAGGATATAGAATATTATTCACGACATTCTCTTTATTGCAAATTTTTGGGAATGAGAGTTTCTTTGCAGTTCTTGGAATCTTGGGCTTGAAGGACTTGGGAGTCGGAAGGTGAAATGGATGTTACGTTGCTTGAAAATAACTACTTCATGGTTACATTTAACTACTTAGCTGATCGAAAATAGGGTCTTTGAGGGAGGGCCCTACTTTCATAATCAAGTGGGGTTGTTCATCAAGCCCTGGTATGCAGGATTTAATCCTTCTGAGGAGCTCTTGAATCGTGTTCCGATGTGGGTTCGGCTACCTAGGTTCCCAGTTGAATGTTGTCGTGAGGATGTTTTGCACCTGCTTGCCTCCATGCTCGGGAAACCAGTGGCGCCTTCGGCACAAACCCTAGGTAAGAAAGTTACGACTTTTGCTCGAATATGTGTAGAAATTGATTTGAGTAAGCCTTTGCCAGATGCTCTTGATATGTGTGCAGGTCCTCATTCTTGGGTGCAACAACTAGATTACGAGACCCTTCCCTTCCGTTGTCGCCTCTATCATGAATATGGTCACTTGTTGCGTAGATGTCCGAGGGCCAGGCCTGCGAAGCCTCACCTTCCACCGCCTCATCGCAATCATCCTATTGTTGATAAGGGGAAGAATCATGCTTTAGATGAGGTGGTTGGGTCTGAGGGTTTTGTTCTTGTTAAGGCTCATAATCGGAATAAAGGTCAAAAGAGGACTTTGAACGAGAGACAGGATGAGGATACTTTTAATAGGTTCAAAATCTTGGATGATCTTGGCCAGCAAGAGGTTAATCCAGGGTTAGTAAATGTGGATCAGAGAGGGGTGGGTCTCGGTGTGGAGGATCACATTTCTGGTACCCCTTTTGTTCCTCAAGTTGATTCTTCCTTGAATATGGACACTGATTTGCAGGTGGGGGCTTAGGTGTTGTCGACCCCAAATGGTGAGTGCGTAAAGGCAGTTGGGGATCCTGCTGATCCTGCTCGGAGGGCGAGCTTAGCTGGGGTCAAAGGCATCAAGCCCTCCCCTCACTTGGGCATTTTGCAAAAATATGGCAAGAAGGGGGGTTTGGAAAAATCCTCTAAACTTGGTCGAAAGAAAGATTTAGAGAAGATTAAAATGACAGGGGAGACTTTGGTGGAGTCAGGGTCAGTAAAGACCTTGGATTCTCATTTTTCGACTCCTTTGAAATGATTGTTGTTTCATGGAATGTAAGGGGCCTGAACAGTGGCCCTCGACAAAAAGTTGTTCGTGAGATGGTTAGACGTCATTCTCCTAATGTTCTCTTCCTGCAGGAGACTAAGTTGTCTGTTGATGGTATGTTGGGTTTAGTGCCTAAGTTGTGGAGGACTAGTGAGTGCCAGTGTATTGGGTCCCGGGGAGCTTTGGGGGGCTTGGCTTGCTTGTGGAACCCTCGAAAGACCAGGCCTCTATGGTGGCTCTCCTTTAAATCCTCTCTCTCCATGGTGGTTGTGTGGTCCGAAATGGGGGAATCTGTTTTATTCTCTAATGTCTATGCACCAGTTGAGTTCCAAGGTAAACAAACTTTATGGGCCAATATTCGTCTGGTTCGTAGCCTAGCTCCTTACCAACCTTGGATTATAGCGGGAGACTTTAATGCTATTACTGAATTAGCTGAGAAATGAGGGGGTATTCCAAGACTGGAGCCTTCTACGCTGTTGTTTCAGGATAATATATCGGCTCTTAATCTTGTAAACATCAAGCCTAGTAATGGTCTATTTATTTGGAACAACAGAAGGGTGGGAGACAACTGTATTGTTGAATGCTTGGATCGGTTCTTGGTGTCCTACTAGGTTGGGGGTATGTGGTCTTCTAGCTCAATGATTTTAGATTGGAGGGCTTCGGATCATTGGCCTATTCAGTTCGTGGTTTCTTCTGCTAGGGTGCCTCGGACTTCGTCCTTCAAGTTTCAGTTAATGTGGCTGCGTGACCCTGACCTCCATGGCTATGTTGCTGAATGGTGCAGGTATAGTAGACCTGCCTATGGTACTGCAATGTATACTTTTGCTAAGCTACTTCAATATGTCAAGTATCAGCTCAAACGTTGGAATCATCACTGCTTTGGTAACATTTTCTTCGAGAAAAAGGCTGCTCAAGCGGAGCTGGATGGATTTACTAGGCTGATCCGAGAGAATGGGTTGTTTGAGAATTCATTGCGGGAAGAGGCTAGAGCCTTGAAAGCTTTGGAAGAGTGGGAGTTGAGGGAAGAAATCTTCTGGAAACAAAAAGCTCGAATCAATTGGATTCAAGCAGGATATAAGAACACTACCTTTTTCTTCAATTCGGGTGGAGGCTAGATGTCATGGAAATTCTATCTCTACTTTGGTTAATGACAGGGGAGAGACTCTTTCATCTACTCAAGATATCACAAATGAAGTTGTGCAGTATTTCTCTTCCTTATTCAAGGAGGAATCGCAAGGAAACTCTGATGAGGAAGCCTAGGTTCTTTCTTGTATTCCTTCTTTAGTCCCTGAGGAGATGAAGGAGCATTTGTTGAGGGAGATTACGGTGGAAGAGTTGGAAAGGACTATTTTTCAGATGAAGAAGGGGAAATCTTCGGGTCTGGATGGTTTCCCGATTGAATTCTTTCAAGAATTTTGGGAGATTATCAAGCTTGATTTGTTAGTTGTTGTTCAGGAGTCTCAGAATAATAAGCAGATGTTACGGGTGTTAAATTCTGCCTTTCTTGCTCTTATTCCAAAATGTGATGATGTGGATAGGTTAAGCCTCTTTCGTCCCATCTCTCTTTGTAACGTTATTTATAAAATTATCTCTAAGTTGATTGCTAATAGACTGAAGAAGTGGCTTTCGACGTTGATATCTGAGGAACAGAGTGGTTTTGTGGTGGGTCGTCAGATTTTCGATGGCGTTGTTATTGCTACAGAAACCATTCATTCTATGGCTAATTCCAAAGAAAAGGCTATGTTCATTAAGCTGGATATGGCCAAGGCTTACGACAGGGTCCGATGGTCTTTCCTCTAAAAAGTTCTGGCTGCTTTTGGCTTTAAGGAGGAGTGGATTCGATGGGTTATGAGTTGTGTGACTTCAGTCTCCTTGTCTGTTTTAATTAATGGGGAGCATTCTGAGCTTTTTGGTGCTTCTCGGGGTTTACGACAGGGTGACCCCCTCTCCCCTTACTTGTTTCTTCTTTTGGCTGAAGGTTTGGGGTGATTGATAAAAAGGAATGTTGAGATGGGTTTCATTCAGGGATGGCGGTGGGGAGGTGGTTTACCCCCGTAATCTCATTTACAGTTTGTGGATGACACTGCTTTGATGCATTCGGCCACCATTAGGGAGGCTACGAACGTGCGCAGGATGCTAGATGCGTACCTTGTTGCTTCTGGCCAATTAATTAATGAGGGCAAATCGTCTATCCTCTTCTTCAATACTCATGTCTCTATTCAGAGGAGGATTGCTCACATTTTAAGATTTCAGATTGGGACTCTTCCGCTGACCTACCTGAGGATTCCCATTTCGATTGGTAGATAGTCTCGAGATTCCTGGCAGTATATCTTGGATAATTTTTGGGTTAAAGTCACTCATTGGACACATCGTTGGCTGTCCTTTGCTGGTCGTGTGCTGCTGATTAAGTCTGTGGTTCAGGCCCTCCCTGTCTATCGATGTATGGTTCTTGTGGCACCTATGAGCTTTGTCAGGGAATTGGATTCCTTGGCAAGACGTTTTTTATGGGCTGGTAACTTATTGTCTTCTAAATGGAGCCTTGTCGGATGGGATATTGTGTGTAGCCCAGTGCAGTTTGGTGGTCTAGGGGTCACGCGTCGCTTTTGTCTGGTACGGCTCTGGCAGCTAAATTGTATTGGCGGTGGTGTGTGGAATAGGATCGTGTGTGGGCCAGGATTCTATCTCATAAATACTTTCTGGGGTCCCTCACTATGATATCCCTCGGTACTCTTTGACGGGGAAGGGATCGGCGATTTGGAATACCCTTAGGAAAGGGGTTGCACTCGTTAAAGATGACTTATTCTGGGTTTGTCAAAGTGGGATTGAGGCTCATTTCTGGCATGACTCTTGGGATGGCTACTCCCCCATTGTCCTTTAGTATCTGCATTTGTTGACCTTGAGCCAAATATTTTGTGAAAGGGGTTGGACCAAGGTGAGTGACTTTAAATCCCTCTCTTATCAGGGCCAACTGGTGGTGGCGGAATGGAAGTCTCTGGGCGCATGGCCTATTAATGGTATGGTGGAGGAGTGTGTTGAGCTCCATAACATTCTCTCCCGCTAGAGTTGTAGTTCCCTTGTTGATAAGGATGTGCTCTCCTGGTCTCCTAACCCAAAAGGGGCTTACTCAGTGGCTTCTGGATATCAGGTGTTGCTCTCTCAACGGTTGGAAGGGGGGAGGTTCAGTGGTGGAAGAAAGTTTGGAATAAAATCTCTTGGCTGAAGTGCAACTGCTTTATTTGGATTTTGGCTTGGAATAGGTTCTTGACTTGGGATAATATTCGAAACAGAGGTTTTTTGGGTCCGTCTAGATGTGTACTTTGTGGGGGTGCCGAGGAGGACTCTGAGCACTTGTTCTTCCGTTGTTCCTTCACTTTACGGCTCTGGAATTTCTGGTGGGGTGTCTGGAAAAGCCCTTGTGTTCATGCTTCTTCTTTGGTGGACTTTTGGGGAAGCCTGGGGAGACCCCCCTCCTCGATTGCTTTCTTGCAAGACATATGGTATGTTGGGCCCATCTTTTTGTTGTGGCAGGTTTGGTTGGAAAGGAATAGGAGGATTTTTCGAGGTGAGAACTTGTGGTTTCAACAGGTTTGGGCTCGAATAATGGGCATGATCCAGGAGACGGTGGAGGCCAAATGTGAGGTTGTATTGCCTCTGGAGAGAAAGGATGCCGAGATGATTGGTCGGCTGGGTATTCAGGGGTTATCTTCGGTCTCTGCCTATGTCAGAAGGGGAAGGCATGTGAAGCAAAGAGTCCAAAGGGTGGGGAGGTGGGTTCCCCCTTCGGATGACATTTTGAAAATTAACATGGATGGTTCTTTTAGAGGCAATTCTGGTCTCGCTGGGATTGGAGGGGTTGGCAGAGATTCTTCTAGATCTGTGGTTTTTCTCTTTTTTATTCATGAAGGTCTTCAAACTATTAACAATATGGAAGTTCTAGCTATTCTTTACACTATGAAATAGGCTTATGCTCGAGGGTGGCGTAAGGTTATTTGTGAATCTGACTCTCAAATCTTGATCAACTTGCTTAAGGAACAAAAGATTGATGATGTTAACTAGCGTTTGGCTGCGGTGGTGCAACATATTCTTCAAGTTAGTTATGTGATGGAGATGGTGTCATTTGTCCATATCCCAAGAGAATGGAATAGGGCAGCTGATTGTTTAGCTAAGTGGGCTTCAGAGAATGTGGATGGTTGGAAGGTTGAGGGGTGGGAACAAGTTTCCCAAGACTATCGTTAGGCTCTGGAGAGGATTTTTGCCGAGGATGGTACTAGTATTGGGGTCGGCTGATTTTTTGTCTTTTTTCTCTGTTGGTCTCGAGGGTTTGGCCCTTTGATGTCTTGTAAGGTTCTGTTCTTATTTCCAATAAAGTTTTTACCCTCTTTTTATTAAAAAAAGAAAGAAAAAGAACAAATTCGGGAATTAAGTCAAGGACATAAAACTTATAATGCTGATATTGCTGAAAAAAATAAAAAAATTGAAGTGTTAAAGAAGAATTTTATGCTTATGTTCTCAACGTTTGAGGAAGAAAAGAAGACACAAAAAGAAGAATTAAATGCTTCCCTTAGCAAAATTGTAGAGCTAGAATAGGACTTACAGGAAGGCACTGCTAAACACATAATGGAATCAAGGAAATCCAAACTAAGCCAATTATAACTGAATGGTTCTAGGTTTGCATTCCCCCATTACTTATGAAATGGATGGAAAAATGCTATTTCTTGAGAAATGTTCAAATTGAGAACTACAGGTTGAATAAGGAATTGGTACTTCTGAAAGAATCATTTCACAGGACTTATAAAAGGAAGCAAGATGCATGTCAGCTAGTAGAGTGTCTATTATCCTATAGAAGTCCATCAAGATTGTACTCAATATTTTTAAATGAACAATGGATAAGGTGGAAACTATTCAAAATCTACATTGGAAAATCCTGGCACGCTTGTGAAGAGAGATTTAATCCATTACCAACTCATCTCAAGAAAAGAGAGGTCATCTCTCCTCTTAATATCAGAAGGGTGGATTCTTTAGTTATAATCCTAAGAGACCTCAAGACAAACTAGATAGGGATGAGGTATAGACCTCCCTTATTGCTTAATCCACCTCTTGCTTTCCATATTTCAACTGATTAGAATGATAGAGTTTTCAATGAATGGAGAGAAGGTGTTGTCTTTCACAAAGGGTTCATCCATGGCCCTATAACTATTGATTCAACAACAAGAGATGAGTATGACATTAGTGCCAGATATGAAGAATGGAATAAAAGTTAGGGTTACAACTATGGAGCAGGAGGACCTACCAGGAACTAGGAGGGGAAGGAAATGATGAGGTAAAAATAACCTCATCATAATGAAACCAGAATTTTTTATTTTATATAAGCTCAATCCTCAGTCTTTGCCAATTAATTAAACTTTAGGAGAAATAATTTCTTATCTTTAAGGAAAATTATGCAAAATTTATTTCTTATGATTAATTGAGGTAATCTACCAATACTGGTTTAATGGGTTGTTTTGGGTGTTTTTATAGAGCAATAATCAGACATCATGTAGCAGTTGCAAAACGTTTAACCAACACGTGCCTCAGTAATGATTGAAGACGTTGGAAACCTGCTCCTGAACATCAAGTTGATGAATCGAGGATGTAGTTATTGTTAGTTTAATTTATATTATGATCTTTAGTCAAAAACTTCATGGCTCATATTGAGCCTTCTTAATGTTTATGTAATGGGTTTTAAAGACAAGGGAGTTAGTTGTTATAGAATTTTTCAATGGCTATCCACGCCATCTGAAATCTAGGATTTAGTTAAAGTTTTTCTATAAAAATGTAATTTCCTAAAGTTGAAAAAGATGCTCAATAGTAATGTAATTTTGTTAACATGATCTCTGAATACTTATGAAACTATCTTCTGTTAATTGTTGAGTTGTTGAGCCATGGATGATAATTGTCTTTAATGGAATAACTTCATAAACCATTAGTGTATGTGACTTGAGAATGAATGTGATAAACCACGAGCTGGCCACTCGAGGGAGGATAGCTTAAATAGATAAGTACTTACTGTTATATTTTTTTTGTTACATAGATAACCATTCAGTATGAAATCATTAAGTTTGTCAGTTGTTGAGTTTGAAGTTTCATACCACTCTTTGTTTTCAATTATTATGAGTTACTTGTTGCAACTGTTAGAATCTTTTACTCTTTAATAGAGTGTTTCATGGTTTGTTTACTCATTTTTCCACTTTCGTAGTTTATCAGTTGTTCAGTTTATTTATTCTTGTGCTTTCTAGCTTAGTTGTTATGCTTTCTAAATTAGTTATCTTGTGCTTTCTAGTTTAAATATTTCTAGTTTTCTTAGAATAAATTATTTCCTAGTTAAGTAGTTAGATGGCCTTAGACTAAAATTGACTTTAGTAGTTTAAAGAAAAATAGAAAATCTAAGATGAGTTATCTAAATTATCTTCTATTGCAAACTACCTTGGACACTGCCCGATTGACTTATTGACATTTTATATTCTAAAGTAATGGGACCTAATGACAACCTATCAGGAAGGGCTTGGAGATTAGTAGCCATGAAACCTTGTTGCTTGTGGGCTAGAATCTAGAGGGTATGCCCACGGGCAACCTCTCCAACACTCACGAGGGCTCAAAACTAGAGAAGAATGATGCGAGTCCAAATATCCTCATGGTTCAGGTGAAGCAAGTAGGTAGGATGACAAGGAAGAAGGAAATGGACAAGAAGACAAAGAAAATAAATGGAGCATGGTTACCAAAAGTACCAAAAAAAAATTGGGGGAAAGCCTCCACTGTCAATCGTCATTGGGGGCTCCAATACCAGAGGTAGGAAAATAGATGCCTACAAGGAAAAATCTAGGGCTCTAGAAGATCTTGAAAATGGATCCCAAGAAACAATGAGGAAGTATATCAACCACAGAGGACATCACCTCATAGAAGTAGGTTTAAAATGAAATACACCAATTAAAACATAAGAGGGATCAATGGCCCCAATAAATGTTGTTTGCTCAAATGACCGATTGAGAATGAAGCCTATAATGTTGTGCTTATTTGGGAAACCAAACTGAATGGTGATAATCTACAGGAAATGCTACATAGAATTTGGAGGAACGGGGAAGGAACCATGCAGGATGTTGTGGGTTCGATTGGAGGCTTAGCTATAATTTAGAATAAAAATAAGTTCAGCTGCTCTGTGCTGGACTCTTGTTAGTCTTGCATCTCAATCAAGTGTAAGGATGCTAGGAGTGGAGATCACTTTCTATTGTTGAATGTGTATGATCTAAACACTGCATCTGAGAGGTTAGACACTTGGGATTATTTGTTCTCTTTTAGATAGAATCACAACATGGGGTGTTGGGTTGTGGGGGGACTTCAATGAAATTTTCGCCCCTAAAGACAAAAGAGGAGGGCGTGCGCTTGGAAACTATGAGTCTATTAATTTTAGAAGGTTATGTAATGATCTTTCCTTGATGTGTATTAAGCCAATAGAGGGTTGGTACACTTGGAACAATAAGAGGGTGGGGGAAGACAACATCCAAAGTAGACTCGATTGTTTCTTTCATAACTTTGAGTGGCTTTTGGAATTAGGGGGTTTTGTCTCTGAGGTTTTGCACTTTAGTGGATCTGATCACTAGCCCATTTCCTTGTCTTTAAGCAATTTGAACATGCCCAAAGGTATACCATTCAAGATGGAATCCTTTTGTTATGAGCACTCAAATTTTGACAAGCTGATTGGTAAATGGTGGAATACAAAGATCAAAGCATGTAAGAGGTACATTGTCTACAACAAGTTACAGTTCATCAAAAAGAAGGCCAGGGAATGGAAAAAGGAAGCCATGGGCAATATTTTGTAAATGGAAATTAGAGAAGTGGAGAATATGATCTCAAAAAAGGGCTACACACAAGAATAAAAGGAGAAGGAATTGAAGCTTGTAGGTGAGTTGAACCAACTGTTAAGGATGGAAGAGATTTTATGGCAACATAAGTCAAGGGTTAAGTGGCTGAGGGAAGGTGACTGTGATACCAATTTATTTTAGTTATCAACTAAAATTAGGAGACAACACTACAAGATCTTAAAAATAATAAATTCCAACAATGTTATCCTCAAAGACATAGCTGCTATTAGAGATGAAGGTCTGAAATTTTTTCGTAACTTGTTGGGCACTCAAGCTTTCCTTAGGCCTCAAATTCAGGAGGAATTGCTTGGTTGCATTCCTCAACTCATCTTAGAGGATCAAAATTCCTTCCCGATTTCCCCTTTCATTATGGAGGAAATCAAAAGCACCACCTTCTCTCTCAGAGCTAGAAAGGCCCCAGGACTAGATGAATTTCAGGTTGAATTCTACCAAAGGTATTGGGAACAGGTTGGTGATGATATGTGGAGGGTAGCGAAGGAATGCAGTATTCAAAAACTTGTCTTGAGGTCTTGGAACGTGAATTATTTGGCTTTGATTTTAAAGGTCAATGGCTCAATTTTATTTGACCAGTACAAGCCCATTGCTTTATGCAACATACATGATTTTTTCCAAATCTATGGATTCAAGAATTAGGAGATGTTTGAATGATCTAATTTTTGAGGAACAAACTAGATTTCTAAAATATACACAAATCCTTGATGGTATCATTACTTCCCCTGAGGTGATCCATTCATCCCTTATAAATAAGAGAGAAGGAATGATTATCAAACTAGATATGAATAAAGCATGTGATAAGGTTCCTTGGAGCTTCCTGATCAATGTCATGAAGAGATTTGGTTTCAAGGAGTCTTGGTGTACCTAGATATACAGTTGTATTTATACACCTACATATGTTGTTTTGAAAAATGGAGTTCCTATGGACTTCTTTACAACTAAGAAAGGGCTATGTTAGGGTGTCTCATTATCCCCCTTCCTATTCCTCTTGGTTGCTAAGGTGTTAGGCAGAAATTTGAAGAAGGAGAAGTTGTTGGGAAACCTGGATGGTCCTTAGGTCATGGGTGGGGTTGAGAACATTTCCCACCTACAATTTGTGGATGACACGCTTTTGTTTGGAGAAATTAAAGCCAAAGAAGCTTCTATTTTCAAGAATCTCTTAAGCAAGTATGAGGAGGTTGCTGGGAAAAGGGTTAATGTTTTTAAGTAAAAAAAAAACATTTTGAAGGATGACATCATAGATAGGCAAGCAATCCAAAGGACCCTAGGTTATGAGGTATATTTTCTTCCTAGCAAGTATCTGGGCATGCCCGTAGTCGATAGATGGACTTTTGAAAGAGAATGGAGAAATGCCACCAATAGGGTGCAGTCCATGTTGGCTTCTGGAAAGGGCAAGTGGTTGTTATTAGCAGGTAGAATCACTCTCATTAAAGCCTTCCATATGGCTATCCCAATCTACACTATGTTTGCTTTTTGGATTTTGAACAAGGTCGCTAAGTATTTGGAAGGATTCAAGAGGAGCTTCTTATGGAGGGGTAGTCAAGACCAGTTCAAATACAACCTAGTCAAGTGGGATGATGTGTGCAATCTAATCAAACAAGGTGGGTTAGGCATCAATAAAAGTAAATAAATGAGAATGCTCTAGGAATGAAGTTGGTTTGGAGGATTTAAAAAGAAAAAGAGAGGCTTTGGAGTAAGATTCTATAGGCAAAATACCTCAACAATAATGTGGAAAATCTCTTCACCTACAAGTTTCCCAAAGGCTCATGCATTTATAACTTCCTTAAGGATTGTTGTCTTATATAAAAGTTGGATAGGGGTGACAAGATATGCTTTTGGAGGGATGGTTGGCTAGAAAATGAGGCAAGTTGATTGGTTATCCCTCTAATACTCCCCTAATAATGCACTCTAAAGTTGTGCAGTGCATGAAAGTCTCTTATTATATTGAGGGATTAATGATATCAATTTTCTAGAATCCATCTCATTTGATGTTGCAGTGGTTTCTAGATTAGAATGCGTGAGAGTTTTTTGCACCAACATTTCGGATCACACTCTGTGATCCATCATCGAGATGAAAGAGCTCGATCTTTTTCTCCTTGAGCTCTTTCATCCTGATGATGGATCACAGAGTGTGATCCAAAACATTGATGCAAAAAACTCTCACGCAATCTAATCTAGAAACTACTACAACATCAAATACATTAAGGGACTTACCCCTCTTAAACATTGGAAAAAGATTTGAGCCCTTGTGGTTGAGCTTGGAGTGCAATGTGAGGAGTTGCAGAGTAGATTGGATATGTGGTCACTGACTAGGGATGACAAAGATGATGAGCTAATTTGGAAGGGTCACAATAGTGGAGATGTCACCGTCATGAGTGCTTTCCACTCCTATTTTTTTAAGTCTACTTCTCAGGGGGACAACAAAATATTGTGCAAAAATGGAAATCTAAAAATGGATGCATTTCTCTTGATTGTGTAGAGGGGGTGTGCTTTGACTTGGGATAGGCTATAGTTGGTTGGCAAGTCAGACCCCTCTAAATGTGTTATATGCAAGTAGCAGGAAGAATGAAATGACCACTTGTTTATACACTGTGACATTACTTGGCAGGTTTGTAGCAGATTTCTCGATAAGTGGGGACTGGCTTGGGTATTTCCAAAGGATGTGATTACCCTCCTTAGCTCTTGGAAGTTCAAGGTTGCGAGTCTAGGTTTAGGCATGATCCTATATGTGGTGCCAATAGTTATTATATGGGTTATATGGAATGAAAGAAATTGATGGATTTTTACAACAAAAGAGAGGAAAATTGAAAGGATGCGGGATAGAATCATGAGCACCATTGGTGAAATTGGGGAGGCTAATAAAATATCTAAATAGTTTCTAAATGATATTGAGAGGGGGTTGGCTAAATATTGGGCATGCTTTCAATGGTTCACACAAGCATACGACTTGACTCCAAGAATTAGCAAGGAGTATAAGTGAGTGTCTCTAAAGCAAGGATGAATCAAATGCAACTTTGACGGAGCTGCCAAGAGAAAATTGGGTAGTGTAGGGGGAGGAGGTGTATTCAAAGATAATAAGGGTGGACCCTTGCTATTATATGCCATCGATTGTGGTGTTGAATCCAAAATTTTAGCTAAATATTAGGCTGCTTTATGGGGAATTATTATTGCAAGGGATAAATGATGGAGAAGACTCTAGATAGAAGGAGACTCAAAACTAGTTGTTGAAGCACTGAATGGTGCCCCCCTGCACAATTGGAGGCTTATGGTGATTGTGGAAGCAACAAAATATGTGTTATGTGATCTAGAGAAGATTAGGATAAATCATATCGACAAGAAAGGCAACAGAGTGGCGGACTAGGCAACAAATGAGGGAGTTAGTATGAGGAGCAAAATTGGTAGTGCTTAAAAAATGTGGGAGGACTTCCTTCCGTTTGAGATGAGCAATATAATCTCAGAGGAAATGCCAATTTTTTTACCATGATTTATAGGAACACATGTTATTTCAGGAGTTGTGAGGAGTAATTTGTTGCTCAAACCAAGTTTTTACATCATATATATATATATTTATATATCTCACATTTATCTTTTTGGGCTCATCATATTTTGTGTAGGTTTGTTTTCCTCTTTGTAAGATGTTTTTTGAAGATTTTTTTTAAACCACTAATCAATTGCTTGTAGATTTTGTTGGTCAAAGAACAAATCTTTAAAATGTTAACATGTGGTTTTGCAAGATGTTTTGTCGGAGACATATATATATCTTGATTTTATATATTCATTTAAAATTTTGCTATCATTTTTTAGTGGTATTGATGTTAAAATGATCATTAATTTTTTGGTCTATTTGATGGTATTGGTGTAGATACTTGTGCCATGATATTAAAATAGTGATTTGCATAGAGGAACTATATTTTTAGGATCATGGTGCTTGCATACAACCCATAAATGTTATCACGATCCTTGTTGATATCGGGGTTGGCCTTATCTAAATGCTCACATTGTGACAGGGTGCCATTAGATTCCTTATGATAATTCGTTGCTGCTAAGATGTGACACATTTGTGAGTTAGAATTTTTAGATTTTAGTTGAGATGTTTTATTATGATGGGGGATGGTAGATGTGGATGGATGATTTGGAATTTTGGATGTAGGATATTTTATTTTCCAAACTTGGGATGGTGGACAACAAAGTTTGGATTTTGGATTGGGCTTATGTTTAGGACCAATAGTTTTATACACCTTTCCATTTGGGATTGATGGAAATTTTGAATAAGATGGATGCCTATTATTAATAGGAGGAATTTTATATGCAGCTTCACATTCTTATTGATTGCTAAACTTGGATTTTTTCTTTGTTTTATTTAATTTGCTTTAGGACCCATTTTGAATTCATGTGTCCACCTTGATTTTTGGATTCATTGGATTTTGACATTTGTTGTTGATCTTTTGCTTTGTAAGACTTTTTTTTGTTGGTCCCAATTTATGTGTTCAAGGATTTGGGAATGATGGTTTATGGTGTGAATGGGAGGAGTGTTAACAATAACCTTATATCAAGGACTACACATGGCCCCTATTTTGATGCTTTTATTGCATGAAGTTTCCCTCGATATCATCAAGGTACCACTAACATCATTGGATTTCTTGATAGATGAATATTCAAGACCTCAATATCTAGGATTCGCATAAATGTACACTAGTTCTAAAATGATTTGCTCATGCAAGCCTAATCCCTTTTCTTGAAACTACATGTTTTGATAGATTTTATTTGTGATGGGTAATTTTGGTCTCGGAAACAAGATGCTAACCCATCTTTATGTAGTTGGGAACCATTAATGTTTATTATTTTCCATTGCACAAGGAAGTCTGTTTTGACAAAAAGTAAATAATCCTAGTTGATAGTATGTTGGAGGTTTCTCCTTGTTCATGTTTGTTGTTGTTTGATTATTTGGGGTGTTGATGTGATCCATAGTAGCTTATTTACCAACATGTTTGATCTGATCCATGTCATTTATTTGATCACTTATGTGTCTAAGGGGGGCAAGTGTATTTAAAACAAAAAACAAAAATCACAAAATCATAAAACAAATCTTTTTTTTAGGTAGTTGTATTTAAAATTTGTTCCATCATTATGTATAGATTCAAAAAATTCACAAAAAAATAAAAACTAAAAAATAAAATAAAAATAAACTATCGTTTAGCTTTTTGGGCTCAACATATTTTTTGAGGCTTGTTTTCCTCTTTGCAAGACATTTGTCAAAGTTTTTCTTTTTAAATCACTAATCAATTGCTTCCAAATTTTTTTGGTCAAAGAATAAATCTATAAATTATTAAACGTGTGGTTTTGCAAGATTTTTTGTTAAATTATTAAATCTTAATTCTTTTGAATTTTGCTACCCTTTTTTAATGGTATTGATGTTCAAATGATAATTATTATTTTTGGTTATTTTAATGATATAGATGTAGATACTTGTTTCATGATATGCCAATAGTGACCTGCACGAAGGAGCTACATTGTCAGGATCATGGTGCTTGCATGCAACCCATAAATGAAAGTATGATTATGGATTTTAATTGGGGTGGACAATGAGATGGTTTGGGTTGTGAATGTAGGATTTGGTTGGAGGTAATTGGTGGAGTTTAGGAAGATCAAAGAACAATTGTTCCTATCAATTTTATGAAGTTCCTATTTGTTAGGGTTAATTTATTTGGTTGGTAGAAAATGCTTAAATCTCGACTCCCTGATTTTCTTACTTTGGATTGAGTTTTTTTGTTGTAAACTAAGTTATGACTCACAAATAAGAACATAGAAAGAATGATCTTAAGGCTCAAAATATATATACATATACATATACATATATATATATACATACATATATACATATATATATATACATACATATATATATATATATATATACATACATATATATATACATACATATATATATATACACATTCATATATACATTCATATATATATATATGTATGTATATATATATATATATATATATATATATATATATATATATATATATATATATATATATATATATATATATATATATATATATATATATATGTGTATATATATATATGTGTGTATATATATATATATGTATATATCTAGTTGCATTTAATATTTTTGTTGTGTGAATAAAATAAAAACTCACAAAATCATAAAACAAAAATAAAAAAAAATCAACAAAACAAAAACAAATCTTTTTTTTAAGTAGTTGTATTTAAAATTTGCTCCATCATTATGTATAGATTCAAAAAATTCACAAAATAAAATAAAAATAAACTATCGTTTAGCTTTTTGGGCTCAACATATTTTTTGAGGCTTGTTTTCCTCTTTGCAAGACATTTGTCAAAGTGTTTCTTTTTAAATCACTAATCAATTGCTTCCAAATTTTGTTGGTCAAAGAATAAATCTTTAAATTATTAAATGTGTGGTTTTGCAAGATTTTTTGTAAAATTATTAAATCTTAATTCTTTTGAATTTTTGCTAGCCTTTTTTAATAGTATTTATGTTCAATTGATCATTAATTATTTTGGTCTATTTAATGATATAGATGCAGATACTTGTTTCATGATATGCCAATAGTGACCTGCACGAAGGAGCTACATTGTTAGGATCATGGTGCTTGCATACAACCCATAAATGTTATCACGATCCTTGCTGATATCAGGGTTGGCCTTATCTAAATGCTCGCGTTGTGATAGGGTGTCATTAGATTCCTTATGATAAATTATTGTTGCCAAGATGTAACACATTTGTGAGTTAGAATTTTTAGATCTTAGTTGATATGTTAGAGGAGATGGTAGATGTGGATGGATGATTTGGCATTTTGGATGTAGGATATTTTATTTTCTAAACTTGGGATGGTGGAAAATGAAGTTTGGATTTTGGATCGAGCTTATGTTTAGGACCAACCATTTTATACACCTTTCTATTTGGTATCAATGGCCATTTCGAAGGTGGACACCTATTATTAACATGAGGCCTTTTATTATTAGACATATTATTTGCTTGATTTGATTTAATTTACTTTAGGATCCATTTTGACTTCATGTGTTCACCTTAATTTTTTGATTAGCTTTTGACATTTGGTGTTGATATTTTTCTTTGTAAGACTTGTTTTTGTTGATCCCAATTTGTGGGTTTTAGGATTTGGGAGTGATGGTTTATGGTGTGGATGGGAGGAATGTGAACAACAACACTATAGTAATGACTACACCTAGCCCCTATTTTGATGATGAACTATTGGATGAAGTTGTCCTTGGTGTCATCAAGGTATCACTAACATCATTAGATTTCTTGATAGATGTATATTCAAGACCTTGATATCTAAGATTTGCACAAATGTACACTAGTTCTAAAATGATTTGCTCATGGAAGCCTAGTCCTTTTTCTTGAAACTACATGTTTTGATAGATTTTATTTGTGATGGGTATTTGTTGTCTTGGATACAAGATGCTAACCAATTTTTATGTAGTTGGGAACCATTAATCTTTGTTATTTTCCCTTGCACTATAAGAAAGATTATTTTGACAAAAGTGAATGATCCTAATTGATAGGATGTTGGAGCTTTCTCTCTGTTCATGTTTATTGTCATTTGTTTATTTAGAATATTGACATGATCCATAGTAGCTTGTTTATCAACATGTTTGATGTGATCCATGTCATTTATTTGATCATCTATGTGTTAAATGGAGGCAAGTATCCCATCTTGGGAAATAAAGGTTGTTGGAGTATGAATAAGATCAAATTTATTTTTGTGATCATGGATGGGATAAAGGTGGATGAGGGGATCATCTTGGACTGTCTTGATTGTAGATAGGATCTTGATCAAAATTTGGATTATCTTGGATGTTATGATCAAATATCATATTATCTCATAAGTCATGATCATAAATAGGATCTTGATCTACAGTAGGGAACATTTGGGCATGGTTTGGAGTAAGTTCTTGAGACATACAAATTTGCTTGAATGAAATGAGGGAGTATTGGTATTTTGTGTTCATAGAGATTAGTACATCAAGAGATTATTTAAGTTGCACACATGGATGGGATAAATATTTTTTTATGTTTATGGATGTTGAACTTAATGTATTTGAGATATGTGAGGCATATGAGATTGAGGAACACATATTCAATGGGATGTTTGGATGATATATGATTAGTGACGTGGTGGAATAAATTTGTTTATGCATTGAAGTTTAAATCCTTTCTACTAGTTCTGGAGAAAATACTTAAATGTGATCTCATTGGGTGGGTTTTTGGATTGGAATGGAGTGAATTGGAAAGGTGTGTATTGTAATGGTTTGGAGGATGAAGTATTGGGATAGGAGGTGGAGGTTACAAGGCACTCTTTGGAAGGTGGATTTTGGAATATGAATTGGTGTTGAAGGAGATGTTCGAAGAAATATGAGTTTACCTTCTCAAAGGTAGGAGAAGGATAGCTGATGGATATACATTGAGGAGTAATGATATAACTTGTGCTAGCTAGTTCAAGCGGTATTAAGGATTGATGAATGAACAACTAAAATCTGACTAAATTTTTAAAGACAATGTTATCCAAGGATTGAGGGATTTTTTCTTGATTTTCAAGACTCTCATTATTGTCATAAGGATCATATTCTAGTTGATCAACAAGGCTAGCATCATCATCGTCATCAAAGAAATGGTTTTAAATCATTACAGGGGTCATATTACAATTGATTGGGAGGGATAGCATCATCATCATCAAGGATTTTTTTATTATTATAGGGGCTATATTTTAGTTGATTGGCAAGGTTAACATCATCATCATCAAAGAAGGGTTTTCTAGTTTGACAAGAAGACTCATCAAAGAAAAATGAAAGTATGATTATGGATTTGAATTGGGGTGGATGATGAGATGATTTGGATCATGAATGTAGGATTTGGTTGGTAGAAAATGATTAATGTTTAACTTCCTAATTGTTTACTTTGAATTGATTTTTGTTGTTGTAAACTAAGTTACGAATCAGTTAAGTAAAAAGATAAAGAGAAAGATCCTAAGGCTCAAAAAGGATAATTTTTTTCTTTTTGGCTTAAAGTAGGGATGGTTGATCTAAATTTTAATAGACATGTAATGCACATAAATAAACGTAAAATTAATCAAGTGAGTATATTAATCTTTGTAGGCTCATGTATATATTGCCTTTGAGGATTGGATAGTCTTGGACTTTATTTAGGTCCTCAAAGTGTAAGAATAGAAACATTATTTGTAACTTAACACATGGGAGGAACAAATGTCTATCTACAACCTACTATCATCAGATTTTACATGTATGATGTGAGTAACTTTCTAAGGTAATTCACATCTGGTGCACTATAAGAAAAGATGACCAAAAAATCTTAAATTAGGATTTATAGGTTTGACTAGGGGATATCCTTGATATAATGTTTTGATTATAAGGGAAAAACATGTTTTGAAGGGGCTCGAAACCCTTTAAAACTTTAGGTACAAAATGCTGCTCAAAAGATACAACACTAGACTATCAGTAGCATCCAAACACCCAAAAACTGCAAAAGATACAAACAACTGCTCCAAAGATAAACAAAGAAGAACAACGGCCAAACAACCTCAAGCAACAATGGGAAAATAAAAGCTAAACCACATGTGCAGCCTTCCGACCACCACAAACAAATTTAACAAGGGACTGAGAGGAATTATTATGCTTAGGGAGACCTCTCTTCCTTCTTTGTACAACCATCCAAGAAAGATCATCCTTCAAAGGAATGGAGCAAGGGGAAGTCGTAGGACACGCCACCAAAGGAAAAATAGGAAAAGAACTAGTAGTGTCACTCCCACAACCAACAGTAGCAATAGGAGCTACAAATAAACTAGTAGTCACATCAACAACAACAAAAGCATCAACAATAACAACATCAACCTCACCAGCCGCAACAAAAATTATGGACAAACCAACCGCATTAGTAGCAACTGCAGACGAACGAACAATTGCAAAAGAACAGCCAATACCAATACCAATAACAACAATAGTTTTAGAAGCCCCAACAACACCTATAGGAGACCGGGAGCAACAACAACAACAACAGATGGCAATTGAGAACCATCAACAAAAGACACCATGATTTTAGGGGCTAAGTCATAATCCCCATAATCATCAATAGTAAGATGCTCACGAAGAGAATCTTTCCACCAAGTAGCATATCTCCGATGAGATTTCTAGTAGTTTGTAGCCAAATGACCAGTAGAAAAACATTTCCTACAACGGAAAGGAAGACCTTCATAATCAAGAATCTGAGACCATGGTCTAGTCCCCACCATCAAAATGACCTTCCCAAGTAAATATTTTGAGGTATCAACGTCCACAAGAATGCAGACGAAAGTAGGATGATCATAGATAAGAGAAGACAAATCAAACATAACAAACCTACCAATAACATTCCCAATCGAATCAAAGCAAGAAGGAGTCCAAAATTGAAGAGGAAGATTAGGAAGTCTAACCCAAGTAGGAACAACACTAATAGATTCTGAAAGAGGGTTGAAAGAAGGAAACCAAGGCTGGAGAGAAAGCGAGTGCTTTCCCCACAGCCAAAACCCCCTTCCAACACTCGAGCCCTATCCTTCTCAAATTGAAAATCAGCCACAAAGAAACCCCTAGCTGAAGGATAGATTTCAATCCTATCCTCAATAATAGGCCTCCAAGACTCCAAAACCCATTTGTGCAGATTTGGGAGAGAAAGCCATAAACCATTAAATCTACAGATAAGAGCAGAACGAGAGAAATCATATTTTTTATCCAACACCTCCTGCCCATAAATAACAGTAGGGGTAGATAAGAGCATCGTAAGGGTTTACCCTTAAAAGGGGAAAGATAAGAAGATGATATTTTACCACTAGAACCAACCACCTTAACAAAGGACTGAGAAGTAGGGCATGAAAGAGGGACATCCATGTGCAACGACCCAGAACCTAAAGGAGGAAAATAAGAAGCAGCAAACCCACCTAGCACAGGTCGTGAACCATCAGGAGACACATCTGAAGATAGCGACGACCCAACAACATGCAACAAACCATCTACAAACACCTACAAGCCAACAACACACGACCCAACATCGACAAAAACTGACCCAACAAAATCCAATAACACACCAAAAGCTGATGACACACCAGAAGCCAACGACGCAGTAGAATCCAACGATGCACCATCCACAAAAAGCAAGAAGGTTTTAGCAGTGAGCGAGATAAATGTTCCAACAGAGAGCAGGAGAGCCATTTCAAAATGTTACCATCCTTGATATAATGTTATAAGGGTTCATGAGGCTTGATTATACAAAATGAAAGGAAAATAAGTAGCTCAAACTAGTATGAGAGGGTAACCCACTCTCCTCCATCATAATCCCAAAGGATAATGTTCTTGGGTGCTTAGCTAAAACAATACATTTTTTGTTGTAATGAGCATGTTTTATGATTCAACCTAAAATATTCATATGTTGTTTGAATGTGCGGATTGGGGTTGTCCCCTAGGATGATGAGAACCTTAGGTAGGTCCTCTAAAATTAAAAGAAGATAACACTTGTTTATGATCCTCAAGATTACCCTAAACTGTGAGAGGAGAATGCATACAAGTGTGACCTTGGGATCAAATGACTGTTGTAAATTTTAAGGCCTGAATCAAAATGTAAAAGACTCTGGTATCTAGAAATGATAGACCAGCTCCCTAGGATTGAGACACAATAAACAAATGGGGTTATTCTAGCATGCAACTGACTACTCCGGTGGAGTTTAAGAACATTGAGAAGAAGTTTTGGAGACCAAAACAACAGGCAAACTTGCAGTCGTCAAATAGGTAAATCCTAACTTTGAACATACCACAGTCATTTCTTTAATGATTGATGGCAAGGCCTGGAATGACTCGGTGAGCCATTTGAAGGAAAGGGATTTTTTTATGAAGTAGAGTGGGTTGTGGCTGGCTTTTAAACGAGTTATAAATTGGTGTAATGAACATTGGGGAGAAGCAACGGTGCTTAAAACCCTACCAAATGGTTTCTATCTGGTTATTTGTCTGAATGCCAAGGATAAAGAATGGATTTTCAATAGTGGGCCTTTTTTAATGGGAGGTAAGGGTTTCTTCCTTAAATATTGGACTCTGAATTTCAATCCAAAAACTGAACCCATAACGGAGGTTCTGATCTGGATAAGGATTTACAACTTGCCTCACGAGTATTGGGACGAGGAAACCCTAAGGTTGATAGGAAATAAACTGGGCACCTTTGTAAAGGTAGATGAAGTTGTGGCCAACAAAGATTATAGTATGTACACACACATTTGTATTATTTGGCAGGCATTGCACCCTCTCCCCAAAATGGTTGAGCTAAAAACAAGAGAAGGCACTTGGGAACAAGAGATTGAGGTCGAAGAAATGATTGAAATGTGCTCCATTTGCAAGGGTGTAGGGCATCCTGTAGGGGAATGTAAACATTTGGAAAAAAGGAAAAGGGCTAGGGCTCACTGCCTTAAATGATTTATTGCTATTGAAGGAAAAGACCTTTCAGTAGGAAAACATAGACTTTTTGGAAGCAATGATGAAAGACTGAGGCCAACTTGCTGCAGATGAATGGATCATGTGAAAAGAAGATGTGTTTTATGACATGTGGTTTGATGGAAAAGATAGTGAAAGTGGAAAGATACCAGATTGGAGTCATGAAGAGGTTGTAAGGGGTCTTGAGGGTATCCAACCAAATATGATACCTATGTGGGATAACAATGAACCTCCAACAAGCAGAGTAGAGGGACTGAGGAATAGTTTGGATGTTTATATCATGAATATAGTGAGTAGTCAAATAGGGGAACTATTAGAAAGCAGTTTTAAAAGGTCTCCAAGCAATGGACAGGTTATATGCTCAGATAAGGGGGAAGATTCTTCTATCTTCATTAGGGAGAATTTTTCAGCCCAGGGATTTGGTGAGGGTGAGAAAATGATCTCACTGGAAAAACTTGGAAGTGGTATCAATAACCTTCAGGTGGATTAGAGGGGGGAAAACCAAGGGAATGAAACAGCGGTTAGACAGATCCATAATACAACATCATATGAAGTTGAAAAATAAAAGGTGGATGATAATTGTGAGACTAAGGAGCCCATCTTTAAAGATATTCAAATCTTCCCAATCTGCAACTTGGAGAGTTCATTCGAGGAAGCCAGAGAGGATGGGGAATTGTTTGATGACTTGGAATCAGAGTCCCCAACAAATGAGGAAGCAGGAGGAGAGGATGAAATAGGCCTAAGATCAAAATTGGGTATTGTAGAAAAGATAACTCTTGTTCAAATGCTTGCTAAACAAGCAAGAGTGAAGGTAGGGGAAAAGAAAAAGCAAGGACCAAAATCGACAAAGGAAAAAATATAAATTGCAAGAAATGCTTCAGGTCAATTTTTTTTTGAGATCCTGGGAACAATGAAGGTCCTATCGTGGAATGTCAGGGGCTGCAATGCCTCTGATAAGATTTGTTTGATCAAGTGATGTTTTGATCAAACGAGATCGGATATAGTATTACTACATAAATTAAAGAATAATGGGGATGAAATAAATTCTTTCAGAAGGCGATTTGGTAGTTGGAAATGCTTTGTTGTAGAAGTAGAGGGACCTTCTAGAGGCATCAACATTTTATATAGAGAGGCAGTTTTGGAGGTCCAAGAAGTTAGATCAAGAAAATCATGACAATGGGTTAATGTATCCTCAAGGCAATTGCTTACAATTTTTTTTATCATAAATGTTTAAGGGCCAAATAACCTTATGGAAATGAGAAGAGTGTGGAGTGAGATATCAAAGGTGATATCTAGTAATGGTGATCATTTGTTCCTTCTGGGGGGTGATTTTAATGGCATCTTACGACCATCTAAAAAGAAAGGTGGTATTGGATGCTCAAACCAAAAACAAAAAAAGTTTGGTGACTTTTAGCTAATAATGGCCTCTTTGATATTCAGTTTAAGAATGGGGACTTCACCTGGACAAATAGAAGAAGTGGGTTTCTGAATATTGCTGAAAAATTAGATCGTTTCTTTCTAGTTGGAAACTGGGAAAACTTTCATTGGACGTTCCAGGTAAAAATTCTTCCCATTATAGGTTTTGATCACTATCCCATTAGTGTAAGAATCTAGGAAGATGTGGTACAGATAGATGCCCCTTTAAATTTGAGAAAATGTGGTTGAGGGCAGATGGATTCATGGATTTGGTTGTTGGATGGTGGACCAATGCGCCAATGAGGGATGAAAATAAATCCTTCATTTTTTTCAAGAAACTCCAATTTGTAAAAGAACAAATAAAGAAATGGAATCGAGAGGTTTTCAAAAACATTTTTACAAAAAAGCCCAAATTTGAGCAGGATTTGGGGATGTTGCATGCAAAAGTAATAGAAGGTGGCATGACTGAGAAAGATTTTCTTAAAGAGAAAGATCTCAATAAACAGTATGCAAAGATTTTGGCAAGAGAAGAAATTTTCTGGAGGTAGAAATCAAGAGACACATGGCTCAAGGAGAGGGATCAAAATACAAGATTTTTCCACAATTAGACCAAGGTAAGGAGATCCTTAAATAAAATTCTCTCAATTCAGGATATGCAGGGAAACACCCTTACAAAAAAGGATGAAATTTGTAAAGAATTTGTGCATTTATTTTTAGATGCCTTTAGATTTTCACAAAATGATAACCCCCAGGTAGATGAGATTCTTGATGTGATCCCCCAAAATGTCTCAGAAGCCCAAAATGAAGCATTAACAAAGGTTATGGCATTACAAGAAGTAAAAAATTCCCTCTTTAGTCTGGGAAGCGACAAAGTGCCGAGATCAAACAACTTTCCAGCTTTATTTTTTCATAAATGGTGGGATGTTCTAGCTAATGATATTTGGGAAGTAGTAGATGAATAAAGAAGAGGTGGGTTTGTACTAAGGTATTTCAACAATACGTTTATTTCCCTTGTTCCTAAGAAAGAGAAAGCTGTAATGTTCAGAGATTTTAGACCCATTTGTTTAGGTGATATGATTTACAAGGTTATATCGAAGGTGATGGCCAACATATTGAAGGTTGTTCTTGACACAGTAATCTCCCCTAAGCAGAGTGGATTCTCATTGAATCATTCTATTTACGAAGGTGTCATTGTTTCCCATTAAGTGATACATTCTTTTCGGGTAGCACATACAAATAAAATGTTGATAAAACTGGATATTAGAAAGGCGTATGATGAAGTGAACAGGGATTTCCTACAAAAAGTTCTCAGGAAGTTTGGCTTTAGTGAGGAGTGGGTAAAATGGGTTGAAAGCTATATCAAAACTCCCCGCTTTTCAGTTCTGGTGAATAGAAGCCCACAAGGCTTCTTTGACTTAGAGAAATGTTTAATACAAGGAGACCCAATCTCAACCTTCTTGTTCATTATAATGGTTAAAATTCTGGGTTGATTGATTGCAAGGAAAAGGAGTGATGGGGTCTGGAAAGGTGTACAAGTGGCAGAAGGCTATGATTTGCTTTCACATTTGCAGTTTACAAATGACACCCTCTTGATGGGAGAAGCTTCCTTTAGGGAAGCAACCTGATGGCAAAAGCAAAGGAAGATCTACTCAATTTTAGGGATGAAGTTGGGCAATCTACCAGGGAAATATCTGGGTATCCCACTATTTGGGGGAGCTAGTAAATCGAATGTGTGGAAGGAATTGGTGAATTGTTGTTTGAAGCGTATGAATGGATGGAAGAGTGGATGGCTGACTTCAGCTGGAAGGATTTTGATGTTAAAATTGGTTATCTCTGCCATTCCTATCTTTTAGATGATGTGCCTAAGAATACCGAAGAAAATTATAAAGGTCATAGGCCAAAGGATGCAAAAAATTTCTGGAATGGAGTGAATGAGCAAGACAAGATTCCCCTTATCTCATGGGAGAAGATATGTATGTCGAAGGGTAAGGGTGGTGCAGGTTTGAGAGATTGGAACCTAATGAATGAAGCTTTGGGGGTGAAATTGGTTTGGAACATTTACTCCCAACCTTCTCAATTGTGGGTCGAATTTTAAAAGCTAAGTATTTAGACTCCATGGAAGACATTAGGATCTTTACTATGCATAATCCCCCTACTGGATCTGCTATATGGAACTTTATTATTTCTTGTCGACAGGTTATAGTAGATCATTTAACATGGCAGATTGGAAACAGTTTGAGGGCAAAATTATGGGAGGATTCGTGGGCTGGTTTTCTAGTTTTGAAAGAGAATGAAAATCTGGTGGAATTACGAAACTAGTTTACACAACTTTGGGGTGATAAGGTTAGTGATTACTTGGAATTCAAAGAGGATGTTCTAGGAGGTGAATGGGGATGGAAATCTTTCCAAAATGTTGGTCTATCAGATAGGTAGAGGGATCTCATCCAGGAGATTCTAAATTCTCAAAAAATTGTGAGGTCAAATTATGAAGATAAAATAGTTTGGTGTGGAGCAACGAATGGTAAATATTCGGTTAAGTTGGGTTGCCAATTTTTGGATGCTGGAGCAAGGGGTGAAGTGTGGCCAATTGAGTTATGCTGGGGGAAGGAGTGTTTACCTAAAGCGGGAACTGTTGCATGGCTAGAAATCAGAGGTCGTATTTTAATAAGGGAAAGAAGAAGGCGTTTGGGTTTTTGTGGACACTCGAGATGTGTTATGTGTGTGGCAGCAGAGGAAACGATGGACGATCTATTGCTTCAATGCAAAATGGTTGCTTTTTATTGGGATATGCTATTGAAGTCTTTAGGTTGGCACTGGCCTTTACCAGACACTTCAAATAAAGTTTTTGAAGGGTGGCCAATGCAAAAGAATAAATCAACCCTCTCATGCATATGGAAAGTAAGCCCATCTATAGTAATTTGGGAAGTCTGGAAAGAAAGAAATAGAAGAATTTTCCTAGAAAAAGAAGAGACATTAGATAGATTGAAGTTCAAAATTAATCATACTTTGGAGGAAGTGGTAGGAGCAACAACCTCCTCCTTTTTCAATCTGAGGACCCCTTTTACCTTGGAGGATAAACGTATTCAGGCCCGATGGCCTAGAATTCGTATAAGGCCTGTTCAGGGGCCAGGTTGAATTAATCCGACTTCAAAGGATTTAGAGGTGGTAAAATGGGAAAAACCAACGGAGGGATGGTGGAAGGTAAACTTTGATGGGGCTTCAAAAGGAAACCTTGGACCCTCAAGGGTAGGTATTATTGTTCATGATTGGAGTGGAAATGTGTTGGCTTTAGGAGCAATGAAGTTGGAGGAAGGGACTAACAATGTGGTCGAAGCTGCAACAACCTTAATGGCAATTAGATTTGTTAGGGAGCTAGGGGCAACAAGGGTTCATTTGGAGGGTGATTCTCTAGTAATTATTCAGGAAGTGATAAAATGATGTATTGATGCTTGGCATCTGCAGGGTGTGATTGGAAAAATCAATGAAGAAATGAAATTCTTTGATGACTTTAAAGTGATTCATGTAAGGAGAGCTAGAAATATGGAAGTAGATACCCTCTCAAAGTGGGGCTTTAACATTTGTAGAGGTCGGTGAAATAAGAATTGAGGATCTATGTCAAATAGATTTGGAGGAAGATTCTATTGATGCATTAAATGCAGGAGGGAGTTAATGCTAAAGAATAAAGATACGGGTTTAAAATTTTGAAGCAAGTAGAGAAATTTTTGTTGAGTGGATTGCTGATGCTGGACATACGTTCAACATTAATGGTGAAGGCTAGCAATATGATGTGTATTAAAGATACACATCTTGGATTTCTAGATGCTTTCTGTTTCTTGGTGGCAAAGAAAGCTTACAGGCAAGCGGTGGTAGGTGGCTGTGAAACCAGAGTGACAAAAAAATGGAGGCAAATTTCTCACTATAGTCGAGGAGGAAATTAAATCATTTTTTCGGTGAAGCAACAAAGAAGAGGTTAAGATGAATGTTCCTCTTCAATGATGAGAAAGTGGCACAAGCAGTCCATTAATTTTGGGCAAGGGCTTTAGAGACCTGAAGCATCGATAGTGAATGAATATGGACGTGTATTCAATAAGCATGGCATGGGAATTGGATTTGGGTGAGCCGGTGCAGGAGGTGAGGAGAGTGATGAAAGCTCTGGTGCACAAGATTTTTTAGAAAATCTGGAAAGCATCCTGGAATGGGCCATATCGGGCGAAGGATTGGACTTGAGCGAAGGAAGGGAAGATGAAAACTCTGAAGAAGTTGAGAAGAAACGACCTTTCATTCGATGGCCAAAAGGAAGAGCCAAAGCTCAGTGGAGGGAAGGGGCAAACTATGGGTGGAAAACATTAAAGCTATGTGTTGAATTGATGGAGGTCGAGGAGGTAATTGCGCAACTTAAAGTCGAAGCCAAAGTAGAAATGCTGGAGAAGAAAGGGCTACGTCCAAGGAAGTAGAAGACACTGATGAAGACAAAAAGCCCAATGTAACTGGGTAGCACGTCCAAAACCTTTGCGTAATCATCAATAGTTTGAAATTTTATTTTTGTTTGTTCTTTTTTGTCTTGCTCTCCGAGATACAAATTCTGGGGTTAAGCCCATGTTTATTGTAGGAATTTGAGAACAAAATGGGGAATGCGTAGTAGCAGTGAAGGATAAATCTGTAAAATCTAGAGAAATTTTGAGAACTATTATGTAATCAGATGTGGTAGGGGGATGGGTTTTTGGAGAAAGCGGTTGCTTAGCTGATAAATTTTGATGGTGGTTGGTAGAGTTTGATTTCAAGAAGACAATGTAATTTTGCTATATTATTAAATTAAATAAACCATTATTACCGATAAAAAAATATCTTAATAAAAAATATAATTATTTATATAATTAATTTTTAAATAAAAATAAAATATTTAAATAATAATAATTAATGAAGAATTATGATAAGAAAAATAATAATGAATAATAGAAAAATAAATATTAATATTTTAAATGTAAAATAAGTAAAATATTTTAGTTTGGATAAAGATAAGATAAGCTAAGCTAAAATAAGATAATAAAATAATAATAATAAAAATGATATTAATATCCTAATAAAAAATATATAATTATATAAATAATTAATATAATATAATAATATTTTTAAATATACATCTCGAAAAAGATCTTTTTCATGTCTTTTACATAATTTGTTTTAAATACCTGTACTTATGCATGCTAGTTGTCAGATTTATAGTGTGATTTAATCTTCCATCCCATGGTGTAATAAGTTCGGCTTGCCTTTTGGCTTTTGCTGTGAAAATACGAAAGGGTTTTAGATAGCGTATTGTTCTGAGGAAAAATTCCTACTGCTTTAAATAGAAGGGTTTTGGTTTTAAAGCGTTTTTATTCTTCTTTATAGTTTTTGCTTGGATCGAAATTGTAATGGCGAGGGATAGCTGCCTAGCTAGAGTGGCAACTGGTGCTGCAGTTGGAGGTGCTGTGGGTGGCGCTATCGGTAATTAAATAGTTCTTGATTGCACACTTATTTTCAATACTGTTATTGGCGATTTTTCGTTTGATGGATATAATCTGTATGCTATTGGGTTTTGATATAGAACCCTAAGATGTTGATGGTAAATCGTTTGTGAATCGAAAACTTAGTTTTTAATATTTTGCGTGGATACTGAATTTTGTTTGCAAATCAAACAATCGTTTAACCTGCGGCATACGGTGGATGGCAAACAGAAACATATTACTTCTGTAGACATTAAACAAACCCTTTTTGGTTGAAAAACCTACGGCTTTTATCCTATTCTTGCAATGTTTTCTAGTGCTTTACTTCTTAAATGGAGTGGGTTAACATTGGCCGACTTTATCTCTAAGAATGTTAGTGGTCGGGTGAGGCGTAGGGTGAAAGACAAATCCATCTCTATCTCTCACCTTAATTAAACAATGGCGTCTACTTTTGTTGGCCATAAGTTTGGCATGCAGCAGGAGTATGCAGATGTTTATGTGGGTAGATATGTATATATTTCTATATTAACATGAAGCCTTCTAAGCTGGAAAAGAAAACTTTTTCTATCTCTAACTTTGATCAAATTTTATGCATATAGAAATTTTATGCCGTAAGTTTGGCATGCAGCAGGAGTATGCAGATGTTTATGTGGGTAGATATGTATATGTTTCTACATTAACATGAAGCCTTCTAAACTGGAAAAGAAAACTTTTTCCATCTCTAACTTTGATCAAATTTTATGCATATATGTGTTTAAATGTATATTCTATGTTTATGTGTATATGTGTAAGTATATACTATATACATGTATAGCTTATTGTTGTATATGCATGAGCATATAAGTATGTAGATGTGTATATGCCTGTGTATGTATGTGTTTTTATCAGCAGAAAATATTCAAATTGAAAAAAATTACATTTTCTAGTCACATCCTTAATTAAATAACAGTGTTCCATGGGGTTTTGGGGACGGGGACGGGGACGGGGACGAGGGGACGGTAGGGGACATGTTTTGGGGACGCAAGGACGGGGGGTCTAAGTTTAGGGGCGGTGGGGGGATGGCGGCAGGAGGGACAACAAGGGGGTGGCGATAGGGGGGACAACAGGGTGTTGAAATACATATAGTACTTGAAAAAATAGTTATAAAAAGTTGTATAAGAATTATACATCTTGGAGACAACTAGGAGTCCCCTAGACGTCTTGAGGACACCCCAGCATCCTCGAAGTCCTAGCAGCGTCTTGGAGATAACAACATTGGTGGTGGGATGGCGGTGTTGGTGGTGGGCTAGTGGGGGGACGTCCCTAGCATCCTCAAAGTCCTAGCAACGTCTTGGAGACAACAACACTGGTGGTGGGATGGTGGCGTTGGTGGTGGGCTGGTGGGGGGACGTCCCCCCCAAGTCCCCAAGTCTCCGAGACGTCCCCGTCTAGGAAACGAGGGGTTTTTTGGGGGGGACGCATCCCCATGGAACACTGTTAAATAACATTATTTTCTTCTAATGCCCCCAATTTTTTTTTAATAGATCCCAGGTTTTGGGATATATGCTTGATAACTATTCTTCACGTTGTTTCTTGTCCTATTCCTAATTTTATATGTGCGAACATAATTTATGTTTTGTTTGAGAATGTATTTATATCTTAACAAAAATGGATACTATAGTATCTTGAATCCCTCTTATGCTATTTTGTCCTTGATGTCATTCTATGGTTATCTGGCATCTTGATGGCTTGATGGTTATCTTCTTAGCTGTTTCATATTTTGGTTGGCACATTCACTTCATTGGTTTTATTATTTATCATCTTGGTGGCACTGATCGTTTAACCTCATGTGCAGATTACAAATGGTTGTTGAGGTTTTTTGATTACTGGTCATTTGCTCAAGTGATACAATTCTGGTTACAAGTGATACAATTCTTGTTACATGCTCTTGATATTTACAAAAGTCTATTTTACTCATCACAAGTCCTTAAGTTTTCATGACATTCTAAGGTGGAAATTTGACCTTAATATTTATTATTGAATATTATTTGGCACTTTATTTTGTAGTGCACCTTATATTTCTATCGGGTCTCATCATGGTTATTTAACATGGCTTAAATGTTGACAGTCGGTATAAAGCTTACGCGCTACCGTTGGCAGTTATGCCAGTGACCGCGGTAGTACGGTGAATGTCGTTAGCGGCATACAGGTTTGCTATCGCCATACCGCAAGGAGTCAGGAAGGTAACCACGGTAGAGCGGTGGTAATCGTTGGCGGCATGTAAGATAGTTACCGCTATACCGCGCACTGTTAGAAATGTAACCGCGGTAACGCGGTGGAAACCGCCAGTGGCAAGACGACTGTTACCGCTACACTGCGGGCAATTAGGAAGGTAGCCGCGGTAATGCGGTGGAAACCGCCAGCGAAATAAAAAATTGCTACCATTGTACCGCGAGCTGTTAGGTAGCTAACCACGGTAACGCGGTGGGAACAACTAGCGGTTTTCAAGCAACTACTGTTGTACCGCAGGGTGTTCAAAAGGAGGCCGCGGTTGTGTGGTAAGGGAACAAATGTCAAATCTACTGTTTCAGTCACACATGTCATTCATCTACCCACGGATTCCAAAGTGTTTTATGCGATTTCAATTGTTTAATGTTTGTCCTCTCGAACTCCAAATGGGATTCATATTTTGCAAAGGAATTCGCTTCGCTTGCATTGGAAGATTAGGGCAAACTATGTTCATTTCACTTTGTTCATGTTTTTTGGTTGAAACCCTATTGGCCGCCACCATGGATCATTGCACTCGGCCGTTTCTTTGTTATCCTTGCCATTTCTGCTGTTGTACAGCAGTCGGGAACAGTCAGGAGCTCTCCACAGAAGTCGCTCCATGTGTTTTCTTTCAGCCATAGGCTGCAAACTTGTTTTTTGGAAGGTTGTGTGGTCGTTTTTCCTCTCCATTGCAGATTTGGTAATCTATTCTTTAAACAACAATTTCGTTTTGCCAACAATCATTTTTGAGGGTTATCATGTCAGTTATATTAAGGATCTGGGTTGTTTGGTTATGGGTAATGATAATTCCATCAAATCTTTTCATATGATCATCTGGGTACATGGATAACGTTTCCTGTGAAGGTATTTCAGTTACGCTTCAAAATGCTTTTAGCTTATTTGTCAAATCTCCTTGGGTATATGCTTTCTTCATTACTACATGTGGCTAAAAATACTTATGATGCATTGCTGGTTCAGTCAAGGAAAATGGCTATCATTTCAGTTTTTAAATGATGTGATCTCACTACTTTTGTTTAAGCACTGCATGTGCAGGCTTCTGGTGAAGACATGCTCAGTCACTCTTCTATTCTTGGTCATTGCTGTCCTATCCTCAACAGAAAGAAAGAATCTCTCCTTTGTGAACATTGCAACATCAGATCTGACCTGACCGTTATTATGTAACCTCAAATACAACCTTGCAATAACTTTCTGGTATGTGAAATTCGAGTAACAGTTGTAATACTTCCAAAGTGTAATGATGTTTTTCTGAAAAAGCCAAAACAAGTGAGTTTAGGGTTCAATCATTACAGCATATCAAAAATGAAAAACATGGGTATTAATATAGAGAGTTTTGAAAGTCTATACTGTTTTTTTTTGATGCTGAAAATTGGAAAACACAGTGTGTATTTAGACTTGTAGTTTTCTGTATGAGAAAACATTGAAAATCAAACAGTAAAAAGAATTTTAAATATGTATGATTGAAAAACAGTTTGATGAGACTGTATTGTAACAGAGATAGGATTTTCCTCTAGATGCATCGAGATTAGATAATGCATGGAATTCTGAAGAGTCAATTATGACTCTTGAAAATTCTATGTTTTGTCTGTCAAGAGGCACTTGACAGAAATCAAGTGAAACAAAGAGATCCTCTGTACTATTGTATGTTCTATTAAAAATCAGGAAAGGGGTTGGTGCTCCTTGAGATTTGTGTCTCTAAACAGAGGGGTTGGTGCTCTTTGAGTCAGTGCTCAGAAATCAACCTTTGAGGCTTTGTCAAAATAAATTATTGAAATGAAAGCCTAAAAAGGGCAGCAGGTTCAGGAGTGGTTTTCCTACCCCAGGAGGGTTTTCCACTCGGCATATCTTGTGTCTATTGTGTCTCTGTGACCTTTTTTGCTTCAGCTCTTAATTGCTTTAAAATGCAGTGTTACATTACTCATTTCAGTTTATATGATTGCATTCAAATACATGAATGACACTATCATTGAAAAATGAGAACATATGTATGGCTTTTTTCAATTTCAGTTTAAAAATATTTAAAAAGTTATAAACACTGATTCACCCCGCTCCCCCCCGCTCCTCTCTCAGTGTATTTTCACTCCAACATGGTATGCATGTACATGCATTTGAATTTAGAGTCTATGTATATGTGTATAAGTATATACATGTATAAGTGCATATATGTTGAATTCAACAAGTAAGTTCACCCAAAGACCTTGTGGACACATAAAACCCACCCCAAAACATTTGTTGACAATTCATCAGTATGACACTTAGCAACTGTAAGAATAATAAAATGGTTCTAATATTAAATTGATTCAACTTGAAATTGAATCACATGCATACCTTTTTATAGGTTAATTAGGAAGAAATCTTAATTGAATGCTGACTCAATCTTAATGTGAGTTACCTTCCTTGATTCAAGGTGATCGATTCTTAACTCCCTTGATTCAAGGTGATCGAGCCATAATTCCCTTGTTTTAAGGTAATTGAGAGTTGAATTTATGAGATGGTGAGCTTGTTCATCTAATTTGACATTGGGTTTAGTTGGGAGTGAACTAAGATGCTAAATTGGATATTGACCAGGGTCAACTTCTAGGTCAACTATGTGAAGGTGGATACTATAAATTATCCATATAAAATAAACAATTTGCATAATTCAAATAATCTAACCTAAGCTACCTAGCTAAACTAAGGTAAAATTAGAATAAAAAGGTATATAAATGCATAGTTGCCAGGAGATTGGTATTGGTACTAGTACGGGAGATTGGTACCGGTACTAGTACATCTATTTTTGAAAATAGGAGACAGGGTACTTGGAGATGCCATTTTTTTTAATATAATCTAAGTTGCTTGTTCGGGTACTGGTACGGGTACGACAATACGACAATTTTTTTCCTTGGTATGAGCATGTATATATATTTGTGTGTTCAAAATTATAAATTATAAGAACAATGATACTCGTAATTTGTTAATTTTTATATATAATAAATTAAAATTATTAGTAATAAAATAATATTATAATAAATTTAAATTTTAAAATATTAATAAGTTTAAATTAAATTAAAATATTTAAATTTGTTATATATAGTGTTATTTATTATAATTATAATCATAATTAATTATAATTACATTTATTATAATTATAATACTAAATATACTAATAATTAGTATTATCATTACAAGTTCTTCTGGATGCGTTTTTACAAGTTTCTTGAAGTCGGCGAGTCCCACAAAGGCCCCCATATTGTTTGCATATATTCCACTGCCATTGCCTACCTAATGTGGACAATTTGGCACAATTTTATGCAAAAATACCCTTTTGTACAAAAGTTATGGAATCAAAACCTTCCCAAGTTTATCTAAGGGAAATATTTGATATGTTCAAAAGGTTCATAATTTCATTTACTTCATAAAATATAAAATAAAATAAAATATTAAAACTTTTCCGTATATAAACTATAGTAGACTCAATGTTAAAAAATAAAAAAACAAAAGACTGTTGCAACGTTGCACACAACATGCAAAGGAGGCCATAATACTATGCTCCCCAATTAGAGCTAGTTGAGAAATTGCAAAGTAGACTCGAGGGATATCTAAATCCTGTTCATCAATAGGTGGAATTGGAAGAATGTGAGAAAATTGTAGTTTGAAAATCCTATTCGGAGGTTTTTTATGCTAGGAAGCCCTTTTGGTGACATAGAAAAAAGAAGCAGTGAGGCTCGTCACACGTTCTTATTGATTACTTCTTCTCATGACTTCATTAGAACTCCATACAGATGGTCCCCTCTAAAGTCTATGATGATCACAATCCCATGTAATCTTCATAGATGAGTTACTACTAAGTTGCAAAATCTAAAACCATTCAAGAAAGAACTAACAAATAACATAGAATATAAGTTGCAAAACCCTTATGTGAAAAGCACAGCAAACAATAGCACTATAAAACTACATTCATAGTAAGAATATCACAATGCAATAAGAATCAAGTTTGTGCTATTCAGGAGGTTGTCAACATTTAAAAGCTTCAGGTATCAACACAACCACCAATTTCCTGGAGTAATTTAAGAAGCGATTAAGTAGTCCAAAATTTGTCATACATTCTCTAAATCCAGATTTGGATTTATAGCTAAAATCCAATATTCACTTTTGCAACTTGAGTTCCCAAATTCATATAATAAAGGAGGGTAAAGCATAAGCCACCTCTTAAGAACAACGTACTTTAAAGGTAATCTTGAGTTGCAAGTTAAAGCAAACTTGCAATGCAAGCCATCTCAACTCCATAAACCAAGGAATCAAATTTTTTAGATAATTCCCTTAACTATCTAGAGAAGTTTGCCTAACTTTAGCTATCCTAAGAGTGAGCTACAATGTTTACAAGGTTTGCAAAGTGTACAACACATATAACCTAACGTTTAGGGGATTTTCTAAGACAGGAAGTCCGTTTGGCAACATGAACAAAAGAGGTGGCAAGGTTTGTCATACAGTCTTATCAATTACTTCTTGTCATGACTTCTTCTCATGGCTTCATCATGACTCCATATGGATGGTCCCCACTTCCACCATACGCAACAATGTAGCTGTTCAATCCTTGAGGCCCACAAACCTGTTCTCCTCTGCCAGCATCTGCAGATTTGACAATCGAGTGCCTTTGACAGGTTTTGATGTGGAGGCTGTGAATGGTATGGGTTAGGTTTTAATTAAAGACAGAAACTAGTGCTTCTTTCAACACAGCGTTCTCAGAATTGCTGCATTCAGAAAGGGATTTGGATACACTTTTGGGCTTACCTCAATCACCAACTGTGAAATTTTTCATACACAAGAAGCACATAGAAGAAGGAATGTCTTTGATACCATATGAGAGCAATATATTTCAGCAAGAGTTACAAACAGGCAGTGAAATTACCTGGGAAAATGCAGCTATATATAAGCTAGCATCTTGGTAATAGTAATACAAACAAAAACCTAGTAACAAATAACTAAACGTTGACTAATTTAGGCATAACAAATTGCTAATAGCTATGTCTAAATGTTTATTATCTAATACATTTTGTAACTCTCTGAATCAGCTTTCAAATGACATTGAATTTTCCTCCATACAACCAAGATAAGGCCAAAACCAGGAAGCTTTTCCAGACTAAGTGTTTGATTCTGAGAGCAAACAACAAATAATTTTTTACCCAAAAACTGTAAGGAATTTGGAGTTGCAGTAGAAGAAAATATATTTGAAATTACGAGATATACTTCTTGGCTAAAAGTCAGCATGACCTAGAAAAATTGAATTGTTGGCATGAATCTAAGGGTTGCACAAAGTGACATAAGGAAGCAGAATTGGGAACAAATGTAGAAGCAAAATTTGATGCAGACATCTTGCTCTTTCTTCTGGTAAAATTTCAAACCAAATAAAATTTAAAAATCTTTGGTTCTGGCACAATTCAAAGACAGCCCAAAAAGGCCATACATAAGAAAAATCTTCACTTACAAAGAAAGGATAGAATGAGAGTGCTCTCAATTCTACGATTTTGCAATGTCCTCTTCAACTCAGCAATGCAACAAAGATTTCTTGAAATTGTTTTCAATGCAAAAAAGAATACATTAAAAAATGAAGAAAATTTTACAAAGTTAATGAATAATTTATCCACTACAAACAAAGGCTGATCTATTCCCTCTCAAAGGCCAAAGTATGTTGAAGGAGGGTTTTCCTTGGCAAAGAAAACCAATGCTTTACTTTCAATTGTAGGTTTAGAACACTTTAGAAAGAAGCTATGACAGAAAAAAAAACTAGGAAGCAAAGTTGGCCTATGGTAACATGCAGGCATTAACCATGTTGAATTCAGCAATTGAATTCACCCAAGGAACTGATGAACACATAAAACCCACCTAAGAACAGGTCTTGACGAATAATTTTATGCCAACAGCAATTTTAAGAACAATAAAATGATTCTAAGGTGTTGCTTAGAATTGACTTCTAGCTCAGCTACATGAAATGGATTTAATGAATTATTCACATTACAATTAATTATTTGTATAATTCAAATAATTTAACCTAAGCTACATAGAATAAAAAGTTGTATAAAAATCATACACCAACAATATGTAATTCATATATGCATAAATGTTTCTCTACATCACAGTAGTAGCAAAGTACTCTATTGAAAAGTAAGTTTGGTATTTTTTTTGGCTGTACATGTCAGAGATTCATTCTTTCTAGAGAGAGTAGGTCAATGTTGATCGCTGTCTCTCTAACCTGTGTTGACCTTATACTGAAAGTTCAGCACGAAGGAAGTTCCACATTCTTTAATAACCTGGTTGAGAGTATATATTTTGTTATTTCTTGTTACATATATACTGTATTTTCTTTGCTTGAATGTAATTCTCCTTTTTTTAACCTCTCACATTTAGTTTTTCTATGAACATAGATGCTATTGTCTACATATATTTCCAATTAAATTCAGGTGCTGGCTGTATTTTGTACTGGAAGAAATTTAAATGTTGAGGTTAATGGATTTTTGTCTACAGGTACTGTCTATGGGACATTTGAGGCATTCAAATACAAGGTGCTGCCTTTGGCTTTATTCTATGCTTTAGTTCTACTTGATGAAGCTTATTTTATTATGAAGAGCTTTCCTTGTTTTACATGCCTCGTATAATCTCTTTTGTCTTTTCTAAATATTTTAAAATTGAATTAGCTTATAAGATGAATTAAGAAACTTTTAGAAAGAAGTGGTATTCTAAGTAAACATATATTTTGCTGCAAATTTTTAAGAGGCAAGTAGATACAGGTCGGGGTCAAGGGGCGGAGCACCTGTCACCAACCCAAATTAAGGACTATGTGACCGCAACTTTATTGCTTATAACCAAACTCCAAGAGTCCTCCAAACCCTTAAAAAACATGAGTGTCAAAGCCATAGAGCAGTAATTAGGCCCTAACTATTTTTTTTGCTTGTTTGATATACCTTCTATATCTTCATTAGGCTTTTCTAAATATTTTCAAATTGAATTAGCTTATAAGATAATAAATAAACTTTTAGAAAGAACAATGAAAATGATTTTTTAAGTAAAAACTTATTTTGCTGCAAATTTTTAAGAGGCAAAGTAGACATAGGCCAGGGACAAGTGGCAGAGTCCCTACCACCAAACCCAAATTAAGTTGTTTAAGATCACATAAAGAACTTCATGGTGCATATCATTTTTCACAATTTTATTGGAGATAGCTTTGATGTGGATGACTCTACCAACCAGAAACTTGAGTGTAGGAGAGCACTTGAATGTGCTTGTGCCGTTGTTAGGGGAGATTTTAACCAAGGTCCAAGAGTCCTTGAAACCTGTTCAAAACATGAGTGTCGAAGCCATAGAGCAGTGATTAGGCCCTAACTATGTTTGTTACAAATATGTTTGCTGTTTATTTTTTCTTCAATGGATTGCATTGTATTAAGGGGTCCCAGCCCAACTACATGAAAAAAATACACATCTAGAATACCTAAAAAAGAAATGCCTGCGTATACAATTAATTACAATTTACCTCTCTTGTCATACAATCTAAGATTTACATGACATTTTGGCTGGCTTTTAACAGATTTCTTTTTATTCTTCACTTAAGTCCATTCTTTCATTGCCTTCTCTCCTTATGAGGAATAGGAAGACTCTGAATAAGATGGATTAATAACTGCTAATAAGGACTTTTGCAGATTTACATCTAAACTCCATTCCCCTTCATTTGATAGCTCAATAGATAACCCAAATGGAGAAAAATGACTTGAAGGTTGTTTGGGTTCCTTGCATTTTAATAGTTGTTGCATGGTATTACTAGAAGATGATTTTGCCTGCAATCCCTTTGAAATGGCTAAATTTACTAATTATTTTTGCTTCTCATTCTTCATTCCATTCTCAAATGAGATTTGTGGCTGAGACAAAAGGGAACAAACTATCTGTGAGTATTTAAAAGGTGAGGAGGGAGGCACATTTGACACACGCTTAGACTTTTTTGCTTCTAGTGTTATATCAAGTTGCTTCCCAGCCGAACTTGTCTCCCCCATATCCTCAGAAAAGCTTTCAACAACCTTACTAACAAAAAATGGGAGTAATGTGCCTGCTGCTATGAGGTTACCTGCTTTACCATTTAAGGTTTCGCCATTGTGCATTCTGCTGCATTATGCCCCTATTTGAAACTATCTTTCGCAGTTGAATGGAATGTTTTCATAATATATAATCTGTTCCAGATCAAATTCTCCACTGTTAACCATATCTCATATGGAAGGCCTTTTGAAATATCTAATTCTACCTGTAGTCTTGCAATAGTGGAGTATATCAGATTATCTGTATCGAGTCCAAAGCCAAGAATTTCTGACATGTTTCCAATCCCCTAAAAATAGGCATCTACCTGAAATGTAGATGGAGAAAAGGAGCATAATCCAAACCAGCATTAGAAAAAAATACTCTGCCATTGAATTAAATGCTGGAAACCAAGGCTTAACAAGTAAAACACTCTTATCCCAAAACCCAGGTCCATTGTCTAAAATGCATAATCGATGCTTTGATTTTACACATAGCAATACAAAAAGCCTTTAGTGCCTGGGTAGATATTTATATTTCCTCTTAACTTTTCTGCCTAGCTGCTTGTAATCCATGAGTGCATGTCTGATAATCCTTGCCAGAAAACATGAAATCTGCATATTAGAATTTGTTTATTGAATTTTTCTTGTTCAATAAGGACTTCACAACCTAGAGACAATATAGGTTGCTCCCCTGAACATGGGACAGTGCTCTTTTTGCGCATTTTGCTTGCCAACAATTCAATCCTTCCATAACTCTTCTCTGAATATTCTCCATCTTTTCCTTTGTCTTGATGTCCAAAGTGTACATGCATAGATTTCCCTACCATGTCTTGAATCCCACCTGTAGAGCCCTGCTTACTAGGAGTGACCGGGTCCATAGGTGCTTGAGGACTTGACACCAATGGGACCCCTCCCATGTCCATTGTTTGTAGACTAAGTTGCCTGTTCCGGTTCGGGTTTGGTTCGCCGGTTCGGTTAAATTTTTTTGGGGAGGGGGGGACATGCATGATAAATATTCATTGTTCAAACTTCAAGTTCAATATTACAACACTTTTAAAGATTTAATCATCATATGGATTCTGTAAATCATCAATATCAATGTCAACATTGACATTCAATGAAGTAGGAAGACTAGATGAATCACAAGTAGTGCCAATGGCACTGTCACTAGCACTAGTATTGTGCCCATGCTGCTGTTGGATATTGGACTCCTCATATGCAATATGGTGGGAAGTGGAAGCATCCAAGTCAGTATCCTTTGGCTCTATATCCCACAACTTCGTCTCCCCTTCCTTGTAGTCACGTTGTTTGTGTGAAAGGAGACACAAGTTGCAATGCACATATACTAGGTCCTCCACTCTTTTTGAGAGCAATTTATTGCGCTCTATTGAGTGGATGAAAGAATATGTGCTCCAATTCCTCTCAAATGCAGATGAACTAGCAACCTATGAAGACAAAGTAAACAATTAAAAAATTATAAATTATAAATGAAATTATGAAATTTTTAAAACTAAAATATGAAAATTTATTAAACTTACTTGTGATAAAACTTTGATTGCAAGGGGCTGCAAATGTTGGAAGTATTGTTCATGGAAGTACCACCAACTATGAGCATCCTTTAAGAACCTATCACGAAGAGCATCAACACCTAGACCATTTGAGTGCACAAAATCAATGAACTCATTTGTGACTACACTTCGCAAATCAAGATCAGGGAAGAGTCTCATGAATGCTGCTTTGTACCCTTCAGCCACTTCAAAATCTCTATATGGAGGAAGCCTTCCTGGCATTGAAAGAATCTGACTACTGTAGTATTTTGGAGTTAATACAAAGGCAAGAAGGTGTAATGGAGTTGTCATTTTGTTCCATCGTTCTTTAACAATTGATTGTACTTGTTTGAAGAAAGTCTCTTCAGGGTCTTGCTTTTTCGCATTTATGGTGCACATGATCTTCTCAAGCATTGAGTCTATACCATCATATATCTCTCTAATGCATGGTTTGTCCATGTTAGTATAGCGAATCATACTCAAAATGGGCTCGGTAAAGCTAAGGACATACTCCACACAATCCCACCATGAGTCATCTAATATCATATTCTTAATTTTTGTTGCTCTTTTAGTGCTGCTTTGCCTCCATATAGACCATTTGTTGCTAATCACCATTCTAGAAAGTGCCTTTCTAACTTTCACAAGTCGTCTCAAGACAATTGTGCTAGAGGCAAAGCAGGTCTCTGCAACCTATTGCAAATTAAAAAAAATAATTAAAATTTAAAAATAAACTTTAAAGAAGAATTTAAATTAGAATACACAATCAAATTATGAAAATCAGAAAATGTAAATATTACTTCACTTACCTTCAATAGCTCCAATTTTGAAAATGATCTAAAGATCCCTTGAGACAAGTGGTGGTTGGTGACGAACATCTAAATGTCCTCAGCCTCAGCATACAATTTTTTGATCCATGCAATTTTATTCCCAATCTTTTGCAACATAAGATTGAGTGAATGGACCTCACAAGGTGTCCAAAAGATATGTGAATATCTTTCCTCAACCAACAACCTTGCAACTCTACAATTCTTGGCGTTATCCGTTACAACTTGAACAACGTTGCGGGGTCCCACTTGCTCAATGGCTGCAATGAGAATATTAGCAATAAATTGTCCATCTTTTATTTGACCCTCACAATCCACGGCTTTCAAAAACATCGCCCCTTTAGGGGACACCGCTATGACATTGAGCAAAGGCCGATTTTTTGAGTCCTTCCAACAATCCAAAACAATGGACACACTTGTTTCAACCCATGAACCTCTTATGGGCTTCAATGAAACCTCCTTTTCCAATAAGGTGCCACACACCTTCTCAAAACCTAGGCCCTTGTACCCTTTTGGAGCTTCATTAACCGTTCTCAACATCTCTTTCCAATATGGAGAACGAACAACATTAAAAGCTAGTCCATTGGCATATATGCATCTTGCTACATTTTGGTCGGCAATGGCTCTACTCTCATTTTGAAATGCAAGTTCCAAAGGCCACTTTGTTTGTGCACTTTGAGCTTGAGAATCCGGAGTGGCCATAAATGGGTGGTCTTCTACCATAATATTGGGATTAGATGGGGACTGCATTCCCTTTGATTTGTTTTTAATAAAGGGTGATTTCCTTTGTGGCCTTCCTGTTCATTTGCTGCTTCTTGCTTCATAATGTATTTTGCAACTGTCTTAGGTGGAATAGGTACATTGTCTTTTCTAGTGGAAGTCTTGATGCCTTTTCCAGTTATGCCAAACAAATGTGCTTTCACCCTAAAATATGAAATGGAATATTGAACATCACATCCATTGCATTTTCAAACGTATCAACCACCACTTGGAACCGGTCTTATCATTTCAACATACTTCCATAGAGGAGAATTTGGATCTGTTTTGAACTTTGGTTTAGTTGCAGAGCCGGAGGTAGAACCAATTGACATTGTGATTCCTATGGTAATTTGTTTTGCAAAAAACAAATTCAAAATTCAAAATTTCAAAACACAAACAAAAAACTTGAAAACAAAATATTGATTTATAAAACCTCGCTCTTTTGAATCTTGCATACATTCTTAGAAGAATGAAAAAACATAGATAAATCATAAAATGAAACAAAACGAAGTTTCTGGTTTGTAAAACAAAAAAATGGATGAAAAAACTCAAAAAAAATGAGAAAAACTTACCTCTTTGCAAAAATATCCTTCAACAATCTTTGTGGCAGCCAATGACACTTGCAAATCTGTAGGAATGGCAATGCAATTGTTTGTAGAAGCTTCAATGATCAATCTTCAACTCCTTTTGTCAATCCAACAAGCAAAAATGAAAAATCAGCCTCTTGGAATGAAAATGCTTGTTTGCAAAACAAATGAATAAGAATGAGGTAGTTTAGGTGTTTAAAGTGATTGAGAGGTCATTTTTAGGGTTTCCTTGGGCATGGGTCAAAGTCAAACTGCATAAAACATTTAAAAAATGCTAAAAATAACACTTTATGGTTGCCTAGCCACGCGGGTTCGCTCTTGGTTTTGCTCAGGTTCGCTCAGGTTCTGCATGGGCGAATCCAACCAAGAAATGCCGAATCTTGGCCGAACCCACAGGTGAATTGAACCAGGATCCGGATCTGAAGCAAACTTGAACCCGAACCATGCCTTCCAGAGGCGAATCCGGTAACTTAGTTTGTAGATTGTCCCCATCAGCAAAGACTTTCCCTACATCATCCAAAAAAAATTTGCTACCAAAGAAATCTTCTTTGCCTCACCTAGCACATGCATCTTAGGGTTTTCAGCTGTATGGGCGGGAAAGGCCCTTTTGAAAACTCTTTGCTTGAATCTCATGTTATTTTCTCAATGAGTAGTCATTACTCTAATTATATTTTTCACACAAGCAACTTTAAGCATTTGTTAGTAGGGGCAATAGATTCACCAGTCACAACTTTTCATTCTCTAGCCTGTTTACCTATCGGGAAAGCTATTTGAATCATGTATTGTCTTATAAGTCACCTTTCTCTCATAGTTCTTACCAATGTGGTATTAACTCAATTACAACCCACTCATATATTTTGGTTAAATAGGCAAAGGCTTTCATAAGTATTTTTAATTTTTGTTGCATTTGAGCTGTGAAGTTTTTAGTGATCTCAAAATGTCTTCAATCAGTAATCTTCTCTAATTTTCCTCATTTATGTTGGTAGTAATTAATAGGCAAGTGGACCTGGTTAGCACACAAGAACTTTTGAGTATTCATTAGTGGAGGGAAACTGATGAATAATTCACTGCTTTGGTATTTTCACCTTCAGTCTCTTTCCCCACTGGCAGAGATTTTTGGAGCATGTAATATTTTAGAAATCACCCTCTTAGCAATGTGAGGTTGACCCAATCATAACTTATATATTTATCTCAAGCAGGGGAAGACTTTTACAAGCATTTTCAATTATGTTTTGGTTTTTAATTTTATGAGATTTGAACTGTGTAGTTTTTAGATATCCCAATGACTTTAATTAGTAGTCATTTCAGTAATGACATTTTTCCTCAATTGTGCTGGTAATGATTACAAGGCAAGGGAATCCACGGGTTTTGTTAAAACTATTAGATAGTGGTGCCTCATTAAGCTGCATTACAACTTGTTGAATCTGACCCTCTTGGCTGACTTGAACCTGGTTGGTTTGCATTTGAGCCAGGAATAAAACATGAAGTGGATAGCTATAAATTCTCTTTGATAGTGTGCACATTTCCCAAATGTTTCTAGACTTCATGATTAAGAACTTGTACCCTTTGGTACAAAATTACAGTAATGGACAGGTAAATGTTTGGACCATGTCTCCTGATCTCTATAGATATTTTTTGTCTTTGCCATATCACTAAGATAGGTTTGTGGGAAAATAAGGTGCAAGAGCAATATTTTTTTGTTTAAGTGGGGATCATTTCCCTTTACAAGATAGGATACACTTATGCTGTGGAAGAGTGCATCTGCATTTTTTGATAGTTGTCTAAGTCTCCGTGATACAGTTTTTCCTTTCTTGGATCTCATTGTAGACAAAACACTTAAAAATAAAATGCGTCTGTCTTTACTTCCTTGCGGCAACAAAAGACAACTCTGTCATTATGTGTAATGGGGTGGATTCTCTCAAACAATAACTATTGATAGCAGAACTTTGGCTGGCCAAGGGGATACACAAACCATGCAAACAGTGAGTCTAGAGATAGTCAGGCCAAACTATGGTGCCATCCACATTCTCTATGAAATTTTCAAAATAGAATTTCAGCTTGGGTGTGAGAGTCTGTGGAGGAGAAGTCATAGTTACACGAATTAACAATTGGTATACATCCAATTTGACATCTATACTGATGACCTCCTTTGAGGGAAGAATACAAGGAGAGACATCCAAGAAATATTTGGAAGAAACTTGGTAATCCATATAGATGTTGATAGATTGGAGGAGTTTACTTTTCTTAGAGTTGAGCTTGTTTTTTTTCAAGGAAATAAAGAGGGATGTCATGACCAAATTTCTTACAGTGTAATTTATTTTTGGAATGTCTAGGGAGGAGGTATAACCTGAAACTAACAATAGTCGTCCTTGCTCTCTTTAGTTGTACAAATTTGTCCCTAACAAAAGACTTTACTGGTGCTGTAGGGGAGTCTGATCCTTGAGGATTCAGGAAACAAATCACTTCATTATACAACTAAGGCTTCCAACAGAAATAGAGAGTGCTTATTACAGTGAAAAATTGCTGGATACAAGTTGCTACTTGTACATTTTTGACAGTGGTTTTGCATGTGTTGTGGCTGTTTGGTTTGTGTCTTAGGGGTTTTGTTTATGGCTTGGCAGTTATACATGTGGCATGATGGTTTTGTCCTGATGCCTGTGGTAGTTTTGCTCTGTTGTTGATATGAGTGTGAGACAGAATTGAAGAATTCTAGTTTGTTGTGGGAGTAGAATTATTGTACAGTAGCTGAGTGAGTATATCAGTAAGAAGATTGCTGTAATATGGTCTGGCTAGTAAAATTATTCACATTGGTCCTCAAAATGTAGGGTGTTGGCATTTGCAGGCGATGGAATGAATTTTTCAGTCATTATGCAATTCAGATTTTTTTGGTGCTGTAATATTTCATTTAAAATTTATCAACAGGATTACTTGTTCTGTAATACTGATAATCATCCTTAAAGTTTGACCTATTGTGCAAGCATCTTGAATCCTTGATTTTACTGCAGATTCCTGGAGCCATGAAGATTAGGTATATCGGGAAGACAACTCTTGGCTGTGCTGCAATTTTTGGCCTTTTTCTAGGATCTGGGAGTCTCCTACATTGTGGGAAATCATATTAAATGGTGAGTTCTTTCTTAAGACTATGAATTTAAACATGCTCAATCTGATGGAAGCTTGGAACAGATTCTTAACACTAGAGCTTGCTAGGATTGTTGCCTAGATCAGGTCAAGCTACCAGAAATGCATGTTTACATAAAATAAATTATAATCATAGATTTGGTAGTACCATAAATAGGATACATTCTTATCAAGTGAGCTGGGTGAGTGCTTGGTATAGTGGAAGTATTTTATGAGATTACAGAGAACTGAAAACAGTGTGGTTGTGGTAAAATATCTGTCTAGTTTGATTTTTTTTTGTTTTTGAAAGGTTTTATTGATTTTATCCCATACACTTATTAGATCTCATCTTAGACATCAGTAACTGGATACTGTAAATTGTTCCCTGGGACACTAGAATGAATTCGGAGACATGTGCCTAAGACATCAATGAAAGTTGAAATCTGTATTTGGATCTTTACCCAAGACATCACTAATGAACAATGGAACCATGCATTGTTGGAAGCCTACCTGTTTATTTGACTTTGGATTATCCAACTGTTTTATCGTCCATGTTAATATTTCCTAATGGGTACAAAGATTATTTTCTCTGATATGTTACTAGAGAAGAAACCAGTCTTCCAGCTTCCCCTGCAGTTATATTGTAATTTGAAATCTACTTCTACGGTCAGTTCAGGCTAGTTAGAGCTCTTTCCTTCAATTTGTTGATTTGCAAAGGAATTATTCCTCAATGTGAACTCGGTAGCCAGGATGCCTTCTGCATGCAGATTAGCACTTGTGAGTGACTTGCAAGATGCTTCCTGAAACATTTAAGCATACAAGATTGTATCAATGGGGCTTGTAATTTATTTCAAAAATTCAAATGTCTTTTATGTGATTTTAAGTTTGGTTTTTTTCAGGTTGCTTTGGCTTGAGATAGGGAACATGGTTTTCTCCTGTTTGAAAAATGAAATTATTACATTCTATATCAAGTCACCAGATAGAGACTATTACCAAAACCATGTAGAGCTCATGATGCCATTTGAAACAAATAAAATATGTTTGTCATATATAAATAGAAAAAATGTGAAATCACAATCAAATCACAGTTTAATTATCAGATTGAAATACTGTTTGCAACTAAAATAAAAATACTAAGTGTTCTGAATTTTCATTTATATCATCCCACACAACTCTGAGGTTGTCAAGCTTCGTTGATCATTATTTAAATTCAGTTATGTACTTGAAAATGGAAACTAGAAATTTAGTCAAACTCTCAATTTGAACAGCTCACCCAGAGGATGATGATGCATTTACATTTCAATTTTGATGGCATCACTAGAACATCATTTTTCTTTCCTGGAGTTGAATCTTATATTAAATCTTGAATTGGTAGGAGTCTCAAATATTTAATTTGGTCTCAGCACTTCATCTGATGCCTTTCCAGGATATGTTGAATGTAATCCTCTCGACACTTAATACAATCTCTAATAGCAATTGTCATGGCAAATTTTATTGTCTACAATTCTTCATGGAGCAATTTAAAATTATACATCTATAATTTGGTCTAAACAATTTACAAATGCAATGTGGACACAAATTGGAAATTTAAACATGCAATCTATATGTTCATTTACCTATGTGGAAACTTTAAATGATTTCCAAAGATAAAATCATAATTATATCTGTATGCAAGCACCATGAACTAACTTCTTACCAGACTCTGACCACAAGAAACTGGAATAGAGTCTATAAGTTCTAAGATGATGCTCCTTTTTGTAAGTATGTCTTGAACTACTCTAGCCACTATTTTGGCTAGTCAAGAAGGAATGTGCCTACAGTCTTTACAGGATAAGGGGTAATAGTGGAACCAAAAAATGTTAAATTGAATGCCCAACAAAATAACAGCTGCTTCTGCAACATATGCAAACTTTTACAATGTGTGGGTTGTGGTGTTAAGCCAAAAATTACATGAACACCATTAGAATTCAAAAACTGCCCTGTTTAGAACTTAACTACTAATTAAGGGCCTATCACCCATCTTATAATCAAGGGCTGAAATCCTGTGAAGGTCCATTTAGCTATTTCAAACTTGGTCAGGTTGGGAGATCTACAAAAATTGGGTACAAACTTGTATATGCAATGTCACCACTTTCTTATGGCATCTAATCTGATCTGGAGTATGATGGCAATTTACATCCATCATTCAATTTTTCCTTTCATCAGTCAGCCTGGAGACATTGTCACAAATTAGGCAAATGTATTTTGAAGTCCACTAGTTTAATGCCCCCTGTTATGGGGACTTTTTCTCCAAAGTGAAAAAAAAAGCCATGAAAAAAATGAAATGATAATTGATATTCATTATTTGTTATTTACAAAGGAGATGAAAGCTCCTTAAATAATACAATACAGGACGATGTTTCTAAAAAGAAACAAACGTTAACAAAAGCAAAGAACTGAAAGTTACTAAAAGCTAATTGAAGTAGACTAATTTAATTGAAAGTAAACTACTAACTAACTAAAGGCTGAGATGACTATTAAATACTACAATAATACTTTAATATCCTCCCTTAATGGTTATTCTACTAACTACACCAAGCTTATCTCGAAATTGTACAAATTTATCTAGATTGAGAGACTTGGTGAGAATGTCCATAGTTTGATCCTCAGTTGGAACATATTGCAACATCACAGAGCCATCTTCGACAAGTTGTTTGATGAAGTGACAGTGAAGCTCAACATGCTTTGTTCGCTCGTGGAAAACCGGATTCTTAGCAAGTTTGAGAACCCTTTGATTATTACAAAACAGGGATGAAGGCCTTGCTTGAGACATCTGCATGTTAGCAAGCATCCTTCGAAGCCATACTCCCTCACATGCTACCTTAACTGTTCCTCGATACTCTGCTTCGGTTGAGGAAAGACCAATTGCATGCTGCTTCTTGCTTGTCCATGTGACTGCACATGTACCAAGACTGAAAACATACCCAAAAGTGGACTTCCTATCATCCACTGAACTTGCCCAATCCAAGTCTGTAAAGCCAACTAGCTTAGGATCTTTGCATTTGCTATACAAAATGCAGAAGTCAGGTGTCCCTTTGACATATCGCAATACTAGCTTCGCTGCAACCCAGTGTTCCGCCTTAGGAGCAGTCATGAAACAAGAAATGTAACTCACAACAAAACTGAGATCAGGTTTGGTGGCAGTAAGATAGATGAGGTTGCCCACAAGTTGCTTGAACGCAGACTCATTTACCACTTGTGAGTCTGATTTGGCTGAAAGTTTTAGCCCCTTCTCCATAGGAGTGGATGAGATTTTGCAATCTTCCATTCTGAATTTTTCAAGCAAACTCCTGGCATACTTCGATTGAGAAATGAAGATATTGCCACTTGTCTACCAAACTTCTACACCAAGACAATAGTGTAGGAGACCCAAGTCTGTCATCTCAAACGCCGGACACAAATTTGATTTGATCTTTTCAATCAAATGTAACCTATTGCCAGTAATGATGATATCATCCACATAGATGACAAGAAGGATGATATCACTACCAATGTTCTTGACATACAAATTTGCATCTGAGGGACTCCTGGGAAACCCCTGTGCAACTAGGTACTTATCAAACTTCAGGTACCATGCCCTGGGTGCTTGCTTGAGGCCATAAAGGGTGCTTGCTTGAGGCCATAAAGAGCCTTTTGTAATCTGCATTCCTTGTGCTCTTGTCCTGCAACCTTAAAACCAGGAGGTTGCGTCATGTATACCTCTTCCTCCAAATCTTCATTGAGGACTCTTCACGTCCATCTGATGGACCTTCCAGCTAAACTATGCTGCCATGGCTAAGACAAGTTGGATGGCGCTCATATTTGCTATGGGAGCAAAGGTTTCCTCATAATCAATACCTTCTCTTTGTGAGAACCCCTTAGCCACCAACTAAGCCTTGTATTTATCCGGTGTTCCATCATCCTTGTATTTGACCTTGTAGACCCATTTCCAGCCAATGCGTTTCTTCCCTGGTGGAAGATCTGACAAAACCCATGTGTTCTTCAAAAGACTGATGCTCAAAATTCATAGCCTTTTCCCATTCAGGTTTACCCTTGGCCTCTGAATACTGTTGGGACTCAAACACTTTGAATGTTGGCCATAAGAGCAAAATTTAATGTGTTCTTTTTGCTCTTGCCTCTAGATGATCGTCCCTCAACAAGCTAATCATCATGAACATCACCAATGAGCTTCACCCACCACTTAGGACAAGGAGGAGAAGAATCATCTTCCAAATCAGAATGCGCATCATCATGACTTGGGCTGCCTGGAGTAATACCATCCATATTATTCTGAGGAAAATTTGCTCAGACAAAATCTTGTCGAGGAGAGTCAACAATGTTAGAATCATCAGAGTCCCTCCCTACTGGTAGAGGATTTGGTGTGGGAGATTCTACAATGTGTGAAGCATCAAAATCCCTCCCTTCAGGTGGAGCTACTGAAAGCTTAGCTCCCAAATCCTAGGTCTTTAGAGGTTGATCGTCAGGATTGGGAGAAGGGAGCAAAAAGGGCCCACCTTCCTCATCAAACACAACATCCCTACTGAATGTCAAACGGTCAGTAGCCACATCAATCAGCCAATAGGCCTTGTGATTGTCATTGTATCCTGTTAGTATCAACTTCTGGCTCTTGGAATCCAGTTTGGTTCTTTTGGCATCTGGAATCCAAACATGTGCAATTGAACCAAAAACCCTAAGGTGGGTGATTTTTGGTTTCCTTCTAGACTATGCTTCCTCAGGGGTCATCTTCTTAACGACCTGTGTGGGAGACTGGTTAAGAAGGTATACTGCAGTATACACTGCCTCAACCCAAAATTTCTTGGGAACACTCTTGTTCTCCAACATACAGTAGGCCTTTTTTGTGATAGTACGATTCCTCCGCTCAATAACACCATTCTACTGAGGGGTATAGGGTGTGGTAAGTTGGCGTCTAATGCCGTATTTTGCACAGAAGTCTGTGAACTATTTGGAACAAAACTCACCCCCATTATGTCCTAAGAGTGATAATTCCAAACTCTTTTTCAACTAATGCTTTAAACTTTTGAAATTCATTAAATACTTGTGACTTTGTTTTGAGAAAATACACCCACTTTTTTCTACGTAAGTCATCAACAAACATAAGGAAATAGTTGGCATCAGTGATCGATGCAGTATTCATTGGTCCACAAACGTTTGCATGAACCATCTGTAGGACCTTGGATGCTCTCTAATACTTTCCATTTGAAAATGGAGTACGATGCTGCTTCCTTGCTTGGCAAGCTCCGCAAACACCATGTGTTTGTTGTTGAATCTCAGGTAAGCTTTCTACCAAATTCTCTCGAGCTAGTTGAGAGAGGTAGGCAATATTGAGATGCCCATACCGTTGATGCCAAAGAGTGCTGATGGATGAACTGCTTGCAACTAGTGCATGCTCCAGAGGATCTCCAGTATCAAGCAGTCGATACAAACCATGATCCTCACGCCCAATTGCTGTAGTTTTCTTGGACTCCCTATCGACAATTCCACACTTGTGAGAACTGAAAATGATGTCCAACTTCGGATTGTGATGCATAATTTGACTGACAGAGAGCAGATTAAGCTCCATGCCCGGTACATAGCATACATTGAGAAATATTAAATGTCTTCGACTAGATGTGATTTGGACGTTGCCCTTGCCGACAACTATATACTCTTCGCCACTACCAAAGATGATGGAATAGGAGCAAGCCATATACTCTGTGAAACAATCTCTCCTGTTTGTAAAATGTTGAGAGGCTCCAAAATCAATGTACCATGCAAATGATTTTACACGATCTATTGGTCTTTTGGCCATTAATACAAAAGAGGTAGACGCTTGCTCAAAATGCATAAATGCCATCCCACTTGTTTTCCAAAAGCATGAAAATCGAGGTATAAGATTTGTGGTCAGTTGGCACAGATCCCAAGACGATCAGTTGGCACAACTCCCACGATTGCAAGATTCTTTCCAGATTTTTTATTTATTTAAAACTCAAATGATTATCAAAATTTTTGTATAGATTTTTTAATTCAAAAAACTCTTAATAGTTTCAGACCCTCAAAATTCTTGAAAACCCTAGGTTGCTGAAAGTCGGACAGAAAAACAAGAAAATTCCGCTCCAAAAAAGTAGGTCGCACAGCCAAAAAAAGATAGAAAATTTGCCCACGAAGACTCCTCAGAATGTATGAACAGACATCGCCCAGAAACAAAGATCACAACTGAAGCTCACAAATCTGCAGAAGTCCTGCAATGTTTTGCAAAATCGTGTCAAAAATAGGAAATGGGATTTTAAAAAAATTGTGGCAAAAATCCCTTGAAAGAATGCCCTTTTCTCAGTCACGAATTTTTCCTAGTGACTTAGAAATCTCGAGCAGAGAAAGATGGTGCTAATAGGAAAGAAAATGCGAGCCAAAAACCCTTCCAAAGGTTGCGAATCACAGGGAAGCGAAACATGTTTTTCAGACTTGTGAAAAAGAACCAAAATCCGGCAAATTTTGCCTCAAAAGAAATCCGCGATTTTCACTTTGAAACTCTTCAAAAAAATCCTTGAAATTATCCATGAAAATCTGCTTTAGAAAATTCTTCGACTTAAAAGAAATTGGCTCACAAATTTTCTGAAATTTCTTCGATTTTTTATTTAAAAAAGAACGGCTAAAAAAAATCTAAGAAATTCCTAAAAAATTCCTTAGGAAATCCTGAATTTTTATTATTAAAAGTTCGTCAAAAACATTTGAGTCTAAGCTTGGATACCATGAAATGATAATTGATATTCATTATTCGTTATTTACAAAGGAGATGAAAGCTCCTTAAATAATTCAATACAGGACGATGTTTCTAAAAAGAAATAGATGTTAACAAAAGCAAAGAGCTGAAAGTTACTAAAAGCTAATTGAAGCAGAGTAATTTAACTGAAAATAAACTATTGACTAACTAAAGGCTAAAATGACCATTAAATAATACAATACTACTTTAATAAAAAACCCTTTAGCATTAAAAGCTAAGATGACCATTAAATAATACAATAATACTTTAATAAAAAACCCTTTAGCATTAAAGGGAGATAAAAATAAAGGATAATATGATCCTTTGGTTGAAACGGATATTAATAAAGAATATATATATATATATATATATAGGGGAGGGATAATTATTTATTCAAAGAATTATTAAAGGGAAAATTTTGTGCAAGGGTGTGATGGTTTGGAAACTACCCCTTAAAAGGTTATATACAACATTCGTATGAGTCTAGGAAACAGGCATGAAGATCACTCAAAGAAGAAGGTGGTGGTTTGGTGGGCTATGGGCATGGGAGAAGGGGCACACAGTGTGTGTCCAATTCGGGGTGTAGTGTACACCCAGGATTGTCCTGGCCAGGGTTGATGCTTGGGAAGCATGTGTGTTGGTTCTGAATAAGAATTGGTTCCTCCTGGATGTGCCATAGCTACGAGAGTGAAGACCACTAAAACGTTCTTAGGGTGAGAACGACCATTCCAAGTGCTCTGATTCGGATAAGTATTGGAAACCCTTGATGTTAAAAGATATTAGGAATTATGTGGTTGTGTTATTGAATTTACCGTGTTAATAGTTTTCTTTAGAATTCTTGCCAAATTATCACATGTATAGTGTACGCTGGCTATTTTACATTAGTTAATCAACATAGCATAAATTATCTTAAGTCTAATATTTAATCTATTAAATCTGCTGCTAATACTTAAATAACACTTGGAAAAAAGTGGGGCATTACACCCCCTCCTTAAAATTAAAACATGATTAACCCAATGCCTATCATTTTCCCTTAGGTCTTGGGAATTTAGCATTTAGGGAATGGGCTTTGATCCGAATTGAAAATGATCTGAAACAGATTTAACTCCATGAGAAGGAAGAAGATGGATTATCAGTTTTAAGGGCGACATTGAAGAACAGCCATAACAAGGTTCATGGTAATGGTCTGCAAGAGTCTTCCTATTTCCTTCAAATCGACGTATATATCTGTTAATATTACTTCTGTATTGGAAATGCCATGTCTATCAGCTTGTGGTCAATGGTTAGTTCGTTTAGCATGGATGTTTCTATCAGCCGTGATCCTTTATGCAATATTAAAATTGATTTCCTGCCAAAGGTATAATGATCCGCTGTCCAAGGAAATGCTGGGAGATCATTAAAGATGTAGTAATTTGCACAGGCAGTCCACAGATGAGAAGAAGCAGCCAAAGAAGAATAAAGGGAATTGTGGGCACCAAAGGAAGGATTAATTAATATTATGAAATTATAATTAAAAGTTTATTTCCAAGGGCACTGGGAGAGTTGCGACTGTTGGTCGAAAATCCCATATGTAAGAGATTGAGTGAGGGGAAGAAGATGATCATTGAATACATTTTATATTGACTGGGAGATCATTAAAGATGCAGTAATTTGCACAGGGAGTCCACAGATGAGAAGAAGCCGCCAAAGAAGAATAAATGGAATTGTGGGGCACCAAAGGAAGGATTAATTAATATTATGAAACTATAATCAAAAGTTTATTTCCAAGGGCACTGGGAGAGATGTGACTGTTGGTCGAAAATCCCATATGTAAGAGATTGAGTGAGGGGAAGAAGATGATCATTGAATACATTTTATATTGAATTATTACTCCTTGTGGAGCATGGACTGTGGTTCAGTAACCTGAGGACAAAACTCTTCAAGGTCTGAAATTAGAGGATGAAAACCCCTGCTTCCAGCAGATTTGGAGAGATTTCGTAGGCATTCATATAAAGGTTCAAAATATTCAAAGAAAAGTCAACGGGACATTACAACTAGCCACTTTTTATAAACAGGTTGCTGGGTAAACTGTTTTTGTTTCATGATGCATAGATGCTTGAAGTTAAATTCATATCTTAAATTTGCTAGCACCAAGGGCCAGGTTGTAGGCAATACAGGCACCAGGATTGGGAAAGATGTGTGATTGAAATGCACTAGTAGAGTGCAAGACTGGGTAGGAAAATTGAATGATGCATGACAGAGAAGATTTTTTCATGATTTCAAATAAAGATTCTATATTCAAATCAATATATTCTAAAAGGATTAATCAGAAAGAGAATATCATATATTTTTATGCAGTGTATGATTACATGGAAACCATGAAGCTGAGGAAGGTCGAGCCAGAAGACTTAATCTAGAGCTGTAGTCTCTTCTTTTCAACTTCACTTTCTAATATTCCAAATTTTCCTGGGTTGTTATATAAGTTGAACATCCACATCTCATTACTAATGCTTGCCACAGATGTGCATCTGTTTAACTACTACTGAGAGATTGTGTTACCTTTCCAACAATGTTTGTCATCCAAAGCCATAAGAAATAATTCAAATTAATGATGGTGATTATAGGAATGGTAGGCATGGAAAGAAACAGTCGAGAGGAGCACAGATACCGTATTGGCTTGCAGAAAATACCTCTACACCTATAGGGAACAAGATCACTCCTAAAATACTCTTTCTGAAAGTAGCAAGATTTATTGAGAATAAGTAAATAACCGGCATAACCATTCAAATGGTAACAACCACTCCTCAGAATAGGCTGGCTGTGCGATCATGAAAGAAAAAGCAAAAGTCCCCAAGTCATTGGAAGTCATATTGTAAGCTGGATTGACGAAATATTTATTTAAGTATAAGCAAGAGGAAGACAATATGAATAAAGCATCTCCATATAAGAAAAGGCTATAGGAATCAAAATCATGTGGACCAAATAATGCAGGCATCCTGCTTTGACAGGCCAAAGAACGTTGACATAGGTGGAAATAAAGTATGAAGAGTAATTCTAGTGCTCTAAGGTTCTACATACACAGTCTAATTTCCTCAACTGTACAAGCTTGGAAGGAACTTGTATGTTTAATCTTCAGGGAATAATTCTGTAGCAAAGGGTGTTGAGTTGACAATCAATAACATATAGACAAACACTGGAAATTATTGGTGCAAATATGGCAATCTAGACTAATCTTTACAATGTCTTCACCACCAGTTTAGTTTATGCGGCTAATGGAAATGAGCTAGTATGTTGATGACTGGAAGATGTTTCCAATGATTGAGAAGTTGAGAATTTATTTTGAATGCTATGTACAGATGCTTATTGAAAATCTCTTCCCCAGAGAAAGGTGTTTTTATGTAAAGAGCTTTTATGTATTACCGTATGGAATGTTATACAACATTTTGCCACCTTATGGCTGAGATGTTGATATCTGTCCCTGTGATTCATAATTGAATGCTGTCAGTTTGCAGTTTGATTTTCTTTTCTCAACACTAGTGATGTCATTGTACTTTGATTTGTCGGTATTTTTGGAATGTCATAGACATAAATCATTGTGCTTAGTCTGCAAATTTTCTGAAGGTACTTTATTCAGATTTCTTATCAGATGAGTTTTATTAGTTTAAATTGTATATTGTTTCTCTGAGTTTTGGGACAGCAAAATTTATCTGGATTAAGACAGCTATTATAATAAAAAAAAAAATAGTATTTGATTTTTTTAAATACTGAAGTAAAAGATTTACAAATAAGTAACAATGAAGCCCTCATCATTAGACTAGTTAGACTCTTTAGCTTCATTATTAGTTTTCTGAAAAATAAAGATTTGGATAGAAATAGTAAGGACTTAGTGTTGCAGAAAACATAATGATAAAATTTTGAAAAGGGCATGCACCTTGAAGGTTTGTGTGGTTTCAAAAGCCTTAATGTGGGCTTGGTGGCTGCCCCTAGATGCCACGAAGGGTGCTGCACCTCAATCCTGCAGGGCTCTCTGCCCCTAGGCCGCCCGCCCACCATCCCATCGTCATTACCAAATCTAGGCCCTTGGTCCCTCCATCCCTGCATCCCCCCACCTTGAGACTTTGTGGAACATAGCTTTTTACATCAATCAAAATATAACAATGAATAGAAGCCATACCCAACTGTACATGTGACCCTAATTTCTGTCACTAGATCAAGTGTAACCGGCTGCAAAAGACCTCAATATAGCTGATCACACACCTTGCATGTGCACTTGTATATAACAACAGTGTTTTAATCACTTAAGATGGTTTTTTTTTATAATTATTTATATATGGTGCTATGCCCTTAATATTAGAGTACATCGGGTTATGAATAGTTAGCTTGTGGCTATCTTAACTCCCAATGAAGTCATATTATCATTATTATATTATTATTTAGTTAATTAGGTCGGCCTAGGGCTTATATAGGGTTATCTAAGTTGACTTGGGTGATATCCTAGGCGTAAATAAGGAATATATAGGAGGTTGAGTCTTATTTCATCATCAGATTGTGAATTGTGTTCTCATTGGAGATATTTGTAGGTTTGCCCCCTTTAAGTGGGTTTGTTATTCTTAGTTATTATCAATTATTTGCAGCATATTTCCTATCATATTCCTCTATTGTGCAAGATATTTTCTTTACAAGTGGTATTAGAGCATGATCTTTGCATTGTGACAAGGCATTTTTTTTTCAATTTTGGAGGTCATTTTGTGAAACACATCTCCCAGTTTTTGGTGAATTTTTGTCTAATTTTTAAAGGGTTTTTGAAGAACATATTCAAGAAGCTACAGTCCAGATTTCAGAGGAATTGGAGTAGAATTGAGCTATTTATTGTAGAATTAGGGTCTTTGCCCAATTTATTTGAAAAGTGCATGTCTCACAAATCTTGCAAATTTTGCTCCAGATATTTAGGGTTTTTTTAAAGAAGTAATAGAGGAGCCTACAGTCAAAATTGCAGAGAATTTGAAGCAAAAATAAGTGACTTATTGCAAAATTAGGGTTTTCAACAATTTCGCTCTCAAGGCTGCAAAACACCAAATTTTGGGGAGATTTTTTTGGGAGAGTACGACCTAGGCCCTGGTAAGTTATAGCAAAACCTTTAGATTATTTTGAATTTATTTGTGCGATTTATTGCAAAGTTATTTTCTACCATCATGACGAGGCTTGCAACAAGAGGCAAAAAGAATGCTACCACATTGGGGAAATCTTCAAATAAGGATGAGGTAGAAATTGAGGATATTAACACTAATGATGAGATCAGCAAGGTCAAGGGTGAAATTTCATCAATTAGGAATAACATAAATGAATTTTCTAAGAAGTTGGACACGATTATTCAAGGGATGAAGTGTAAGGGTGAAGATTCACCTAGTAAGGTGGAAGATAATACTTTTTTTGGACATGAATTCCTTGGGCTTGATTTCAATTTCAAGAAGGATTCTTTAATAATCCTATGCCAAGGCAATTTATACCCAAGTTGGATATGAGAAAGTTTGATGGCAAGGATCCAGCCGATTGGCTTTGCCAAATGGAGCAATTCTTTGATCTTTATCATGTTCCTAGTCAACAAAAGGTGGCTATGGCATCATTGTACCTGGAACTAGATCAATTTATTTGGTATCATTGGTTATGTGATGAGAAGAGAAAGAAGGGTTGTGGTCACATGGTCAATTTTTCAAGAGGAACTTGCTACCCATTATGGAGATAACTTTATGGATAGCTACTTAAGCCAACTCACTAAATTAAAGCAAATAGGCATGGTCAAGGATTATATTCAGCAATTTCAAACCCTCTCTAAGAGTGGAGAATGTGATAGAAGAAAATGTGAAGGAACTATTTCTAGGCGGTTTAAAGGATCACATAAAATATGAAGTACGGTTGTTCCAATCACACTCCTTATTGCAAGCAATAGTAATGTCAAGACAAGTTGAGGAGAAGTTTTTGGCTAGTAGGCGACAAGGGATTGTAAATGTCAATGAAAGGAGATCTCTTACACATTCATTACCACAACCTACTAGGTTGACTCCACAACAAATTGAGGAGAAGAGAGCAAAAGGGTTATGTTTCAATTGTGACAACAAATATAGTCGAGGACATAAATGCAGTGAAAAGAACTTGTTCTATATTGAAGGTTTGAGTGAGGAAGAAGAGGAGGAATCAATATTAGAGGGTGATAGGGAGTTAGATGATGAATCGCATGATCCCCAACCAATCATTTCTTGTCATGCACTCTTCGGTTTCAGTGCTCACAATCTCTTAAGGTAGTGGGTTTCTTAAAGAAACAAAAAGTAACAACGTTGATCGATTCGGGTAGTACTCATAATTTCATCAACAAAAAGTTGGCTACTTGTCTAAATTGTTTTATATGTCCAGCTCTAGAGTTTTAGGTCTTGATTGTAGATGGTGGTACTGTTAGTTGTTCTAGAAAGTGCCATAGCATTAAATTATCCATGGGAGATTATCACCTTGATAGCCAAATGTATGCTATCTCCATGGGTGCAACAAATATTGTTTGGGAATACAATGGCTTACTACTTTGGGAACAACTAAGATGAAATTGTAAGAATTATTCATGAGATTTCAATCATAAGGAAAAACAATAGAGCTAAGAGGGTTGAAGGCAAAATCCCCACAAATGGTAAGCTCCCATCAAATGCAAACGTTGCTTAAGAAAGGAGTTGATGGATTTGTGGCCCAGTTATGTTTATTAGAAGTCTCTCAATCTAATGCTCCCACCCATCCAAATTTACTAGAAATAATTTATCGTCACTTAGTGGTTTTTGGAGATATGCCTAAAGGACTTCCTCCTAAGAGGGATCATGATCATGCCATAAAAATAGTTCCAAGGAGTCAACCACCCAACATCAAGCCTTATAGGTACCCATATATACAAAAATGTAAGATAGAAAAGATTGTTGAGGAGATGTTGGAGGCATGAATTCTTAGGCATAGCCAAAGTGCTTACTCGCTTGTGGTGATCATGTGGAAGAAGGATGAAACTTGGCGCATGTGTCTAAACTATAGAGTGCTCAACATGTACACCATCAAAGATAAGTTTCCTATTCCAGTCATTAATGATTTGCTAGATGAATTGAATGGAGCTATGTATTTTATTAACTTAGATCTTAGATCAGGTTATCACCAAATTCAAATTAAGGAAGAAGATATTTGGAAGACAACATTTAGGACTCATGAGGGTCATTATGAGTTTTTGGTGATGCCATTTGGTCTTACTAATGCTCCATCTACATTTCAAAGTTTGATGAATTCCATCTTTAAAAAGTTCTTGAGGAAGTTTGTATTAGTGTTTTTTGATGATATATTGATTTATAGCAAGACATGGGAAGAACACTTGCAACATGTAGATCAAGTATTACAAGTTCTCGAAAATCATAAACTCTATGCTAAGCCATCCAAGTGCGCTTTTGTTCTCAATGAGGTGGAGTACTTGGGACACATGGTTTCACATGGAGGAGTAAAGGTGGATCCTAACAAAATTAAGGCTATCATGGAATGGCCTATTCTCAAAACCATTAAGAAATTGAGGGGTTTCTTGGGATTGACTACTATAGAAAAATTTGTGAATAATTATTGCTGTATAGCAGCACCCCTCACAACTTTATTGAAGAAGGATTCTTTTCATTGGAACGAATCTGCTAATGTAGCATTTGAAATGTTGAAGGTGGCTACGTGTATAACTCTAATGCTTGCCACGCCCGATTTCGCCAAGGATTTTATTGTGGAATGTGTTGCTTTAGGAAATGGTATAGGTGCAGTTCTTATGCAGGAGGGTCAACCCATTGCTTTTGAGAGTTGTCAATTAAAGGTTAAGAATAAACTCAAACCTATTTATGAGAAGGAAATGCTAGCAATTTTTCATGCAATAAAACAATGGAGGCCTTATCTAATGGGTAGACACTTCAAGGTTAAGACAGATCATGATAGCCTAAAATATTTTTTGGAACAAAGATTATCTTATGAAGAACAACAAAAATTGGTTACTAAGATGTTGGGATATGATTTTGAGATTGTATATAAGAGAGGGAAGAAAAATGTTGTGGCAGATGCACTAAAGAGGAAGGATGAAGCTTTATTGTATGCCCTTTCAATATTACAAGAAGATTGGGTAGTAGAAGCCAAAGCAGAGTGGCAAAATGATGTTGCTACAAGTAATCTCATTCAACAATTACAGAGTGATCCTAGTAGTTTAGATAAGTTTTGTTGGAAGGGAGATACTTTGTGGTATAAAGAGCAATTGTATCTTTGCAAGAATTCCTCTCTCAAACAAAAGATTTTCACAGAGCTTCATGAGTCTTTAGTGGGTGGTCATTCAGGATTTTTGAAGACTTATCAAGTCAAGAAAGACTTCTTTTGGAAGGGCTGAAAGGGGATGTTCAAAAATTTGTGGTAGGATGTTTGGTTTGTCAAAAAATAGAGGGGAGATGATTAAGACACTTGATCTCTTGCAACCCTTAGTTATTCGTAGCCAACATTGGGAAGAGGTCTCCATGGACTTCATCACAGGGCTTCCAAGATCTAATGGTAAGAATGTCATCATGACAGTAGTGGATCGCTTCATTAAATATGCACATTTTATTGCATTATCACATCCTTTTACAACAAGTACAGTGGCAAAAACATTTTTGGAGAATATTCAAAAGCTACATGGTATACCTAAGGTTATTGTTAGTGTCCGTGATCCTATTTTTACTAATGACTTTTGGACAAATTTATTCAAATGTTTGGGTACTCAATTGGCTCATAGTTCTTCATACCATCCTCAGTCTGATTGGCAAACAAAGGTTGTTAATAAGTGTTTGGAAGGATATCTTCGTTGTTTCATTTTAGATAAACAATCTCAATGGGTAGATTGACTACCACTAACAAAATGGTGGTATAACACTTCCTTCCATAGTCCATAAAAAATGTCTCCTTTTATGGCATTGTATGGATATCATCCTCCTTCCATCACATCATCGTTGAAGGTGTCACCAAGAGTTCACGCTGTGGAGGACCACATGTTTCATCAACGACAAGTACTTTCAAGACTTAAAGAGAATCTATCCATGGCACAAAATCAAATGAAGCAGTAGGTGGACCATCATCGTAGTGAAAAATGTTTTGAAGTTGGGGATTGGGTTTTCTTGAGATTGCAATCTTACAAGCAAATTTCATTGATGCAAGAATCAAAGAATAACAAGTTGTCTCAAAAATATTATGGCCCATATCAAATCATGTGGAAGATAGGTAGTGTTGCCTACAAGCTTGAATTGCTATCAACAACAAATATACATCTAGTTTTTCATGTTTCTTGTTTGAAGAAGATAATAGTGAATAATATCCCTACTGAAACAATATTACTGTAGACCGACAAAGAAGGAAGAATCATATTGGAACCAAAGTTTATTCTTCAAAAATGCACAAAGAAGCTAAGGACCAAAACACTCACTCAGTATCTAATCAAATGGAAGAATTTTCCAATTGAAGATGCCACATGGGAGGACAAGGAGTTCATTTAGAAGCATCCAAAATTGCTTAGCATTGAGGACAATGCTTCCCTGAAGAGGGGGAGGGGGGGGGGCGGCGGAGCATTCTACTCCCTTAATATTAGAATACATCAGGTTATGAATAGTCAGCTTGTGGCTATCTTAACTCCTACTTAAGTCATATTATGATTATTATATTGTTATTTAGTTAATTAGGTTGGCTTAGGGCTTATATATGTATATATAGAGGTTGTGAGTCTTATTTCATCATTAGATTGTGAATTGTGTTCTCGTTGGAGATATTTGGAGGTTTGTGTTAGAATTGTGAATAAACAAAAAATGTAGGATCAAACAACGAACAAATACACCTTCTACGCAATAGAGATGCAAACAATAATCTTCTGCTATATCATCAACAAGAAAAACTTACAGAATGAACCTCAAGAATCTTCATGGAGATTGAAAGAAATAATAAAATGAGGGTGAGTGCTTTATAGGAGCAACCCTGAATGATAAAGGGATTAGATCATGACAAGTGTCAACATCTTGTGTGATGAGATAGAATGATCTAATAATAGCTCACTCTAGTTAACAGAAAAAACACTCCTAAGTTTAGCATAAGTGCATGAAATGAATTAAACTAATAATCATTTAAAGATTAATTAACCATTAGTTAATGCATGATTACTCTAACACCGTCCCTTAAGACGAACTTAGGGAGTATCCAAAAACCCTAAAAAGCCAATGCATAAAAAACAAAGAATGCATGATGGACCTTGACAAACAAGGCTTGATGAGGTACCCATGTACAAACAATCAAATCTCACAACTGGAGATAAGGAGAAAACCTCATGGGAAAAACTCCTCTCCAAAAGAGAGAAAGGCGAATGAAGGGCTAAAAAGCCCCCAAACAATGTCCCAAAAAGAATAGGAACATGAAGAAAAACACAAGCACAAAGAAACTGTAGACAAGTGTCAAATGATGATTGCTATAGTGTTGAAATGAAGAACCTCCATTGAAACAAATGATGATTAGGATCAAGAAGACTGTTGGTGTAAGAACTAACACCTCTGGAGCGTGAGTTTGTACGGACAGCTATGCACACTACGTAATGAGTGCTCTTCAAATTAGGAGGGGAAGCTCCCTCGTTGTGCTGGAATGCATGAAATAGAAAACTAAACTAATGTCCTATCTTTTTGTTCTCAGCTGGTAGAGGCACAAGGTTAAGAAAACCTAGAACGTTGCAGCTAAGTATTTTCTGGTTTCGCAGATCATCTAACTACAACTAAGCTAACTTCTTTAAATCTATCCAGTTTCCTCAAGAAACAGAGCATGAGGAAATGGAGCAGGAATGTATTATACGATAAACTTCAGGTGCGGGCTCACAACATGAAGGCAAGGGAGGCGCAACTATTTGCTAATCCGGGAAGAAGTTTATTAAAACAAACAAATAAACGGTAAACCTGGTACAGCTTCACAACATGAAGGCAAGGTAGGCGCAACTATCTGCTTGGCTGAATGAGTCTACTATCACACACATCAAATGATAAGCTTTAAGTACAGTTTCGCAACATGAAGGCAAGGTAGGCGCAACTATTTGCTCTTCTGAATAGGCTTATAATAAACAAAACAAAAGGTAAGCAACTGGGACAGTAGATTGTATAGACGCAACACGCATGCAATAACGATCAAACCAGCAACCCCATTTAACTAAGATCGAATAAACACCATAACAATAACATGAAGGCAAGGTAGGCACAACAATTTATTATAACAGCAATTACTCTTTGAACAGATACAATAATAGCAATACTACAGGCAAGGTAGGCGCAGCATGTATGCTATCAAGCAAAAGTTCTAATTTACAAGGGTGAACCAATCTTGAGAATAGGCATGTTGCCGACAACGCAGCAATTCTCTATCACCAGGAAAAGCTAATTACAAATGAGCTGAAAGCTCTTATTTATAGACATCAAGGTGTAGGCAACCCTAAAATCACCTTGAGTCAACTACAGTCTTGCAAGACATGCAAGATCTTATTCTCTAAACCTAATTGAATGAACCTACACAGTTAACTGGGAAACTACCATCAGTTAACTGAAACATCTAATCTAAATGGACAAGATGCAACATGCACGTCCTTATTGAAAGCAAGTCAACTGGAATGCTATCATCAGTTAACTGAAAGATCTAATCTAAGCTCCAAGTGTACATAGATGTTTCCAAGAAAGACATGGCATGCAATGTGTAACAACCAGTTAACTCGGAAAGAAGCCTCGAGTTTAACTCCTGTGTCTAATGTCTATCTTGGAAAAGGTGGGACGCCTTGAACTGAAGTTCACTGACCCTGATCTCGAGCAAGTAACCCCTCCACAAGGTTAGTGACTGCATCACCATCTAGAGGTCGTCACATGTCTCAACTGTCAATTCACTGCTTCTTAGCAACTCAAGCAAAATTGAAAATTTATGTATACTTAAACTGGCCCTTCATTGGTTGGTAACTCTGGCGGCTCTGTAAACTGAAGTGATGGCCACTATTTCTTCTGCAGCTTGACGTTTCTCACGTTTTTCATGCTTTTCTTTATGGAAGAGTGTTGCATGATGAAACTGCGAACTCTTTGGTTGTGAGAAATACAAATGAACATGCTGCATACACAGAAACCCAACGGTATCAACCCTCTAAACTGGCCTTGGAAGACAATCAGCTATACGAGACATGAAACCATGTGAACTTGAGTGACTACTCTTGTCAACCTTTCCGATGCGCTTGATACAAATCAATGTCAGCTTTTCTGATGAAATCATGAATTAAGACTGACTTGGTCTTGAATTCGTTCTGCGTGAACTACATCCTGAAAAACTCGCCTGTTGACTGTGAACATGGCTATATTCTGACAACTTCTCCAAAAAACCACAAATCTCTCCTAATGAGGCTAAAAATAGCTTGTCGGAGGGCAATTTTCACAAAAAATTCTGAGACGTGGGTTTTATGTAGAATCAAATTCTAAGATGACCCACAATGTCAGAATTGTGAAAAAATGTGATTTAGGCCCGCATGCAAAAGGTTTTCAGTTGAGATCTGAGGGGCTGTGAGGACATTTTTTCCCGAGAAAATTCTGAGATATGGGTTTTGTCCAGAAGATATTTCTAAGACAACCCACAACGTTAGATTTGAAAAATATCGACTTCTACTCCACCATGCAAAGGAATTTCACTTCAGAAAATCAAAGCCTCAAGAACTGATGCTCTGGAACAAATTTTTCTTGAAAATTCTAGCACATGGGTTTTGCTGAGAAAGCAATTCTGAATCAACCCAGATGATTTGTTTTGCCAAAAACGCCAATTCTTCAAACATGTGAGAAAATTTTAAGACGAGAAGATGGAAGAAATCTAGAGAAGAAGAAAGATGTTTTTTAATTTTTATTTATTTATTATCTTCTTCTGTCAAAATCGCCACTCTGCCTTGAATTCTGCTGATGAATCTTGACTTGTACCTGCAAAAGAATATTTTTTATGCCTTCACAACTGACCGCTGAAGAAATTCGCCCAACTCTGGAAAGAATTCACCTCTGCTCAAGCTGGATGAATGAAATGATGAATGCCATGCTTGCATAACTAGAGCAAAATCGTACTACAAAAGCAAGACTGCAAGCTCAAACCCTAACTGTGAAGAAGGAATCCGATTGGCCCTTTACCAGTTGAACTGCTGCTGTCTCTGAGTCTTTAGACTAAAAATAATATTTTAATTTCAAAGCATGCAAAGAACTAAAAGTGGCACCAATATTTATCTTTGAAGAAATTCGTCACTTTTTAATGCCTTGCATGCAAAAATATTATTTTTATCATTTTGCCAAAAATAGCATCTTGTTGTGCTCAACACACTTCCCTGATTCTAAAAAGTCAAATTTTGATCTTTTAGGCTTCCATTTGCAAGAGTTATGTGATTTTTGAGAATCTCCTATTTTATAGCTGACTGCAAAGTTACAACCGACCATGTTTAGCTCTGATTTCTGGCTGACTGACTGAGCTTGCGACTGTGCTGAGATATCCACTGCGAAGCCTGCATGACAAGGATGAAATGTCTGCTGGGAACAACAACTGCTAAAATCATCATCTGATACCTTAGAAAATTAGGCGCCTCTGATTAAATTGATGTTTTGACTCCAGACTTAGTCATTTCTTCGTTCTGCCTTCTGATGCTTCAAACTGCCGTTGACGGTGAATGATGAACTCCACTGACTGAATAATGGATTCATTGCATGACTAGAAGTATTCTACATCCAATGACTGTATGTGAGGGATTTGAAAATTGTATTAAGAACCCCAAAAGAATGAGCGCCCCTATTCTGTGATAGCTCAAACACCATTTTGACAAAAGTGTGATTTTCATCTGAACACCATACTTTGACCCTTGATACCGGGAACTGGAATGTTCCGATATGCGTGCCGTCTGTCTTGCTGTACAGTTTGGTCAACTTGCAAGAGATGTTCTTGGAGACGACGAAGCCAGAAAATTGCTTTTAAGGCCTCTAAAAGAAAATCGCCTTTTTCAAAGAAAATAATATTCTTACACTTAGTCATTTTTTGAACTGCCTTCAATCAGCTCTTCTTTACAGCATTATCATCTTGACCTCGCACGTACGAGCATTCGCCAAATCCCGGAGGTTGTCGGCTAGACTCGTTGGATAGCTTGAGTAATTGCACACAAGTCTTGTGAAGACTGTAATTGCAAATAACCCCGTCTGGCAGGCCTAAAGGAGAATCGCCCCTAGCCTACAGCTGTGCAGCTTTGTGTAGCTACGCTTCACCATCCTCTGTTTTACGTGCTCGGTAGGACCTCTGTCACAGTTACTCAGAATATCGGATCGTCTTGTGAACGGATACACTGCAAAACTGAACTGAGCTGGAAGAGATCTCAGGAAGACCTCAATTGCAAATTCATCCATCAAACAGGTCTTATTCAGGATCGCCCCTGGGCTACAGGGGAGCGGATTTGCATTCTGAAAAACTTCTTCTGACATGTATCCTGCCTACAATTTCCACTTCTAATGTTGATAACTGGATTTCTGTACTGGATACGCTTTCGCTTGATAGCTCGTTGAAAAGCCAAACTAATTCTGCAAAGACTGAAACCATCAAAACACACATGCATCTAGATCTGGGCCTTCAAAAAGAAAATCGCCCTTGGGCTAGAAGGGAGCGGATCTGCATTTCTAGATTGCCTCCTTGATGAAAACACTCTTCGCAACCTCTGCTTCTGTCTTCGTTTGCCGGAGTTCTGTAACTCGGATAATCTTGCTTCATGGCTAATCGGAAAGCTGACTGAAAACTGAACATAATGAATGTGTTCTTAATCCAAAACACACAAATCTTGACCTTCAAATGGAAGGGCGCCCCTAGGCTACAGGGGAGCGGATTTGTTTTGAATTCATTGATTTTCACCATTTTATGCTTTGCAAACGCTGTATCCATCACTGCGGTTGACCATGTCGAAGCATTGTGACTGCTGAGGTGTGTGAATGACTATACTTCATCATTTTCACATGTACGGACACTATAAAGTTGATTTGCACGTTGATTGCGCAAGTGTCTACTACGTTACATAGTGAAAAGTTCCCAGACTTAGAATATTTTAGCACTTTTTGCCAATCTGAAAATCCCCTCCATCAAAAAGCATTATTTCCAACATCTTTTATCGTAGAGCGTTCCTCTTTGAGTTTCAGGCTTAGATATTGATACCTGGTACTGGCCGACTGCCATTGATGACCCCGAAGATCCTAACTTTTCTCCTGAAAAAGTGAAAACTACCCACCAGCCTTAAACTGACTTTTAACTGAAACTGACTTCACCACTGTGATTGTGATGTGAAATAAGCCAATCAAAATTAATTTCAGCCAATTCTGACAAGTTCCTATTTTTTAGGGTTTCGGGCTAAAAATAGATTTCAGAAACCCTAATTTTCAAAATTTTCAAATTTTGCCAGTATCTTCCTGGCATCACACTGACTAAAAGCCCATACTTTATTTGCCCAAAAACTGAGTTTTGACCCCACTTTTACAAGGTTTAGACCATTTTAAGCAAAATAACTTAATGAAGCAAAAATTTTGGTTTGGGTACAACAAAGACAATAATCTGCATGAGTGCCCCCAACAACACTACTCAAAACAGATGGCAAACAAAGGAAAACTTCTGGAACTTGAAGATACAAATGACACAAGTACCAATGGTTTGAAGAACAATGATCAAGCAAAAATAGGTCACCTCCAAAATAGGAATCTAAGAATGTCCATATGGTAAATGCTCCATCTCACCGAAATACATGTGTAACCAGCTGTTGCATCCGCTTAGTACATAGGAACACCAAACAAGAACTAGATACATAGATCACTGCAAAACGACACCAATAAGATATTAGTACCAATAGTAGAACCCCCCCCCTCAATGCAGAAAAGGAGAGCCAAGACAGGTCAATTGAAACTGTGTCACCAAGAAGTACATGAAGGACATCTGAATGTGCATATGAAAGTTCTTGCAAATAAAAAGGGTGTGCGAACAAGGGCACACATGTATGAGGCAAGAATCACTGGGATTCAATGCTATTGTGGAAGGAACAACCACTTGACAAATGTGTGATGGTAAAACAAAGGCACTCACAACCCATCTATGGCACTTTATAACATAGTGCGAGTACAAAAGGCACAACATGATGTGCAAAATCTCCAAAAAATATACACCAAAATGACACTTTATCTTAGTGCATCTACAAAAGAGAAATTACATGCAAAAAATGTCTACAATGCCAAATAAGACAAAATGTTGGAGATACATATAGAACAGCCTAAAACAAGTCATCCCACACAAACAAAAAGTTTTCAGGAGCTAAAATGTCCATGTAATTCACTAGAATGTTAAAACACAAAAACTGAATAAAATATACTTGGAGAAAAAGTCTAGAAAAATTGCATGCATAGTTGTGAAGAGTTTTGATACCATGTTAGAATTGTGAATAAACACAAAACACAGGATCAAACAACAAACAAAGACACCTTCTACACAAGAGAGATGCAAACAATTTTCTGTTATATCATCAACAAAAAAAACTTACAAAATGAACCTCAAGAATCTTCATGGAGATTGAGAGAGATAAAAGAATAAGGGGAGTGCTTTATAGGAGCAACCCTAAATGACGAAAGGATTAGATCATGACAAGTGCCAACATCTTGTGTGATGAGACAAAATGATCTAATAATAGCTCACTCTAGTTAACAAAAATTACACTAAGTTAATAGAAAAAAGAACACTCCTAATTTTAGCTATGAAATGAATTAGATTAATAATCAATTAAAAATTAATTAATTATTAGCTAATGTATGATTACTCTTAACAGTTTGCTCCCTCGAAGTGGTTTGTTATTCTCAGTTATTATCAATTATTTGCAGCATATTTTCCATCATATTCTTCTATTGTGCAAGTTATTTCATTACACATGGGCAAGGTGCAAACATTTTAGTCAGACTCTTATGGTTAATGGTTGTATTCCGCTGAAGATTTATCCCTGGTTTGTTGTCATGTCCCCTTCTCAGTGACATCTCTCGGAGTACAGGATTGGCCTATCATACGACCCTTGTAGGCTGATAGACTGGATAGAGGGTCACGTTGGAGCTTGGCTCAGCTTCAATTGGCAGAGTTTGATCAGTTGGCTTTCGTTCGGGCTCATTCGGAGACTTCTTGCAGAAGTTGCTATTTTTAGTAGTTCTTGGTAGTCGGCGTGGGACCCCTGCTATTTTTAGCAGTCTGGTTTTGGCAGTGTTCAGAATCATTTCAGTATTCGTCAGCTTCAGATGGATCAGTCATTGGATGAATAACGAGAGAGATATTAATATTTAATTGTATTAATTAAATATTAACTATTTGATGATTATAATATAAAGTTATAATATTATATTATAACTTAAGTGATTCTTAATTGAGGGGGTCGCCATCATCAGAAGGGGCCAAATTGACAATTATATTTTATTATAAAAATTTGGCTGAGACTATGGAAAGATTAAAAGAATTAAAAAGTCGAATATTTTATGATTCCCTATCTTTGTGGAAATCGCACTTTTCAAGAGATATAGGCTTTGCATTGGGAATCGAGCCATTATGTGATTATTGTGAATTGAAAATTGATCAACTTGATATGAGCAAGAAGTTTTAGGGTTTCAAGTTCGAATTCCTTGGGGAACGAGCCATCTCCATTGGAAGCAGTTCAGAGGGTGTGAAATAACACCTGATTTATTGCCAACAGAGGTTTCTTCATCTAGAGGAAATCATTGATCTTCAGAGATTATTTATTTACAGAGTTTCAGCATAGTATTTCATCCGGGAAGCATTTTGCAACAAGGGCGTATCATATTTAAGGGTTTAGACACAGTTTCCAAGAAGGCCGTACATTCTTTATTGCTGCTGTACCTGGCCGTACTTGCTGCAGGCCGTACTATGTCCTTATGAGCCGTACTTGGGTCTTGAGGAGAAACGCCTTCTATCCAGGCAATATATCACCTTCCCTGGAGGCGCCTAAGCATTGGAGACATTTCCTGAGCACCAGACGGAGGGAGAAGCATTCAAGCAACTCAGCCGTACCAGATTTGTTCATCTACAGCTTGCTGCTTTTACCAGGTTTTCTCAATAAAAAGATTGTTTTCTTTATTGCATACTATCAGATCTGTGTTGTATTGAGTCCATATGAACAATAAATGAATCACCTTCAGTATATCTTGTATTTCCTATGCATATTGGCCGTTTAGCATTTTTATTGAATTTATATCAAATTTATTATAAAAATCGCAATTTCTCAATTACATGCAAAAACCCAAAAACCACAAAAAAATCAAAACTTCAGAAAACTTTCAGAAAAACAGACAGTATTGGAAACAGGTGGAAACGAGGGTTTCTACATTTGTAAAACTGAATATTGAACATGTATAAAATTTAATCTAAACCTACAACTAACCATAATAGAGATATTGCTTAAATTAAAGTTTTTGATCTCAAATCAATAAGGATTGGTGCTTAGTCAGTGGGGCAATAGTCATGAACAACAAAGAGGAAAGAAATGTAGTCAGGCAGAGGAAAGAAATGCAGTCAGGTAGAGTATCCACGAAGCTAGATATGTGTTCATATACAAATAAGAAATTACATTCCATACAATGAGCATACTTAATAATTCATTACAGAACAACGATGACCCACATGTAACCAAAGAATGGTTATTACAAATCATGTGCAATACATTAGGTGTTGTCACACACACACACCAAACCCTAGTTACATTTGCATCTGAGAGGAACTACATAGCTATGACTATACAAACCCCTAAATCAAACCATCATGGAGACATACCACTACAAAAATGTATGTTTGCAGAGCCTTTCTACACTCTACAAGATACATTCATTTATTTACAGTTTAGACTTGCATTCTTAGATGCTCTAGAACAACTTGCAGGCTTAACTAGAACCTTAAATTGGTTCAATGACCAACACTTTGAATGAACAATTGACTGGTTTTTATAGCCTTCAGATGATGAAAAACATTAATGATGCGAAGAAACCCACCTATAACTTGTTCATAGTTGTCAATTTTCTGACATTTGCGTTTGAAATCGTTTGAGAAACCATTAGGAAATGTTCAAATCTGTGTGGGAATTAATGATAAACCTCTGTCCAGACCTGCAAATGCTTGTTACATTGATGGTTCCTTTGGATCTGGCATGCAATGGCGTGGGAGAGCTGAAAATTCTGTTGTAAAAATCTGTGGGCCGTGAAAATCCAATGACCCCATTAAATGCAACATGGGCTGGCCTTGTTGTTTACTCATTAAAAATGCATTTGTATGATTAAACAATGAATTTTGAGCACAATATGATTTGATTTGGTGGTTTCCACTAGATCAATTCTAGGGTTCTCAGGTTGTTTCTTCTCGAATCTCTATTGTTGCAAACAAGCAAATCCACGTGCTTTTGAATGAATAGTAGTTTTTTGGGTAGGCAAACCCTAAACAAGAAAATGATGATGTTAGCCTTAGTTAAAGTGGTTTTCTAAGTGTATAGGGAGCTATGTGAAGTCAAACGACGAAAAATGCGGGATTTTTGAACTTGTCAGAGGTCAAGGGTTGGACATACCTTATGGTAGGTATGGTAGTTATTTGGGGGAGTTGGAAGTCGACATGCTGACAAGATTAAAGGGAATGAGATTGTGGGGTGGCACAACGGGGAGGAAAGTCTTGACATCTTGATAAGGAACATAGGGAAGCGAGGGTGGGCAGAAAGTTATGCCTGGCAAGGAAACTTTGACAACTCCAACATTTGCATAGAATTAGACATTTTGACCTATGATTCAAACACTTTGACATCTTTTGGGATTTTTGGCAACTACAACACATTAATTATAGGCATGTGGGGAATGGCAAAAGACCACACTTAACTCAGGACCCACACAATTTTGTTTAGATTGGTTATAAGCTAAGTTGCCGGTTTTGGTACAGGATCGGGTACGGAATACAGGTATGCCGGTACACAATTTTTTTTCCTTGGGTACGGCTGTATATATATATATATATATATATGCAAAAAAATAAAAAATATACAGAGAATTGTAAATACATTTGATAGTATGATACTTCATCAATCATCATTGAATCATTGATCAATGTTAGTGATAAAGATAAATGCCAACTGATAGTTCAAAATTTCAATATTATGTCATATGTCATATGTCATATGTGTCTAGAGTCCCAATTCAAATGAAGATCATTACAATTACAAAATTGAAATAAATACAATCAAAGATTTGTATAATTGTCTAAGAGTCTAAGTCTTCAATCTTCATCAATCATCAAAAGGATCTAGATCAAGGTCATCGCTTGGTTCAACATCATTTGAACCACAAGTAAATGCATTGCCATTCGTACTAGGTGCATCATGTGCAAGAGTTAATGGATTTAAGTATTTATTAATTTTTAGAACTTTTGCCTAGTTGCCAAATCCGATTCATAATTGGACCTGCTGAGTTACAAGTTTTAAGACTCTGGCTTGAAGATGATTTCTCTAAATACTATATCAGAGAAACTAATTGCCTTGCATATTTCATACCTAACCAAAGTGTTTGCTCTACATTAAAGTCACCAGGGGCTTTGCATTAGCATATATGTTGGGCCTCTCAATACATTGAGTGTTTTACTCTCAAAGGACAGAGAATTTTGATTTTTTATTTATTAATAATTAATGATGTCCGAAGTTGAATCATGGGATTAGTGTTGATATTTCACTAATCAGAGTAAGGTATGTACACAAGTTCAAATCCTGCAAGGGGTAAGGTATGTACACCTCGTATTGCGGAGCATGAGCTAGGTGCCTCCCTCATATTGGGAGTACGAAGAGTCCCATATACTGTAAGCCATCTGTAGACCCAAAAACAGACCGCCTGGTATTGTGGACTATAAAAAGACCTTTCCTTTCCTTTTTCACCACCTCAACCAAATGCTACTCTTTAAGGTTGATGGAGATGTTTGATACCCATCTGTAATTAGGAGGTTAATTCAATACTTCCACCAAGCTCGAACTCCATTTGCAATTACAGGTAAAATGAGTCTTGAAGAATTATAGAGAGTTGTGTAAAGACATGGCCCTCAATGGCATTCCTGTATCTCAGGATTCTGGGTATTTACTGTCATATCTCCCTCTAATTTTTTTTTCTTTTTTTCTGTCATTTATTTCCAGCTTACTGTAAGGCTCCAAATTTTCTGCTTGTGTGAATCAATTTGTTGGCTTTCTGAAATATTTGTTTTCTCATGACAAGTTGTCTGAGTTCGGTCTTTTAGAAGGCGTTTTAGGTCAAAAATGCACTTTTTGAGTGTTTTTTCTTAATGATTTTTATTTATTTATGGTGCCCAGTGCCAGCGGGTCCTTTTAGGAGTGCCCCGGGGGAGGGGGGGGGGTGGGGTGTGTGCTGCCTGGGCACTCTCCAGGCCACTCCCGGAGTGAGCATAGGAGCCTAAACCAAAGAATCCGGTAACATAGGTTATAAGTATTGGGTAAAAAATAGAGTTAGACACACAAAAGAGAAGGGACTCGAGCAAAATCTGACTAGTGAAATTGAACATCTGCATAAATGTGGATTTTAAATATTACTTAATACAACTTTCTTCTTGCAAGTTCAAGATTTTCATGGTTGAATAACATCGCAATGTATGAAAAAAACAACAAATGGAGGGTAGAAGTGGTGTCATAGGCCCATATCTTGTTAATGCATCTGTTTTTTCTATCTTTTATGTACACAACATCTTATGTTTAGTGCAATCCATGATTCCCTCAAGAATGTTTTAATATCTATCCCAGTGGATTACTTTTTTGTGGCTATAAATATATATTGGACTCTGAAATCACAAATCATAACAGCGATAAATTTTACATCAATTACTAAATGAGTGTGAAGCTTCTCTCTTGAAACTACCAGAACTTGGCCGGTTCTGTTTTTAGTTGATCTAAAATGAATTGTTGACTCTTTGAGAGTTATCCTCTAACTACCATCCTATTAGTGCAAAATTCTATATAATCTCACTAAATTGTTCATTTGGACCTTTTATCAGAATCTAGTAGCAAATGGATGACTTCATTGTTAACTTTAGTGTTAGAAGGGCAACTTTGTGTTTATAGTTGGTATTTCCCAAATCAATGTCTTAGCAATTAACACAGGAAATATTAGTGGCCTATAAGAACAACAAAAGAGTGTTCCTGTAGTACAGTGTGCAAAAGTAGGGACAATTTACATGAAAATATTCTTTTGAGTACATGATGTTTCCCTGTTGTTTTATCCACTCTGTTGTTACACGTTTGCTCCAAATACTGTTGTAACTTACTGGTCATAAATATGTATTGAATTAACAGAGATTCCTGCAAGCAGCAATTTGAGAAAAGCTGTTGCCTTTTCTTATATAGTATTATTTATTTCTATACTTTTTTTATATGGTCAAAGTACACTTTATAGTAGCAAATTGGTCTTTGACCTTTGACGTATATATTTTTAGAGCATAATTTTCTTATGACATCTTATATTTGTTTGTGCTTTTATTGTGCAGTGATAGATGCTCGTAGCTCTGAGTGACACATAACTGCAACTAAAGTGGCATTCTATTCTTTGCCTATTTTATTTTTTTGTGTCTCAAGGATTTGAAGTAAATACAAGGTGGATTTTACTGTATGTTCACCTATAGGTTATATGAAGAGAATAAGAAATCTTTTGACGTGGTACTGATGCAGTTTTTCTTATTTTGATGGCTGGAGTTTGGCCAGTCCGTGTTAGTTAACTTATAATTTATATGAAGAGAAGAAGGAATCTTTTGATATTATTATGATGCAGTTCTTCTCTATTTTGATGGCTGGAGTTTGGCCGGGCAATATTAGTTATCTGAATGTCTTCTGGAACAAATACTGATGTATTTCATTGGTAATTGAAGGATTAAGTTTAAGATCAGGGGAAGATGCATTTGCCTTTGGTTCTAGCAGTGAAATGAATCCGTTTCTTCCCATGAGATCTTAGCTGATTGTTTTTTGATCTGTCTTCCTAGTATTAAATTTGAGCATGTATATTGAAAAGTGCACATTACTTGGCAAAGTTCATGCAGTATTTAGAAATTTACTTATTAGTGGATCAGTTAAGGTCTTGTATCTGACAACTTGTTTGTAGATATTATAGCCAGTGAGTACTGTAACCAGCTCCGTAAATATTGAAAGCCAAGTAATATTTTTAAGAATTCTACTTTCGAACAGGTTTACACACATCAAAATCTTAAGGTCAGCTTCCAAAATGACTTGAGTTGTAATCAGTGTCAGTATATACCGTGTATTTCTTCAAGTCCTATTAACATGCATCAAATTTTATTTTTAAACAGAGAGCTGAGAGAATGTTGCTGAAAGGGCATCAAAATCAATTTATTTGTGTAGTTTACATAAGTTCATTCAGGTCACTGTCAGAAATGAGATCAGAAGAAAAGACACAAGAACGTGCTGAAAGGGAATCAAAATCATTAATTTTTGGAGTCTACATAAATTCATTCAGGTCACTGTCTGAAACGAGATCAGAACAGACACAAGAAGTTAAGCTGTGTGGGTATGCGCTGAAAGGGCCTCAAAATCATTATTTTGTGGAGTCTTCACTGTCAGAAAAGAGATCAGAGGAAAGACGCAAATTGAGTTGTGCGGGTATTTGCTACGGTAAAGAATGCCATTTATTAGTGAAGTCTACATAAATTCAGAGGTCACTATAATAATCAAACACTGTTGCAATTGAACTTTTTTAACGACTAATTTCGATTACAACTTAAGAACACTAAACTGAACTTGCCAAAACTACATTATTCGTTAACACAGCACTACTAATGGAAAAACACCATTAAGTAAACACTATATTCTTTTTCCAAATAGCTACTTTAGAAATACAATCACTTTGCACACAAGAAGTAAAACATGTTACTTACAAACCCGTTGCAGTTACAGCTGATAGAAATGTGTACGACTTGTAAGAAGATACTTAACATGGATTAACTCAAGCATATAAGATAACAAAATATGCTATAACTTTCTAGTCGACAACCGAGATTTTGGAACAATAATATATTCTATTAAATAAAGCATCTAGAATACTAAAATTATACAATACGTTTTAATGCCAATAAGCTAAAATAATTGGTACTTTATTCATGGATTGAGCTTGAACATGTGCTTTGTAAGTCTAACAATTTTTGGTTTTGAGCTATTCCAAATGTGCTCACCACTACTATGTATGAGTTGAAAGTGGGGAGTACATGCATTGCTTCCGTGTGGCCTGCGTATAAGTAGGAGCTAGTGGAATGGAGCGTGGGGGAGTTTTGTAGATTTGATCATTCTCTTTGCTAGTTTAAGCTTTAAGCTTTGTGTTTGACTTGTCTTGTTTTGTTTGACCTTAGTGATTGCGTTGATGGTTATCTGTTTGATTATACTTTGTTTGTCTTAGTCTTGTTTGCGAAGACTTAAGATTTGAGTTGGCATTTTGTTTTGGGTTTTTGAATGAATTTTAACAAACAAAATAAATGCTTATGGTTTAGACCATAGTTGGCAGGCAGAAAACATGCGAGTTTTCTTTAAAAACGAGTTTTTTTGAGTTTAACTCGCTTGGACGAGTTTTTCCAAGTTTTTTTCGAAAAACTCGGCTTTGCAAAAAAAAATGTTTCTAATGAAATTTAAACAATTTTTTTGAGTTTCGAGTTTTTCCAAATTTTTGCCGAGTTTTAAAAAACTCTCCATTTTTTGGCTTGGCGAGTTTTTTTGTTGGGGTGAGTCTTCCAACTATATAGTTTAGACTAAATGCTGAAATATAACTTTTAAATGCAAGACTATGTTTTTGCTATCTTTTAAAATAAATAATGTGCGGTTAATCGATTGTTAAATCAAATAGATAACTAAATGCACCTACAATGATTTCAATTAACTAAATGAATGCAGAAATGAGCAAGCACATCTGTATTTTTTTTATTTTTTATGTGATTTGTATATTTCTATCTTGATTTGTATTTGTTTGTTTGTGATTTACTATTGACAGTGTGATTTAAAAGAAATGTTTTGTTGAAATGAAACTAAGATTTGTAATATAGGGTAAAATTAAGGTAAAAGGCATGAATCAACAAAAAAATGAACATAGAAACATAAAATATGACACAATGTTACCAATATCTCTATGCCATGGTTGATTCACTTATATTGTCCTTCATCTTGCTTTATATGTTTGATTGCCCTCAGATTTTGAGTATGCAACAATAAGCCTAGTGATAATGAACAAAATATTGAAGATTGTACTTGTCTGCTTGAATAACATGTGCTTGGATTCTTTTATTAGTTAGGATTGAAATGACAATTAGGTCTCCTTTATAGAAAACCAAATTTGAATGAAGAGCCAAGATTGAAAGCCAATATGACATGAAAATCAATGGTCAAGATTGTTTGAGAAGCAATGAAATAGGGTTAGGGCTAAATTAGGGCAAATATAGGGTTAGGTTAAGGATGAACAATGGATATTAAATTATAAAATAATTCAATCAAGAGTGGAATTTAATTGAGATGTGAAGAGATAAGAATACCATGGATAAAGAGGTTGACACAAAAAATAGGTTGAAGTAAATTAAACAATTTGGCACAAAAAAAAAGGTTGGAGTAAAATCATTTAATTGAGGAGGTTAAGTGAAAAATTTAAATAATTTAAAACAATTATTTAATTATAGAAGAAAGGAAAAATGTTGACTTTTAATTAAAATAACAATTTAATCAAAAGTGGAGGGAAAAAAGACAAAATATTAAATAATTATTTAATAGTGAAAAGAAAGGTGGAAACTAATAAAATAAATAGAATTTATTTAATTATGGAAGAAAAAATTAATGAATAATTAAACAATTAATAATAATTATTTAATTATAGTAGAAAAGTGAAAATGATTAATTAAATAAATAAGAATTTATTTAATTATAGAGAGAAATGAATATTAGTGACGTAATTAAATAAATATAATTCAATTAATCAAAAGGAAGAATAAAAAGGAAAAGCGAATTAATTAAATAATTACAATTATTTAATTAATAGAAAAAAATATGACTTTAAACCATAATCAAATAATTGAAATTATTCAATTATGCAAGGGAAGAAGGGAAATTGATGGTGAAAAATAAGTTTTGCAGGTTTAAGACATTTTTCAATGTACATTTTGCCCCTTTGATACAATGTAGTTTATCGCGTTGTGTCAAAGAAATTCAGTTCAAAAATATGCCGTAGTGTGCCATGGTGAAGGCAGGATAGACTTATGCCCATCAATTTTTTTTTCAATAAACAAATCTAATAGTGGATGAATGCAAAGATTGATGAAGAAAAATGTTAGTGCGAAAAAAAGAATGGAGGGGGATTGATATTTTGCTTGATAGATGCTAGGCTTTGCATTTTATCATCATTGGGTGGTAAAATTATGGCAAATGGACAATAAACACCATGATATGACATAACCAAGGTGTGCAATGTTATCCCCTTGCAAAAGACAAACAATTGACAAATAAGGAATACCATGACTCATACTAAGAGCTAAGTTGCCCTAGTCTTTTTGTCAAGACAATTCACAAACAACATCAAAAGAAAAGCAGGTCATGAGACATCATCGCTCCTCTAAATCCTCCGTTGGACATCCTCGAGGTGGCTAGTAACATGACAAAAAACAAATCAATAAAAAATAAAACAAATTGTACCAACAATGTTAGTGACCATTTAGATTGTTTGCCAGTGATTGTTGATAAGATTGAGAAGATTTGATTGACTAATTGATTGACAATGCCTAGTTTTAAGAGGGGAAACATGTATAAGACGTCAAGTCTGGTTTCAACCATGCAACTACCTGTATAAGGCAAATGATAAGGTTGATGAATGATGATGTCTAGTTTCAAGGTCACATCTTGTATACGACAAATGATAGGATTGGGTTTGGTTTCAAGGAATGAGGTGAATCGTAGAAGACGTCGAGTCTAGTTTCGATAGTGTCGCATCTTGTATAAGACCTTTGATTGACTAGTTTAATGCTCGATGTTTTGATTGATTAGGCAATTGACCAGTTTGGTTGAAAGACTAGTTGAATAGTTTGTCTTGTTGATTCATGATTTTGTCAAGGCTCAGATGACTATTTGTGTTTGATCAAAGTGTTCGATTTATTATGTTATGGATGATGACAAACTTGACAAACCCTAAGGGACTGACCTAGGGCCTCGGGGGCTCATCAAAAATGGCCTTGCCTACGTAACAATGCGCAGAGACCTCGTAGTTCGACGGACGTTGACCTTGTTTTATGTATTATGGATTGAATCATGATTGACTTTATTCGACAAACCTTAAAGGACTAACCTAGTGCCTCGGGGGCTCACCAAAGATGACCTTGCCTATGTTATGCACGTAGAGGCAACGTAGTTCGACAAATTTTGACTAACATGACTTTACATTGACTTTGTTTTTGGTTTTTTTTTTTGAAAATTATTTAGATGTTTTTGAGTTTTTGACATATTTTGATTTTTTTGGATTTTTGAAGTTTTTCTATTTTTTTTGGGATTTTTGACATAGTGACCTCCAATACTAGGTCTAGGATCCATAGAAGACATGAGTTAAGTACTTGCTCCCAGTCGAGTATAGGACCAATTTATTAGGGATGGAATTCGATAAGCCTTATTGGGGATGGATATGGAAGGTGAAAGGACACAAAATGTCAATCGTTTCAAGCTATGGGAAGGATAACACAGTGTTATTATGGATGACGTGAGAAAGTGTGAAGATGAATTAATTATGAGTGAGGGTGGAAAACCAGATAGAATGATGGTAGATGATGGAGCGAAGATTGACTACACATGATGCCTATTTGCTAAGTTTTCACCATGGTACTTATCCAAAACACCAGCGAAGTTGTTTTCACTATTGAACAAATTAATTCTCTTTACTATTTTCTAAATTTTTTTAAATTTTTTTGGTGTCACCAAGAGACCTGTTTGCTAGGTTTTCATCAAGGTGATAATTTTTTTTTTTTGTTTTGTGTTTTTAGGTTTTTACACAACTCTCTAAATCTAGGTGTAGAATTTGTGAAAGTACAAGCTAATGATAGGTTCTGACAATGGTTCCTCTTCAGGACTCAAAAGCTGATATGCCCTAGATTCGTATACTATTGTGACGATGTATGGACCCAACCAATTAGGTTCAAATTTTCTAGCCTTCTCTCTTTTTGCTTGATTCTTGGGATTTTCCATTAAAACCAAGTCACAAATGTCGAAGTGTCAAACCAAATTTTTTTTTATTGTAGTTACGATGAAGATGATTTTGACAAGCTTATAGATGGACCAATGCATTCTGTCTTCACTCGTTTAATAGTTCCAACTCATGCAGTCTGGATACACGATATTCTTCATCATCAATAAGCCCTTGGATGGATACTCTCAGGGAAGGTAACTCGACGTCGATAGGTAGTATAGCCTCATAACCAAAGACTAAGAGATATCGTGTGGTTCTTGTGGGAGTGCAGATACTAGTACGGTAGGCCCATAAGGCAAGATTGAGTTGAAGGTGCTAGTCACGACCAACATCATTGATAGTCTTTTTGATGATTTTAATGATCTTGTTAGACGCCTTGACTTTTCCGTCACCTTGTGGGTAGTATAGGGTGGCAAAGTGATGTTGAATATGGATTTTTTGCATAACTGGCATACATCTTGGTTCTTAAAGGGATGACCGTTATCAGTGATGATGGATTATGGGACACCATACCGACAAATGATGTAATTAAGGATAAATTTAGATATTTGTTTGCCAGTAATGTATTCCATGGGAATAGCTTCAATCCATTTGGTGAAATACTCGATCTCTATGATAATGATCTTATGACCATTAGATGAAGTGGGATGGATTTTACCTATGAGGTCGAGCCCCCATTGGACGAAGGGCCATGGTGATGTGATTGTTTGTAGTTCCTGAGATGGTGCATGTATAAGATCTCCATGAATTTGACACTATTGACACTTCTTGACAAAATGGTATGCATCGCGTTCCATTGTGGGCTAGTAGTATCCAACATGCATGATCTTCTTAGCTAGAGTAGGACCACTAGAGTGGGCTCCACATATTCTCTCGTCTACCTTTGATAAGGTCATTTGTGCTTCATCAGTATTGAGACATTGTAGGCGGGGGTTGTCTAGGCTTTGGTGATAGAGTGTCATCAATGATGGCGTATCTAGAGGTCTTACAAATGAAAGTTTTGCGTTGATTGGAAGATAGGTAAGGGGAAATAACTTGGTCATGTAGGTAGTCATAAATATCTTTATACCAATAGAAATTAGGCAAACAGGTTCATACACCATCTCAGACTTGAGGATGTCGAAGGTAGGGATAAATAGCTATTCTACCAAGAACTCGTATTATGACATGTTAGCTGGAATGTCCAAGAGAGAATCAATTGTTGCCATTGCATCGACTGGACCTTGTTTTGGATTTGTGGAGCTTTCCAAAAGATAATGTCAACCATCCGTTTGTAAGGAGTGAGCTTCTCATCCTTTGTGCCATAGTCATCATTAACTTGTTGGATAACCAGTTGTGAGTCATTGTATACCTGAAGGCTTTTGATCTTCCATTTGATAGCCATGTGAAGTCTTGTGAGTAGAGCCTCATATTTCGCTATGTTGTTGGTACAAGAGAAAGCAATTCTAAATGACTTGGGTATGGTATCGCCTTGAGGTGTAACAAACAATATGCCTGCTCTTGAACCATGATTTGTGTGAGATCTGTCAAAATATAACTTCCATGTAGTTGAAGTTTCAAGTGTGAATATAGACTCATCAAAGAAATCTGAAACCAGTGGATGATATGCTTTTGTGGGTGCATCTGCGAGTTGGTCGACTATAACTTGTCCTTTTAATTCTTTTCATTCAACATATTGATTGTTATATTCACTTAGTATCTTTACCCATTTAGCTAATCGACCCGTCAAAGATGCTTTGCTGAAAATATATTTTAAGGGATCTATTTTGGCAATGAGCTTTGTTTGATGGTTCAACATGTAATGCCTTAGTCTTTGAGTGGCAAAAACCATCGCAAGGCATACACGTTCGATGGGACTATAGTTGAGCTTGTATCCCACAAGTGTATGAATGATATAGTAAATTTCTCTTTCTCTTCCCTCATTGTCGTTCTGTGTGAGTAACACCCCCAACGCTAATGTGGTTGCTGATATGTAAAGTATAAGATGTCTTCCATTAATAGGAGGCATTAGGACTAGTGGTGTTAATAAATAATCTTTTATCTGCTGAAAGGCTTCTTGACATTGATATGTCCACATAAATGGTACTCCTTTTCTTAGTAAATGTTGGAATGGTTGACACTTATCTGCCAGTTGTGCGATGAACTTTCAGATGGACTATAATCTGCCTTGGAGTGTTCATAGTTGACTTATGTTCGTTGGTGGTGGCATGTCTATGATAACTTTGACTTTGGTAGGGTTGACCTCAATGCCTCTTCTGGAAACAATGTACCCTAGGAGCTTTCCCAATGTTACTCTGAACACACATTTCTTTGGATTCAACCATACTTTATATTCTTCTAGTCTCTTGAAAATCTTGTCTAACACTCGCAAATGATCACCCCTTGTTAATGATTTGGCTAATAGGTCATCCACATAATCCTCCATGACTATGTGCATGAGGTCACGAAAGATCGTGGTCATGGCGCATTGGTATGTAGCCCCAACATTTTTCAATCCAAAAGGCACAATGTTCCAGTAGTATATTCCCCAAGGACATGTGAAGGTTGTTTTATGCTGGTCTTCAAGAGCTATCTTAATTTGATTGTATCTTGAGAAACTATACATGAGGGATAACATCTCATACCCTATTGTTAAGTCCACTATGATGTCGATATTTGGCAAGGGAAGTCATCTTTTGGACATGCCTTGTTTAAATCTAAAAAATTAGTACATATGCAGATTCCTCCTGTTGGCTTTGTCACTAGTACTAGATTATAAATCCACTCTAAAAATTCAATAGGTCGAATGAAGCCAACATCCAATAACTTCTTTAACTCAACCTTGACCAATAGGGCAATTTGCAGATGTATTTTCCTTAGTTTCTGCTTGACAAGTTTAGCGTTAGGAAACAATGGTAAGTGATGTAAAACCAATTCGAGGTCCAAACCAGGCATGTTGGCATAAGACCAAGCAAAATTTATTTGTCGCTTTGTGAGAAAGGCATGAAACTCTGGTTGTTTTGTTTTTGTCAATGATGCTACAAAGTGGACAATCTTAGGATTTTCATTAGTGCCTTTGTTGACTTCCATAGAATTTTCAACTAGCATGGGTGATTTATCTTGGTTAATGAGAAGTAAGTCCAACCCTCCATCTTTGGGCACCTAAGAGAGGTTTTCACCCTTGGACGCATCCTTTCTTTTTACTTTTTCTTGGTCTAGAGGCGCCTTTCAGTTTTCACCTGGATACCTTTTTTTTTTCATTTTCACTTTTGCGATTGGAGGGCTGGATAGACTCCCCAAAGTAGGTTGTGTTATCAAGATATATGGAAACTACATCTTTATGATCTTCACAAAGAATGCCTTTGCGTAATCCCATAAACTTAACGATTGCTTCATCGTTTTCGAATACGTCTAAGGTGGGTGGTCCTTGCTGGTTCCAATCTATCAATTGCGGGTATACTAGAGGCATGCCACCATCGATATTATCAAGGTTCAATGAATGAGTAGATAGGGTGAAAATGAGAGTATTATCGGGATCCCAAAAGGAATCAATCCAAGCATTGCATTTGGTTGAGGGGTCAGATACGTCATGTTCTTGGAATGTCTCGATAAGGTCATAGTCACTAGATGTGCAAGAGTCCCACTCCCACTCATTAGAGTTGGTCTCGGTATGATATTCCTCAGATGTCTCGATATCCTTTGAAGCATTCACTTCCTCACTCAAAAATACCTTAGTACTAGGAGCTTTCACTTTTAATGGTTTGAACCCTAGCCCTATGTTCTTTGGCTGCTTGGATGGTAGAAAAGGTTCTGTCATCCCATTTTTGTGCAAACCGAGTCCACTGTGTCCATCGTAACCTTTGCATTTTATGATTTTGAAGCCTTTTCCATATTGTTCAGTTGGGAGTTTCTTTGGTTCAATGTCTTCTTCCTTGTATAACCATGTGGTGATGTATTCTTTGTTAATAGATTCCTTACTCAACTCTCCCCATTTCATGAAGGTTGTGGTAGGAGATGCTCAAATAGTGACCTAAGGTCCCTTTTTGACAACTGACCTATCATAAGATTTTGGTGATGCAGGTAATTTACTGATACAATAGGATGTCTTCATATGGTACTCTCCACACCTCTTATCTTGGACTTGGATCTTGTGATCGGAAGATGGAGTTTTGGAAGTGGATGCTTTGTTTAAACTGGAAGGATGAATGTAATGGGATGAAGCAGATGATGAGGCTTCCCGATTAACTGGCACTTGTTGTTCGGCTGTTCCTCTTAGGTTTCCTGCAATACTGAAAAGGGTTAGGATCGTCGGATATTATGATTTCAATGCCATTGTAGGGAAACTTAAGAATTGGTGGTAAGTGGATGGAATGAATTTCATAGCATGGATCCATGGTTGGCCAAGGAGGAGATTATAAGGGAGATCCAAGTCCAACACTTGGAATGTGGTATCCAATATAGTGGGCCCAAATTTGATAGGTAATGATATGACACTCTTGCAAGAGTGCTCTTCATCGTCATAGGCCTTTATGATAATACTTTTTGTTGTATCCACACAAGCTTCAGAGAAACCTAATGCTGTAACTAGCTTTAGAGTACAAATGTTCAATCCCACTCCACCATCTACTAGGACTCATTTGATTTTATGTTTATTAATGTAGACTTCTAGATGCAGGGGGTCGTTATGGCTAGAATTTTGTGATGAGAAGTCTTGGCTAGAAAAGGTGATGTGGTGGGTGTTGGCTAAGTATCCCACCATTTTCTAGAATTGATTGACATGAAGGTCAATAGGCACGAAAGTGTCTTGCAATGCTATGTCCAAAATAACTTTGTGCTCAGGAGATATATGAAGTAAGTCAGGGATAGATATCTGTGCAAGTGTCCTCCCCAAATGGTCTAAGAGGTTATATTGGGTCTTTTGCTGTTGTTTAGGAGGAGCACCTTGTAAGGTCACCTTGGTTTGTCGCATGGTTACTGCATATTTTGGTGCCTTCTTGATGGTAATGGTATTAACATGATTATTCAAGGCTCAAATATTATTTATAGTAGTCATAGGCGACACATGTGAAATTAGCTTGGTTGTTGGTCTTTGCACCTGAACTCAAGGCCTTCCCTATCCTATGGTCATGCAAAGGATTCTTAAAAATGGTATGGTCACTATTGGAGGTCGGTTGTTGGCTATCTACTTCTATGACACCATTTTTGATTAGGTCCTGAATTATGTTCTTGAGTTGTCGACATGCTGAAGTTTTGTGTCCTTTGATATGGTGATAGTCGCAAAAGACATTTTCATCCCACCATGAAGGTTTGAAAGTCCCTGGGTCATAATGTTTCACCTCTGGCAGTTGTAGGACATTAGACTGTAAAAGTTTTTTTAGGACAAATTCAATTGGTTCCCCTAAGGGAGTGTATTTACATCTTGGTGGAAAGTTTCTTTGAGATGCACGTCCTTGGTTATTCTGGATTGCGTTTGTCATTTTCTCAAGGATGTGTGGTGGATTATTTAATGCATTAGGTCCATTAAGGGTAATCGCGGGACTGAATTTATGTATGGCCTTTGCATCAACGACTCCGTCATTCATGAAATTTTTATTACATGCCGAAAACTTATTTTTGTCATTTGAGATACTTTGGGCATTTTGATTTTTATTGAAAGTTTTAAGTTCCCCTTTTTCAATGAGTGCCTTTTCAAGGGTAGTTCCTTTTTCCACAAGGTCAACAAATGTAGTGCAACAATAGACTTGCAATTGATATTTTAGTTCTATGACCAAGTTTTCAATGAACATGACAACCCTTTGTTTCTTGGGTATCTCACAAGGACATCAACTAGCCAAACTCCTCCATCTTTGGAAGAATGCTATAAATGACTCACCTTTCTCTTTTTTTGTGTGACACAATGTGGCTATGGTAATGTCATTTTCAAAGTTATAAGCAAAGTGTGTCACAAATTTATCGGCTAGTTTGTCTCATGTTCTTATTCCTACAGGTAAATGGGCAAACCATTCGAGTGCTTATCCTGCGAGAGTCCTTGGGAATAATCTCATGAGATATGTATATTCAAATGCGATGTCTATGCAAGCCGTGTGAAATTCCCTCACATGTTCAATGGGGTTCCACTTTCCTCTATACTTGGTAAAGTTTGGAATAACATAATTGTGAGGAAATGGAGGCATGCATATGCTCTTGTCAAAGGGGTATGGACATAACTCTTGTGTCGAGTAAGTTTTCTTTGTTGATATTTGCATGTACACTCATTTTTGTAGTGCAAGAATTTGGTTTGTTAAGACATCGACTTGAGTCAAGGATGTATCCACCGTGTTTGCCACTGCATTATGATATGGGCCCATGTTTGAGGTTTGCAATCCAATATTTTGGGTGGAGGAATTAGTGTTGATACCAAATGTATGTGGTGGATTTTGGTTTTGAATGTTATGGGTGAAGGTTGGAATTTGATTTTGGATATGGGGAGTGAAAGTTGGAATATGGTTAATGTGTGGAGGATTTATATTGAATTGTGTTTGTAATGGGCTTGAACTTGTTTGTCCATGTGGATTTTGGTTTCCATATTGTTGGAAAGGCCCTTGTGTGTTGTTTTATAGGGGAATGCTTGTGGTATGACCTTGTGAAAATGTATTGGTGTTCAAGTTCAAATTGGTATTTGGTGTGGTGTTTATTTGTGGCTTAGGTCCACTACTGTAAACCTTTCAAATTTTATTGCTTGACTTGTTTTTACCCATTGAAAAAGGATTCGAAGATGAAGCATCCATAGCATTGGATGATGAACCAAATGGATTAAATGTATTGCTGGGGGGTTGTGTCATAGCTTGTGAACCTTGTGCTCCAAATAGTGGTATCGCATTGACCATTGTGGTATTTTGTGTTGTCCCTCCTAATGAAATGGTAACATGTATTTGTGGGATAGTGTGATTAGGAGTAGACACATTGTGTCCTTGGTTTTGTGTAGTCTCATTGATAGGTGTTGTAGATAGTGTGTTAACATAAAAACCATGAGGAAGCTTAGCTCCACTTTGTAAATTTTTTGCTAAGAATCATTGTGGGTCTTGTGATACCATCTCCTCTACAAACCATGCTACATTTGGGTCTTGCGTTGCTACCTCAATTTCTTCTTAAATTAGAGGTATTTGAATGTCTTTTATTATGTGTCTTTCAAAAGGATTTGAAAATGATGATCATGTCTTAGGTGTCTCATTAGAAGAAGAAAAAAACTACATGTTGCTAGTAGGATTGAAAAAGTCATCTTCATTAGTGTATTCCATTTATTTTCTTTTTTTGTAATCTTGTTTGGATCATATAAGACTTGAAAATGCGATGAATGAATATGAAGTCTAAGGAATGATAATGCAATGATAGGACCAAGACTAAGGTATACAACTATGCTATATTTTTTGGGATTTTCAATATATAAGAATTCCAAATGATGATGCACCTATAGCCAAGATTAAGGTACAAGGTGACGCTAGATAAAATTGAGATGTGATAATGTCACTATGGTCCAAAAATCTATAGTATGAGTAAGAATAAAGTATGAAAATGTGATGTTATGATGGAGGGTATGGTATGAATAAAGTTATGATATGAAGTCTAAGCACATTGGTAGACTTAAGAAGAGGTTACCAACCAAACTAAGTTAGTCTAAAGTAGCAAACACGGTTGTCAAGACCTTAAGAAAGACAAAGGATAAAAATGATGATGATTGACAAAGTGGGCCTCAAACTAGACTTATGAGTTTAAAGGAACAACTTAAATGACAAAGATTGATTTATGAAAAGACAAGGTCAAGGCAACCTAAATTTTTGATAATGTTCTAATCAAAAGTCTGATAAGTCTCCTAGTCTAAAGTTTGCAGAAGTGTATGCAACTAATGAGTGACCTAGGGTTTGACCTAAGGTGTATGCAAGTAATGAAATGGTAATCTAAATGAATGGAGTGAAATGATTGATCTGAAATGAGCAAGTTTGTATTCTGATGAGATGATTACAATCAAGAATTGATCCAAAACAAGACCACACTAGAATTTCACAATTTTTTTGTCAACTAGAAAATGCAGTGCACAAACTGTCAAATGCGTTTTACTGTCTTGTAAATGTGGTGCTTTGTTTTTACAGTTGCAGTTTATAGTGACAGATGCGGTCAACAATGTCTTTAGCCCTAGTTTGAATGTTTTAGATTGAATTCTTGTCTTGGTTTCTGTGAATTGTGATTCCAAACATAGTAAATAATTTGAAAACAAGTCTTGGCTGTTGTGTGACCAAATTTTGTTCTTTGAATTCCATTATTATCCTGCCTCTGTACTGGTTTATCTTATTATTTGGAGGTGACCTAAGGTTGGGGTTTTATTTTTGTCTTCATGAAAATCCTAATGTTTTATCTAATACCGTGGGAAGGATCATTTCGACCGTTACCTTTTGAAGGGGGTTTTAAAATGACTTATGTCCCATTGATTCGTCTAGGCCGGGCCCCTTTTAATAAACAGTTTTAAATATTTTTTCCTAAATTTATTATCTCCTAAGTTTAGGTTGGCCCTGCCCCATTTTTAAGAAAAACATTAAGCCATCATTTGTCGTTGGCCTAGGTGATGTCCCCTAGTCCCTTTAATAATTGTTTTATATTTCGTAGGGAACGTTTTTTGGTGACTGTTGATCATCAAACAGTTGATCCTGAACGTTCCCGCGATCTCGTGATGGCCTCATTGCCGAGTTTCAACTAATTGCGATATCACGGGCGATCGCCACATGTCTCAAATATCGACATCGAAAAAGATTGAAAAAGTGCTTTAATTTTTATGTCGGGTTTTAATACATTATATAGTGGGTAACTAAAACAACTGCGAGATGCACATGCTCAAGATCAACGGTGGTGATATAATCTTGATGAAAAGTTGCTTGACGGTTATGTTCAGTACCGGTGACTGCTATGAATGAACACGATTGCTGATGGTGGCGATCAACGGTTGCCTGCCATCGTGTGATCCAAAGATGCAGGGTGTTTAGTGATTACAATATCACAGGAAAGCACCACGTGTACTCCTTTGGCGCTGCATACTATGGTGGGTGCTCGATGCTGAGATGGAGATTACATCAGCCTTTTTGAAGGTGGGCATTCGATGATCTGACGAAGGTAAAAGATTGACGGTTAGAATTCAAATTCGCATCAAATGCAATTGGACCCATTGGCGTGGTATGTAAGTGAGCTTTAATGGAAGATGAGATGTTTACTGGCCCAATTCGAGCGACATAAAGCATTTTTCCTTCATCTTATTTCACCACAAAGCATTCAAGCATCTTCGAAAAGTAGATATAGAGCCAACGATGAGTTTTTGAGCAATCACAGCGAGAGTTTGGTCTTTTGCAAAGCATAATCCCACGAGTTGTTCTCTGTATTGCTTTAATTACTCAGACTGTGGTTTTGTGAAGAATTGTAGTGTGTTGGTCAAAGAATTTGTTGATTATTGTCATAGGGTTACTGGTTTAATTGAATTGTGGGGAATTACAAGGTTTTATTGTAGTTTCGTTGTCTGAGTAGCCCTAGTTCATTTGAGATGGCACCACCAAAGCAACATTCCGGCCATGTGGATTATTTACAAATGAATTTGTATGATGATTTCCTTGACCAATTACCACTGTCAACAAATGATAAGATGAGGGGTTTAGTTCTGATGAATGGAAGAATCCTAGGTGAAGGATTAATGTGCAAAAATTATAACATTGCAGATGCTAGGGTTCGTATGACAGGTTTAGAAATGTTTAGGCTCTGGTATGGACAATGTAATTTACCTCACCCTTTCTCCAATGCCTGGAGATATGATATGGGAAAATTGGTTGTACCAAATGTGTTCCTTGATGTGGACCTGCTTAGGGCTGTGGCAGCACGATATGACCCTGTCACTAGGGTGATTAGGGATAATGATTTTGGGGTTCTATTGAGTATAAGAAAAGAGGAAATTCAACAAGAATTTGATTTGAGTGAACCTAGTTCATTTCTAGTTCAAATTGATCTTGAGGAGATGAAGCAAGAATATGCAAGATTAAAGCCACTGTTCAGGTTGAAGCTGCTTCCTCCTCATCTAGCTAAGGCTGGAAGTTCTATAGTTTACATCAGTCCCAGTGACCAGGAGCCTTTTAGGCTAAGCTTCTTTGCAAATCACTTTTCCAGATTCTGGGTTTTAGCCCAAATACTGTAATGCCAATTGCATACATGTTCATGGGGGCCCAAATACAACACCCCAATTTCTCTGTGGTATTTGAATTTGCATCTTTTCTGGCAGAAAAGATACATGATGGATTACTGAAATTGCAAGTAGGAGATACTAGAATTCCTTTCTTTTGGTACTCATTGCTAATGTACATATTTTTGTATAAGAATGTCGACTTCTTCTCAGAGAAGATGGAGTTAAGGCAAGACATAAATGGAGAAAGGTTACCCATGCAGGTTTGGATTGCAGACCTGTCATACAATAGAGGAAGCACCAGTCATTTGCAATTTGACAATTGCTTTGCTTCCAGACTCAAAGCTCGGTTAATTGTTAATGTGCCCAGAATTCTTGAGGATCTTCACGACTTCCTCAGACCTAAGGGGAGGAAGCCTGATTTAAAGGTTTGTCACAACTAGGGTGACATCATTTTGTACCCAGTCAGTACTGTTCTTAAAGTGTATGGTTTCCAGGGAGCCCCACATATTCTCCCTTTTAATGTGCCATCGAGAATGGGGTTTGCTGAGGTCATGTGGAAAATAGGTTGTATTCATGAGGACAACTTGACAGGGAAGGGGAAAGGGAATCTCTTCCCTGATTACACTGTTGTATCAGATTTTATTTTCTCCAAGGGAGGATGGGTCCATTTCGGGAGATATTTTGATGAATTTCATTTGAGGAATGGTCCTAGGCGGCAACATGATCTAGAGGGTTTCTTTGCCTTATTTAGGCAATGAATTAAGGGTGGAAAGTTTACCCATGAGTTTAATTTTCTCGAAGATTTAATCAGGAATGATTTTGAATTGAACAGACAGGAATTGAACAAAGAGAAGTGGATTGCATATGAAAAATTGCTGACTGCAGTGCATAAAATGGATCCCAAGTATGATCCATTGATGTAATTCACTCCATTCCACAAGAAGATTGATTTATTGATGGATAATTTTAGAGAGATCATGGGCACTCTGATGACCAAGAAGGTCAATTTGGATTTGGATTTTGGTTTATAGAGACCAGAGGTGAGGCCTGAGGAAACAAGGCCGACTTATCAACCCACAGTGAGCTAGCCCCTTTACAAGAGAAAGAGGAGTGACAGTAGCAATGAGGAAGAAGAAGATAAGAAGGGAAAGCAGATAATGAAGACCTCAACTCACCCAGGGCCAAAGATTAGAGCACTTGAAGGAATAAAAATAATTGATTTAGATTCTCCACCACAAGCTAATCCTACATTTCCACCATCAGAGCCAAGCCCTAAGCAGCAAAGAGTTGAGGAAACACAAGAAGCTCTGATGGATGAAATAATTATTACTGATCAAGATATGCAGGTTGGTATTCCATCCCCTCCTAGATCAACTCAATTAGTACTATCTGATATGGATGTAAAAGGCCAATGTGTACAAGATGCCATAATGGAAGCATGCAAGGCATTCTTGGATGATGATGCATTTGTGGAGACTCCAGTTTTTTTGCAACTGGTGTGGAGGATGAAGTTAGAAGAATACCAAGCCAAATGCAAGGAGAGAAGAGAATCGAGGCCTGATAGGTCTCATCAAGACAATTATGATGAGGTGAAGGCTGAACTCATGAATGAATTCAAAAGCATCACTCCTGAGGAGGGACGGAAGTTGGTGACGCAGGCTGGTGTTCTAATTTTACCTGAGCGGGACATAGCAGATGTAGTGGAATTCAATGCTATTATGAATTCCAAACATCCGATGTAGAACACCAAGGAGGAGGTCAAGGCAACACTCCAAGATTCTTCCTTTAATGAAGAATATGAGACCTTGGCTATTTGGGCATTGGCACCCCAGGGCAGAAAGCCAAATGTTATTGATATTAGCCCAAACCTAAGGGGAGGGATAATCATCAAGAGAGCTTCTGAGACCTCAACTATAGAAGCTACAAAATTGATTGTAAATGTGGCCAAATTGGCCCAAAGGATAGCTAAAAGAGAAAAAGCTAAGAAAAAAAGTTTGATGGAGACGTATAACACCATTATTGGAGAATATAGTAGAATGCAGCAAAGGAATGTTGAGCTGCAAAATGAGGTAGACAGGTTGAAATATAGACAAGTGGGGGAGTCTTCTAGTGCTCCTAGTACCTTTACCTTACCTTCTACATCAGGGTCAGTACCTCCAACTTCTCCAATTGTTTCAACTCTGGGATCCCCCATCCAGACTCCTGCTCCTAGTCCTTCATTAAAGCCCATTGAGGAGGAGGTTGAGTACTCTGTAGATCCCACCAAAAAGAAGATGCTAAATAAGATTACAGAGCTACAAGAAGCTCTAAAAGCAAGTGAGGAGGGAGCATTTTCCAAGAAAAATGAAGTTGTGGATACAGTTTTGAGGCATCTGAATGAGAGAGTTGATGGTAGATTGCCATCAGTTTATTCTTTATATTATTTATTCTTGAATTCAATAAAAAACATTACTAGGGATTAGGAATTAGTTTTTCCTTTAGTTGAGAAATGGATCCCTAGGGCTAATGACCTAGATGTTATGTATAAGGCCTCCAGATTTGACGCAGCTAATAGGCCTCAATCATTAAGGCCTACTCAAATTTTTGTAAAGTCACTGCAAGATTTCCAGGGCTTACCTGATGATTTGAGTAGGAGAGGATTAAGGAGTTGGTAAAGAATTTTGATGACTGGAGTGACACATGTTTACCAGATATAGTAGATGCCCAAGGAAATGTTAGATGACTGCAGCAGTGGTAGGATAGGGTAGATGAAGTCATCAATGCACAAATAAAATTGATTTGTGATGACTCGGATTATGACATGCTGGTGAGTAGTATGGATAAAATCATTAATACCAACACATTTTTGGAGTCGTTTGAAAAAGAGGCGAATCAGGTCGCAGTAAAGTATACACTTTATAGTGCTAAGGTAAATGATGTGGTAAATTTTGATTGGCCAAGGGATGAAGAATATCAAAGATGGGTGGACAAATATTTAACTGAAGAAGAATAGGACAAATTCTACTACTGACAGTTAACAACTCATCGGTTATGGTTATAACAGATTTTGGGTATGTCTCGATGGCGATTTTGGCACAGGTTTTTGAAGTTTGGCCAATGCAGCAACTATTCTCTAGTGGATGGGATAAACAAGAAGATTCTCTGGGGATTTGGTTGTTGTAACAAATTTTTGAAATGTCATATGGCGGTCCAAATGACCGGTGACATGTATTTTTGGCTCGATGCTTGTTTGCTCCTTCATTCTCTATAAGAAGGATTTCAAGGCCAGAAGTAGGGGTTAGCAAGTTAGATATCTTTAGGTCGAGTCTAAGTAAAGTTGCAGAGCGGATTGTAAAGAGCCTGATGTTATAGTGGAAATGCTACTCTTAGGTTTTGTGTTATTCTGTTGTAGGTTTTAGTTTCATGAGTGCTTGATGTTTCAGGATAGTACGAGAATCTACTGGGGATGTTAATTTGAATATTTCTTGTTAGTGGTCGGTTTTCCATTTTGCATAGAGTTATCATAGTATTTATGTGATTTGAAGGTTGAGCCTGTGGGTTTTGTGTTTTGTTTATCCATTTCTTCGGTCATTCAAAAGGTTTGTGTTATCCCGTGAAGTATTCTTTTTACATTGTCAGTACAAGAAGTTCTAAAGGTCTTTTAAAATTACACCAAGTGTTTCTGAACAGTTGGTATTCCCAAGATAATTGGGTGGCAGCTCTAAAGTCTCTACCCCAGTGTGCATTTTATTTGAAGTTTTAATACCAATTAAAAGATCTTTGGACAAGCACGGAGAATGAAGAACACTAGGTCGTTCGTGAAGAATCACTCGGAACAGAAACTGGAAGGTGAACTTCCTAAGATGAAGAAGAAGGACTGGATAAAGAAGAAACCAAAAACCAGCAATGCTACTGTCGCGTCACATAATCCTGTACACCAAGGTACAAGTAAGCCTTTACATCCTATCTCTGAGAATTTTGAGGAAGTGTCTAGACATTCAGAGTCAGAAAGCTGTGGATTTTTTGATGCATTATTTAATACACCTGTTCAAGAGGATGTAGCATGTCATAATAAAGGGCCTGTTAGTGTCCAATATGCTGAAAAAAGAAGAATTAGGAGTAGAAGTCAAAGCCATCACAGAGAATGCACCAGTGATGTGCCTCCTCCTCTTGCTGAAGATGATGGAACTCCTTTATTATCTAGGCATGTACTTGAAGAAGTAAACCTGATAGACCTAAGTGATACATCAAGTTCTGATATGACCTTGCCTGACCCTGATGATATTTTTGGAGATATTGATTCTTTAAGATGAGAGATCCAAAAGGAAGCTAAGCTTAGGATGAAAAACGACAAGGAGAAGGAAACAAAACTGATGCATGCTGTAATTGAGAGGGATAGATTAATTAGACAATTGGCAACAATGAAACTCTTGAACCAAAATAGACTTGAGCCAAAAGAGGAAGGTCTTGTTGTATGATAAATTATTGATAAGGGGGTGAAGCTAGTGTATAAAGTGAGTCTTGTAGGTCAGACCGATTTCCAACCAAAGTCTGTAGACCCAAAACCCTTGAACCCTGTTAAGCCCCAACCAAGTAATCCAGATCCTAAACCTGTTTTGGACAAGGGAAAATAGAAGGCTGGAGGGATTAAGATAAATGAGAGGGTGGCTTCTCACCATCCTAAACAATACCCCCTCCCACATGTGTCATCACAAGTTGAGACTGCCTTGGAAAAGGTTAGGAGGGAAGGGGAAGCTCTAATAGAAGAGCTAGAGAGGACTGAAATTGAGGCTGCAAATGCAAAAAAGAGAAGGAAAATAAGTTTCCTAAAAATGTTGAGTGGGAATGAGTTTACACAAGCTAAAACTTCATCAGGTCACCAAGATGTTTTGAAAAATGATCCTAAAACCAGTTTGGAAAATACCACAAATAATTCTGGCCCAAAGGTTCATGCAACCAAATTTGTAAATCTACATCAAGATGGTCCTAAGACTTAGAATACATGGTCTGGTGATGACTCTCAGAGGACTGATTTACTATTTCAAAGGAGACCTATATAGTTGGAAAGGTATAGGCAGTTATTCTTTGATGGTATTTTGGGTTACCCAAATCCTATCCTTGATGAGCTAAGAGAAAAGGTGAATAAGTTTGCTGGAAACAATGCCTTTTTAGCAGAGGAACATTTGAAATCCTTCATGGATATGTTAAATGACTATGAGGTAGAGCATGAAGATGTAGTAATGAAATTATTTGTACAATATTTGATAGAAGATGCAAGGGATTGGTACAAAGGTCTACCGAATGCTAGTATTGGTTCATGGGAAGAGTTTGAAAAATGCTTCAAAGAACAATATGGTGATAAGAATAATGCTAGTTTCATGCTAAATGAATTCAACAACATCAAGAAGTCAGTGAATGAGCCTGTGACAAAATTTAACTTTAGGTTATAAAAGGCAATGTATAAGTTGTTTCAAGTGATGAGACTTGATGAAAATGTCTGTTTAGCCACTTATTTCAATGCTTTTGATGCCAAAATGGCATATCTCCTCAGAGATAAGGACCCTTAGACCATGAGGGATGCTTTCAGAGTGGCCATTAATATTGAAAGTAATAGGAAAGATTCTGGAAAATATGGTAGGAGGGAGGAGCCTACTCTTTTAAAAAATCCTAGGGATAAGACTGAGAAGGTCTCTACTGCAAACGCTAAGGATAATGAGAAGTGGGATAAGGTCCTCAAAACTTTGAAGGACATAAATTATACTGTTGCTAAGCAAGATAAAGGTCTTGGAAATGATAAGAAGTAATATAATAAAAATGATAGACTTCCTAGACTGCAAAATTATCCTTACAATACAAATTGGAAGGATGGAAAACCAATACTATTGGCCCAGAAGCCTAAAACTGATCAGCACACACTAGATCCTTTGCAAAAGAATTATATAAATTTGGTACAAGATAGATCATGGTGTGAAGTGTGTGAAAACCCACATGATCAAAAGTATTGTGGCATTGCCTAGTTGCTTGTGGCTGAAGGAAAATAAGAGGATGCTCATGAGCAAACTCTTGATTATGAGAAGGGTGATGTAAATGTTTGTATGGCCCAGTCATATATTGATGAAGCTGAATGTTCTTCTGATGAGGAATTGCAAGAAGTTGATGTGGATAATCAATGACAGAGAAGTGAAATTTATCATTAACAGGTTTTTTCTGATGAGGAGGGTGATTTTGACCATCATCCTTGCAATATGGACCATGCTGAAGATTCAGTGTCTCTAAGGAGACCATTAGAAGATGAGATTGCCCAGTTGACTAAGGAGATGGATGCTTAGATGAGAAGTACATTTCAGCTAAGAAATAGAACTGTGGGTGGCGAACATGGTAAACCTGCTAGCCTTTTTATTAAAGAACATAAAGATAAAAACAAGGGTGTTAAAGTGGATAGCAAAAATGATGCTGTCAAAATAAAGGAGGTCAAGAATGACAAGATTTGGGTGAAAAAGACTAAAATCCCAAAGCCCCATGAAGATGTTGGTAAAGACCAAAGTGATTACCAAGTCTACTGAATCTGCTCTAGAAGAGAAGCAAAAGAAACTTGAAGGAAATCAGCAACTGGAGAAGAAAGAAAATAATGAAGGTATGATTCCTGACCTGCCTAAATACACACCCTTAGACATGTTTCAAGTACTATCCCAAGTTAAAGTTACTCTACCTTTTTTGGAAGTGATGAGAATAGCTAAGCATAAGGAAAAAACAATAGCCTTGATTACAGGAGTTGTTAGTAGTAAAATTGAACAAGGCAATTATAAAGAAGCAAAGGACAAAGAAGAAATAAAAGATAAAGAAGTGGAGGGAATTGTGTCACAAATTCCCCCTGTATATCTAGGGAATTCTATCAATATGTTCCTTGAGAATATAACCCCTTTTTTCTTGAGTGTTGATATAAATAGGAAGACTCTGCGGAATTGTATGATAGACTCAAGGGCATCAAATAATGTTATGCCAGTCAAGATCATGGAAGCAATGGGCTTAATAGTAGACACTACTCAAGGTAAATTATATGCATTAGATTCAAGAGAAGTGCCAGTTATTGGGACTATTAAAGTATTGCCTTATAAATTGACCCAATACCCTGAAAAGGTTCTGGCCATGACTGTTTTAGTTGCAGACATCCCACCCCATTTTGGGATGCTCTTGTCAAGGAAGTGGAGTGCATCAATGGGAGGTAATATGCAATGTGATTTATAATTTGCTACCTTCTACATTAATGGGAAAGATGTCAAGATTGAAATAGAGTCTAAAGTACCTCATATGATTGAGCATGATCCAACTGAGAATTTGACATGTTTTACTGACAGTGGCATAAATGAATTCAGGATTGAGGAATCCCCTAGTAATTGTGATAAACTTGTTGCACCGATTGATATAAAAGAAAAAAATTTATCAGAGTCTAATGACTTGTGGACTATGTATTTTGATGGTGCAAGTTCAAAGGAAGGATCTGGTGTAGGTGTGTTGCTAAGGTCTCTGAGTGGAAAGACATTCAGGTTCTCTTTCACTCTGTTATTTGAATGCACCAACAATGTGGCTGAATATGAAGTCTTGTTATTGGGGCTGAGATTGGCTCAAAAACATGGGATCAAGAAGCTCAAAGTGATTGGAGATTCCGAGCTTGTGATTTCCCAAGTCAGGTCTAGATATGTGTCAAAGAATAAAAGGCTGAAACAATATAGAAATGCTGTTTGGGATAAATTCAAAACTTTGATGCTTTTGGTATAAATTGGATGGAGAGAGGCCACAATAAGGTGGCAAATTTTCTAGCAAATATTGCATTGAAACCAAATGACATGACCTATGCTGGAATTTCAAAGGTTGAAGTGCAAACCAGACCATCTGTTCCTGATAATATAAAAAATTGGCAAGTTTTTGATAGTGATGGTGATATATTGAGGTTCTTAAATTGTGTGGATGAATATGAAAGTCAAGAAATTGACTTTGGAGCTTTTATTGAAAAAATTGATGGTAAGGATATTGTGTTTGGGAATGAAGTTATTCAGTTAAAGACTAATACAATTCCTAAAGGTTTAGTTGTTCTTGAAAGAGTGTTTGACAACCAGGGTAGGACGAAGGCTAATTGTGCTACTTCCCATCTTGATGACTTGGAGGAAATAAACCTTGGAACAGAGGCATCACTGAAAAAGGTGTATATTGGAAAGAAATTATCACCAAAGGTGAGAAAGATGTTAATTGATTTGTTAAGGAAATTCAAACATGTGTTTTCTTGGTCTTATGATGATCTCAAGGCTTATAGGGAGGATTTATTTCAACATGAAATTCCTTTGAGTGATGGTGCTAAACCATTTAGGCAAAAGCAAAGGCCTATTAATCCTACCTTAGCTCCTAAAATGCAAGAAGAACTAATGAAGTTGAGATATGTAGGGATCATCAAGCCATTCAGACATTCATCTTGGGTATCAAATTTGATGCCTATGAGAAAGAAAAACGGAGACATTAGGTTATGTGTGGATTTCAGAAATTTGAATGTGTCTTCATTAAAGGATAACTACCCATTACCAAATATGGAAGCCATGTTGCAGAGAGTGACAAGCTATGAGCTAATGCCTATGATGGATGGGTTTTTTGGCTATAACCAAGTCATGGTTAAGGAGTTTGAACAGTTTAAGACAACTTTCACTACACCTTGGGGAACTTATGTATATGTGAGAATTCCTTTTGTTTTAACAAATGCAGGGGCTACTTTCTAGAGAGCCATGGATGTGGCATTATCAGATTTCATTAACTTGTTTTTGGTGATTTATCAGGATGATCTAACAACATATTCCAAGAAAGAAGATGACCATTGTGAACATATAGAGAAAGTATTCAGTAGGGCATTGGAATATGGTATTTCCTTGAATCCAAAGAAGTGTGCTTTCAGAGTAAATGAAGGAAAGTTGTTGGGACATATTTTTTCTAAGGATGGGGTCAAAATTGATCCAGAAAGGGTAATTGCAATAGATAAGGTCCCACAACCCTGAAATGTCAAGGGAATACAATATTTCTTTGGACAAATTAATTTCCTAAGGAGATTCATAACACATTTTGCTGAGATAGTTCACCCTAGTTCTAAGATGCTTAAGAAAGGGGCCAAGGTTGAATGGGAAGAAGAGTCAGTACAGGCTTTTCAGGCCATTAGCAAGCTATAAAGGAATCTCCTGTGTTAAGAACCCCTGATTTTTCCAAGCCCTTACAGATTTTCTCATTTGCCTCATTCCACACAATTGCAGCTGTGTTGTTGCAAAAGAATGCTGAGGGTTTTGAACAACCTATAGCCTTTTTCAGAAAATCCTTGCAAGTTGCATAACTCAAATATGACATAAATGAAAAACATGCATATGCACTAGTAAAAGCAATAAAAGCTTTTAGGACATATTTGAGGGGAGCTACTGTAATTGCCTATGTACCTAGTGCTGCTGTGAAGGACATTTTCACACAACAAGAAGTGTCAGGAAGAAGATGTAGATGGATCAATAGGATCCAAGAATTCAACATTGAAATCCAGATTACTAAGTTGGTGAGAGGACAAGAATTGGCCAAGCTTATGGCCTAGATTAATCTAGAAGAAAATCAGATAAATTTGCTTGAAGAAGAGCACAAATCACACATATGTGATATGGAACATTCCGATTGGTACAAAGGTGTGATCTATTATTTACAAAAGATGAGATGTCCTGATGATTTGAGTGAAAATGAAAAGAGGACATTGAAGTTGCGTGCTATCAAATATGTAATCATAGCAGGAAAGATCTAGTGGAGAAATGGAGATGGTGTTATGTTGAAATGTGTGGACCAAGATCAAGCGCAATAACTCTTAAATGAAATGCATAGTAGAGTTTGTGGAGGGAATTATATGGCCAAAACAACTGCACACAAAGTGATGAGGGATGGATTTTGGTGGCCTACTATTTTTAAGGATGCACACCAATTAGTGAAGACATGTGATGCTTGTCAACATTTCTCTGGTAAGTTGAAATTCTCTAGTAACTTACCTCTAAAATCAGTTGCAGTGCAATCTCCATTCCAAGAACGGGGTATTGATTATATAGGAGAGGTAGCATGTAAATCAAGTGGAGGCCATTCATGGATACTGGTGGCCAGTGATTACTTTACCAAGTGGATGGAAATGATTCCAACAAAGAAAGCAACTAGTAAGGTGGTAATTGATTTCTTAATGAGTAACATAGTGACTAGATTTGGATGTCCAGAGAGGATTGTGTCAGACAATGCAATGTGTTTCAGGTCTGAATAATACATGGAGTTTTGTGAGAAGCATGGCATCCAAGTCTCTTACTCATCACCTTACCACCCACAAGGAAATGGACAAGCATAATCAAGCAATAAAAGCTTGATGAAGATTATTAAGAGAATCCTAAATAAAAATAAGAAGGCATGGGATTCTAAATTGAGATTAGCAGTCTGGGCAGATAGGGTGACTATGAAGAAGGCAATAGGTTGTTCCCCATTTGATTTAGTTTATGGGATAAATTCAAGGTTTCCCCAGAATAATTTGATGGAGATGTATAAGTTTTTCCAGATGTATGATAATGAAATAGAAGATGAAATATAGTTGAGGGTGGAAGCTCTCATAGAGTTGGATTAGACCGGGAGGGAAGCTCAAATGAAAAATGCCAAATTGCAGTTGCAAGTAAAAAAATTGAATGACAAAAGGAAAATTGTAATGAGTTTCCAAGATGGTGATATGGTTTTGATGTGGAATGCAAGATTGGAGGACAAAGGAAAACATGGTAAATTTGATGCAATCTGGTTAGGTCCTTTCTTGATAAGCAGTAAGTGGGGAGAGGATTCATACTTTCTTCAGGATTTGACAGGTGACATTCTAGAATTTCCAGTTCATGGACAATTCTTGAAATTATACTTCACTTGAAGTATTGTTTTCCATGAATAGTAGCTTAGGTTTGTATATATGTTAGCTGTAGGTTTCCTTCTTGTTGGATTGTCTTGTCCGAACAGTCCTTTTTGGTGGTCTTTGCAATTGGTCTGCTCTACCTGAGATTCTAATTTCTCACTTCATTCCAGTGGAATGAACGTCCCCAACTAGAGCCACTGATAGAGCTTCAAATTTTGTTCTTTGAATTCCATTATTATCCTGCCTCTGTACTGGTTTATCTTATTATCTGGAGGTGACCTAAGGTTGGGGTTTTATTTTTGTCTTCATGAAAATCCTAATGTTTTATCTAGTACCTTGGGTAGGATCTTTTCGGTCGTTACCTTTTGAAGGGGGTTTTAAAATGACTTATGTCCCATTGATTCATCTAGGCCGGGCCCCTTTTAATAAACAGTGTTAAATATTTTTGCCTAACTTTATTATCTCCTAAGTTTATGTTGGCCCGTGCCCCATTTTTAAGAACAACATTAAGCCATCATATGTCATTGGCCTAGGTGATGTCCCCTTGTCCCTTTAATAATTTTTTTATATTTCATAGGGAACATTTTTTGGTGATCGTCGATCATCAAACAGTTGATCCTAATTGTTCCCCGCGATCCCGTGATGGCCTCACTACTGAGTTTCAACTAATTGCGATATCACCGGTGAGCACCACGTGTCTCAGCTGCCAATGCCAAAAAAAGATTAACAAAGTGCTTTAATTTTTATGTCAGGTTTTAATACATTATATAGTGGGTTACTAAAATAGTTGCGAGATGCACGTGCTCAAGATCGACGGTGGTGTTATAATCTTGATGAAAGTTGCTCGACGGTTATGTTCAGTACTAGTGACTGCTATGAATGAACACGATTGCTAATGGTGGCGATCAACAATTGCTCACCATCGCGTGATCCAAAGATGCAGGGTGTTTAGTGATTATGATATCACGGGCAAGCGCCATGTGTACTCCTTTGGCGCTGCATACTATGGTGGGCGCTCGATGTTGAGATGGAGATTACATCAGCCTTTTTGAAGGTGGCCATTCGATGATCCGACGACGGTAAAACATTGACGGTTAGAATTTAAATTCGCATAAAATGCGATTGGAGCCATTGGCGCGACATGTAAGTGAGATTTAATGGTGGATGAGACGTTTACTGGCTCAATTTGAGTGACATAAAGCATTTTTTCCTTCATCTTATTTCACCACAAAGCATTCAAGCATCTTCAAAAAGAAGATACAGACCCAATGACAAGTTTTCGAGAAATCACAACGAGAGTTTGGTCTTCTGCAAAGCATAATCCCATGAGTTGTTCTCTATATTGCTTTAGTTACTTAGATAGTGGTTTTGTGAAGAATTGTAGTGCGTTGGTCAAAGGGTTTGTTGATTATTGTCGTAGGGTTACTGGTTTGATTGAATTATGGGGAATTGCAAGGTTTTATTGTAGTTTCATTGTTTGAGTAGCCTAGTCTGTTCAAATTTTAAGTTTTAAAGAGGCCCTAGTTTATTTGAGATGACACCACCAAAGCAACATTTCGACCATGTGGATTATTTACAAAGGAATTTGTATGATGATTTCCTCGACCAATTACCACTGTCAACAAATGATAAGAGGAGGGGTTTAGTTCTGATGAATGGAAGAACCCTAGGTGAAGGATTAGTGTGGAAAAATTATAAAATTGTAGATGCTAGGGTTCCTATGACAGGTTTAGAAATGTCCAGGCTCTGGTATGGACAACACAATTTACCTCACCCTTTCTCTAATGCTTGGAGATATGATATGGGGAAATTGGTTGTACCAAATGTGTTCCCCGATGTGGACCTGCTGAAGGCTGTGGCAACACGATATGACCCTGTCACTAGAGTGATTAGGAATATTGATGGAGGGGTTCTGTTGAGTATAAGAAAAGAGGAACTTCAACAAGTATTTGATTTGAGTGAACCTAGTTCATTTTTGGTTCAAATTGATGTCGAGGAGATGAAGTAAGAATATGCAAGATCAAAGCCATTGTTTAGGTTGAAGCTGCTTCCTCCTCATCTAGCTAAGGCTGGAAGTTCTATAGTTTACATCAGTCCCAGTGACCAGGAGCCTTTCAAGCTAAGCTTCTTTGCCAATCACTTTTTGGCCACTTTCTACTCACTTTGCTAGATTATGGGTTTTAGCCCAAATACTGTTATGCCAATTGCATACATGTTCATTGGGGCCCAGATACAACACCCCAATTTCTCCGTGGTATATGACTTTGCATCTTTTCTGGCAGAAAAGATACATGATGGATTGCTGAAATTGCAAGTAGGAGATACTAGCACTTCTTTCTTCTGGTAGTCATTGCTAATGTACATGTTTTTGTATAAGAATGCCGAATTCTTCTTAGAGAAGATGGAGTTAAGGCAGGACATAAATGGAGAAAGGTTACCTGTGAAGGTTTGGACTGCAAACCTGTCATACAATAGAGGAAGCGCCGATTATGTGCAATTTGACAATTACTTTGCTTCCAGACTCAGAGCTCGGTTAATTATTAATGTACCCAAGATTCCTGAGGATCTTCACGACTTCCTCAAACCTAAGGGGATGAATCTTGATTTAAAGGTTTGTCACAACTAGGGTGACATCATTTTGTACCTAGTCAATACTGTTCTTAGAGTGTATGGTTTCCAGGGAGCCCCACATATTCTCCCTTTTAATGTGCCATCCAGAATGGGGTTTGTCGAGGTCATGTGGCAAATAGGTTGTATTCATGAGGACAACCTAATAGGGAAGGGGAAAGGGACTCTCTTCCCTGATTACATTGTTGTATCGGATTTTATTTTCTCCAAGGGAGGATGGGTCCATTTCGGGAGATATTTTGATGAATTTCATTTGAGGAATGGTCCTAGGCGACAACATGATCTAGAGGGTTTCTTCGCCTTATTTAGGTAATAGATTAAGGGTGGAAATTTTACCCATGAGTTTAATTTTTTTGAAGATTTAATCAGGAATGATTTTGACTTGAATAGACAGGAATTGAACAAAGAGAAGTGGATTGCATATGAAAAATTGCTGATTACAATGCATAAAATGGATCCCAAGTATGATCTATTGATAGAATTCACTCCATTCCACAAGAAGATTTATTTCTTGATAGATAATTTTAGAGAGATCATGGGCACTCTGATGACTAAGAAGGTCAATTTGGATTTGGGTTTTGGTGTATAGAGACTAGAGGTGAGGCCTGAAGAAATAAGGCCAACTTATCAACCCACAGTGAGCTAGCCTCTTTACAAGAGAAAGAGGAGTGATAGTAGCAATGAGGAAGAAGAGGATAAGAAGGGAAAGAAGATAATGAAGACCTTAGCTCACCCAGGGCCGAAGATCAGAGTACCTGGAGGAATAAAAATAATTGATTTAGATTCTCCACCACAAGCTGATCCTGCCTTTCCACCATCAGAGCCAAGCCCTAAGAGGCAAAGAATTGAGGAAACAAAAGAAGCTCTGATGGATGAAATAATTGTTAATGATCAAGATATGCAGGTTGGTATTCCATCCACTCCTAGATCGACTCAATTAGTACTATCTGATATGGATGTAAAAGGCCAATGTGTACAAGATGCCGTAATGGAAGCATGCAAGGCATTCTTGGATGATGATGCATTTGTGAAGACTCGATTTTTCTTGCAACTGGTGTGGAAGACGAAGTTAGAAGAATACCAAGCAAAATGCAAGGAGAGAAGAGAATCGAGGCCTGATAGGTCTGATTAGGAGAATGATGATGAGGTGGAGGATGAACTCATGAATGAATTCAAAAGCATCACTCCTGAGGAGGGACAAAAGTTGGTGACCCAGGTTGGTGTTCTGATTTTACCTGAGTGGGACATAGCAGATGCAATGGCATTTAATGCTATTCTGAATTCCAAACATCCCATGTAGAACATCGAGGAGGAGGTCAAGGCAAAACTCTAAGATTTTTTCTTTAATGAAGAGTATGAGACCTTGGCTATTTGGGCATTGGCACCCCAGGGAAAAAAGCCAAATGTTATTGATATTAGCCCAAACCTAAGGGGAGGGTTAATAATCAAGAGAGATTCTAAGACCTCAACTATAGAAGCTACAAACTTGACTGTAAATGTGGCGAAATTGGCCCAAAGGATAGCTAAAAGAGAAGAAGTTGAGAAAAAAAGTTTGATGGAGAAGTATAACACCATTATTGGAGAGTATAGTAGAATGCAACAAAGGAATGTTGAGCTGCAAACTGAGGTAGATAGGTTGAAATACAGACAATTGGGGGAGTCTTCTAGTGCTTATGGTACCTTGAACTTACCTTCTACATCAGGGTTAGTTCCTCCAACTTCTCCAATTGTTTCAACTCTGGGATCCCCCATCTAGAATCCTGCTCCCAATCCTTCATTAGAGCCAATTGAGGAGTTGGTTGAGTACTCTATAGATCCCACCAAAAAGAAGATGCTAAATAAGATTACAAAGCTACATGAAGCTCTAAAAGCAAGTGAGGAGGGAGTAGTTGCTAAGAAAAATGAAGTTGTGGATACAATTTTGAGGCATCTAAATGAGAGAGTTGATGGTAGATTTCCATCAGTTTATTCTTTAAATTGTTTATTCTTGAACTCAATAAAAAATATTATTAGGGATCAATAATTAGTTTTTCCTTTAGTTGAGAAATGGATCCCTAGGGCCAATGACCTAGTTGTTATGTATATGGCCTCCAGATTTGATGTAGCTAATAGGCCTCAATCATTAAGGCCTACTCAAATTTTTGTAAAGTCACCTCCAAGGTTTCCAGTCCTTACCTGATGATTGAGTAGGAGAGGATTAAGGAGTTGGTAAAGAATTTTGATGACTGGAGTGACACATCTTTACCAGATATAGTAGATGCCCAAGTAAATGTTAGATCACTGCAGTAGTGGCAGGATAGAGTAGATGAAGTCATCAATGCACAAATCAAATTGATTTGTGATGACTCAGATTATGACATGCTGGTGAGTAGTATGGATAAAATCATTAATACTTGCACATTTTTGGAGTCTTTTGAAAAAGAGGCAAATCAGGTAGCAGTAAAGTATACACCTTACAGTGCTAAGGTGAATGAGGTGGTAAATTTTGATTGGCCAAGGGATGAAGAATATCAAAGATGGGTGGACAAATATTTAACTGAAGAAGAATAGGACAAAGTCTACTACAGATAGCTAACAACTCAACAGTTATGGTTATAACAGATTTTGGGTATGTCTCGATGGCAGTTTTGGCGCAGGTTTTTGAAGTTTGGCCAATGCAGCAACTATTCTCAAGTGGACAGGATAAACAAGAAGATTCTCCTGGGACTCAGTTGTTGTAATTTTTTTTTGAAATTTCATAGGGCGGTCCAAATGATCGGTGACATGTGTATTTTTGGCCCAAAGCTTGTTTGCTCCTTCATTCTCTATAAGAAGGATTTCAAGGCCAGAAGTAGGGGTTAGCAAGTTAGATATCTTTAGGTCGGGTCTAAGTAAATTTGCAGAGCGGATTGTAAAGAGCCTAATGTTATAGTGGAAATGCTACTCTTAGGTTTTGTGTTATTCTGTTGTAGGTTTTAGTTTCATGAGTGCTTGATGTTTCAGGACAATACTAGCATCTGAATGAAAATTACTCATTTCAAGCTCATATCTCTTTATTGTATGAATATATCATTATCTTGAATAAAATTATCAAGGGTTATTTTGTTCATCTCACAGTTGTGGTGTGTATGATTCTCATTTTAGCTTTAATTCAAGGAATTAAAATGCTTAAGTGAGGTTATAGATGGATATGTTCATGCAAGGATTTGATGAATAGTATTGGGTTAGAATACAGATTGATAATATTTTAAGGCAATATTATCTGAGATTTTATATGCTATGTGTCTGAATCTGTCATGGATCTTTCAATGCTTATGAATTTGACTCCTCCAATGGTATATGGCACTGGTCTAAGTTGTAATCATTTGTGAGGTTCTATATTCATTTGTCTTTGCTTAGAGCTTGCTACAAACTACAAATTAATAACTATCTTAAGTTGTGTAATATTGTTGTAGTATCTCATGCTCCAAGTAGTTGATATTATTGATGAATAGCCAATTCGTTTCAATCTTATCCTATTATGTTGAGCTATTAAGTGAGATGATCTGTTATTGTTGATGTTGTTTATAAGTTTGGTGCAAAGATTATAAACACATTAAGGGGATCACCCTCCCAGGTTTTACAAAGCCCAGAGTGTAGGAGGTTTATTAAATCCCTCGTCAGTTGGTCCAAGTCCTTCGAGCTTCACCTGATTGGGATTGGCAATTCCATAGGTAGATTAGAAGATAAACTTGGTTACAATAAAAACAACCAACAAATGATAAAGGTACACAAGCTCTGAATCGCATATCTGAATCACCTGACTAGTCCCCCTGAGTAGTAGCCACCAAAACATCAATTTGGATCAAGATATGACTGTGAATGCATAGACTGATGCAAAGACTATGCATCTTAGTTATGATTAGGAGGGGTAAACACCCCTAAGTTCCCTCTGAGATACTCAAAAGTATCTTTCAGCAAAGGCTTAGTAAAGATGTCTGTAATCTATTCTTTAGTAGGCACGTACTCCAGTCTGACTTCCTTATCACTCACTTTATCTCTCAAAAAGGGGTACTTGATAGATATATGCTTGGTATTTGAATGCAACACCGGATTCTTAGAAATGTTTATAGCACTCGAGTTGTCACAAAATATGGCAATAGGTTCATCATACACAACTCTGATATCTTTCAAAATTTGTTTCATCCATAATACTTGAGTATAATTGTTAGCAACAACAATATATTCTGCCTGTGCAGTAGACAAGGAAATGCAAGTTTGCTTTTTTCTTAACCATGAAATTAGCTTCTTTCCCAAAATAAATGCACCACTACTAGTACTTTTCTTGTCATTCACATCTCCTGCCCAATCAGCATCAGTAAAGGCACTTAAAGTAAGATCATCATCTTTAGGATAGCATAGGCCAAAATCAACTGTTCCTTTCAAGAATATGAAAATTCTCTTCACAACAGTCACATGAGATTCCTTAGGATCGGCTTGAAATCTAGCAACAATGTATACAAAATTCATGATATCAGGTCTATTTTGAGTCAAATACAACAATCCACCAATCATTGATCTGTATCTAGTCTGGTTTTCCTTCAGAGAATCATCATCTTGTATCAACTTACATCCGGTGACCATGGGTGTACCGACTGGTTTTGAATCTTCCATACCAAACTTCTTTAGCAGTTCTCTCACATACTTGGACTGAGATATAAATATCCCTTTATCTACTTGAGTAATTTTCAATCCCAAAAATAATTTCAACTCTCCAATCATTGACATCTCAAACTCATTCTGCATCTCATTAGCAAAATTCATGCACAAACCATCATCTCCTCCAAAAATGATATCATCAACAAAGAATTCGACAAAAAACTCTTTATCATCATCAATCTTGAAATATAGATTACTATCAACAATACCTTTGTTAAATCCAAGCTTCAACAAATATTTTTCCAATCTGGCATACCAAGCTCTAGGGGCTTGCTTGAGTCCATACAATGCTTTCTTCAATCGACAAACCATATCTCCCTGATCAGTCAATTGAAATCGATCAGGTTGCTCAATATACACCTCTTCTTCTAATTCACCATTTATAAATTTTGACTTGACATCCATCTAATAAAATTGTAGTTTTTGTAAGCATCATAAGCAAGAAATAATCTCACAACTTCAATTCTAGCAACAAGAGAAAAAGTTTCTTCAAAGTCAATACCTTCGATCTGAGAGTATCTTTTACATACCGGTCTTGCTTTATTTATGATAACTTCACCTTGTTCATTTAACTTGTTTCTAAAAACCCATTTAGTTCCAATTATATTTTTGTCTTTAGGTCTAGGAACAAGAATCCATCTTTTATTCTTCTCAATTTGCTGTAGTTCTTCTTTCATTGCTTCAATCCAATGTTCATTTTTGCATGCTTCATTGACATTACTTGGCCCAACCTTTGAAATCAAACAATATTATTTTGCAATTCTCCTCCTAGTTTGTACACCATTGTTCTTATCTCCTATAATCTGATTTTATGAATGATTTAATCTCATACCTTGGAGTGTTAGAGTGTTCTTTAATTTTAGGCTCTTGTGGTCTCTTATATGTACTTTCACTAGTCTCTATTTCTTCTTGATCTTGTTTATTCACTAGAACGATCTGAACTTGTTTTGAAGTCTGAATCTTGTTTGTACTTGTCATTCTGATCATCAAAATCATATCCATAGGTTTTGGAGGGTCTAGCAATGTCTTCGTCAACCTTAACATTTTCACTTTGAACCATTTTCTTCAATCTCTTGTTGTAGGACTGACATGCCTTACTATTTGTAGAATAACCAAGAAAGATTCCTTCATCACTTCTAGCATCAAACTTTCCTAGATCTTCATCTCTCCTAATATAGAATTTACTCCCAAAGATTTTGAAATATCTAACAATAGGCTTATGACCAAACCATAGGTCAAAAGGAGTCTTACCAGTATTACCTTTGATTTGTGCCCAGTTAAGTATATAAAAAACAATACTCACAACTTCTCTCCAATGTATATGAGGGACATTTCCTTCCAACATCATAGTTCTAGCAACATCTTGAACTGTCATGTTATTCCTTTCCACAACTCCATTCTGTTGAGGGGTCCACGGTACAAATAATTGTCTTTTTATCCCATGTTCTTCACAAAAAGAATTAAACTCACCAGAATTAAATTCATCACCTCTATCTGATCTCAAACACTTAATCAACAAACCTATCTCTATCTCAACCTTAGCCTTAAAGATCTTGAAATTTTCTAGAGCTTCAAATTTCTCCCTTAAGAAAGTAACCCACATCATCTTAGAGTAATCATCAGTAAGCAACATGAAGTACCTATAACCTTGTAGACTTCTGATTCTAGCAGGACCACACAAGTCAGTATGCACAAGCTCCAACAATTCATTTGAACAATGCTGTTTGCTATGAAATGAAATTCTAGTTTGTTTTCCCAGCTGACATTCTTTGCATATTGTATTAGTAGGCTTCACCAACTTAGGAAGATCTATCACAACCTGTGAGGAACTTATCTTGATAAAATTTATCAAAGTTTACATGACACATTCTTCTATGCCACAACCAACTTTCATCAACTTGAGAAATCAAACAAATTTTACTACAAACTTTTAGATGAAAGATGTTACCTTTTGTTTTAGTACCTGAAGCAATCACATTTCTAGAACTTCCTAGTATGCTACATTTTCCATCTTTGAATTGAAGATTGTATCCCTTATCAACCATCTATCCAACACTCAGAAGATTATGCTTCAAACCTTCAACATAAAGGAAATCATCAGTAATATGCTTACCATCAAAAGAAATACATCCTCTACCATGGATTATACCACCATTGTTATCACCAAATCTTACAAAACCACCATCATACTTCTCCAGGCTTACAAATTTACTTTTATCACCTATCATGTGTTGTGAATATCCACTGTCAATTACCCATTCATATTTTTCTTCAACTTGAGCAGCTAGAGCTTTCTCCTCATTTGTACAACTAGCAGATTCAATAGACATAGAATTATTTTACTTGATAGCAATAAACACAAACTCATCTTCACTTGTATTCCCTTTGTCAGATTCATCATCTGTCACACCTTCACCAACAACATAATAACACTTCTTTTGAAATTTAGGCTTGTAAGGTCTTGGCTTAGGAACTCTTTTTAGACACCTTGATGCAAAATGACCTATCTTGTTGCAAGAAAAAAATCTAATAGACAACTTTCCTTTATACTTACCTTCTCCTCCAACATCCATTTTGAAAATAAGTGCTTCAAGCTCATTCAATTATCTTTCTTATTATTCAATCTGTCTCATTTCTTCCTCATGTCTGAATACCTTTCTAGAAGAACTTTCACCCGGATCATATCTCTGCTTGTCTCTCCTGGAAGTAGTAGCTTTAAATGCAAATTATGTCTTAGGAAGGGCATCACTGAATTCACTCAGCTCAAAAGTAGTAAGTTTACCAACCAACATATCTCTGGTTATATTTTTCATAGTTCAGAGCTCCTCAATGGCTGCAACTTTGATTTTGTATGCATCAGGCAAGGATCTAAGCACTTTAGCAACAATCTATGATTCATCCACTTATCCACCAACACATCTGATACCACACACAAGTTCATTCACTCTTTGCATGAAAGTAGAAATATTCTCATCATTACCCATCTTCAACAATTCATATTTTCCTTCCAGACACTGTAGCTTAGCCATCATCACATTAGCATCACCTTCATATAAAGTTTCCAACTTTTTCTAGATCTCATAAACAGTTCTCAAATCCATAAAATTTGTCATCTCAGAATTAGTCAGAGCACTCAACAATGCTTCCTTAGCCCTAATTTTAAATTCAACATCCCCAATCTCAACAGTAGTAGTAGGACCATTCAGAGGAATAACATACCTATTACATGTAATGTTCTAGTAGGATTCTCCAATGCATCTCAGATGACACTCCATTCAAGTCTTCCATAGAGAATAATTTGTTCCATCAAATCTCAGATCACCTCAAGCTATTAAAATTCTTGCAAGGAACTTGCTCTGATACCAATTGTTGGCAACACAAGGGCAGACAACTGGGAGGGGGGTGAATCAGTTGTCTTAGAATTTTGAACTTATTAAACTTATTAACCTTTAATCTCTGATCTGATTAATAAAAGTGAAAACATGAATCAACAACACATCAGAAACACACATAACACCAAGATTTTTGCATGGAAATCCTGTTAGGGGAAAAACCACGGTTTAGGTTAATCCATAAGTTATACCCTGTTAAAAGTATAAGAAGAATATAAGAGGAATACACATGCATTCAGACGCACTGCCTAGAGGTCACTGCTCAAAGGAAGACTCACTATCTTACAAAAATTATTCAGATTAAATCCATCTAAATAATTTGAACTGAGAAAGTATCATCTACTAATGCCCGAGTATAGTTCTGGTTAAGCACATGAACACTTCTTCACTATCTTTCACTCTTCTTCACACTCTGCTCTGCCTTCGAATGATCTGAATGTTTTCACACATAGCACTCACACACTTCACTTGATACATGTCTCAAATGAGATAAAAAATCACATATTTTATCCACAAGAAGAAATTATATTGCTTTATGTCAGCTTCAACACAATAATAGAATGAATGCAAACTGTCAGCCCAAAACATTAAATATTATTAATGCACATCAACCAAAGTTGACACAACATAGTAGAGACGTAAAACAATAACCTCGAACACAAAACATCTTCAAAGATTCTTCCTTGAAGATCCACAACACGCTTCAAACACCTTGTTGGCCATGAACATGAAAAACATGAACACACAAGAGAAAATATCGGATCGTGAGCACAATGATCAATGCAGATGCACAACACAGATAAATATGATATTGAAATGTCCACAAACACTTTAGTAACATACACAACAACTTAGATTACCGGAATCATATTATCTTCTTCCATGAACACCATTTGCAATAACAGAATAGCTGTCAAAACACGGAAACTTATAACTTCCTCAAATCTTCATGCACACCTCTGAAACTTTTAGAGTAGAAACTAGATAAGCTTGAGAAAAAACCCTTTAATCTACAACATCTAGTTAGCAACATATTGATATTTCTACCATACTGATCTTCACTACTTCACAAACAACAAATAACATATTTTATTACAATTTTCTCAATATCCTCGACATATATAGTCTTAAAGACATTAATGTTAATAGTGTTGAAATCAATGAAAAAAACATATCAAAAATACAAACACAACATCCAACACTACCTGCAAGTTGAAGTATTTATTGTAAAATAATTCAGAATGAAAGGAATAAATTTAGATAATTCAAATGGGTTATTTATTTTTGGAGAAGTGTGCAAAGGAATCTTAGAGAGAAATTCAAAGTTTCAAGGTTTGAAGAAGAGATCAAGTGGATTCAAAGTGAGCTATGGAAGAAGGATATCTATACATTTCTTGTTGGAATTTACAGAGGTATTCCTTTTTGCACAATCTTTTATTTTTATTGCTATGAATAATTCAAAGGGTGTGAATAATGCAAATAGAGTGCATGTTAATTTGAAGAGATATTTGAGGAATGTGTTAGAAGAGTCTATTGGTGCATTCTCTCACATCCCTCTGAGAGTGTTTCCCACAAAGGATATATATGCATTTTTTTACTGTAAGATAAAATAAATGTCACCAGTTCAGTTGAGCATGTTATGGGAGAGTGAATTGGAAGAGAACCATGATGCCTACAGAGTGTTAGTTGAGAAGAAGTTGGATGTTTGGAGGAAAGTCCCTTTATTTGAATTTGAAAAGAAGTATATTCGAATAGTGTTGAGTAGAATTCATGATGAATCTTTATGGATTGATGAGGCACATTTTATTATCGGAGAAGCTATCAGAGATGTAACTAGTTTGTGTTCCTCTAGACCATTCCCAAATGGAAGGCTATGGATGAGAAAGAGATAATTGAGGTTACCTGTTTGAATCTTGAAAGGAAAGAGATTGATTTGAGATCAATTATGGATCTGGTAATAAGGTATGCTGCTATGCTCGTCGGTCATAAAGTGTATCCCTAGCAATGAATTTACAGTTTCTACTGCTGCTGTACATACTGCTGTTGATATGGTTAAAAGAGGTATGGATCATGACTTGTGTGAATTAATTCGTATACATATTTTGAAGAATTAAAGGAAATCAAGAAGAGTAAGAAGAATATATTTTGTTATTGCAATTTGGTTTTCTGTTTACTCTTTTAATTTTTGAGAGAATTACCAATAATAGGAAGGATAGAATGGTCAAATATAGAGCCTATTTCCCATAAAATTAGGAAGTTCATGATAAGTCTTGGTACCTCGGATGCATAAGAGACTTCCCTTGCTACATTCTTTGGAACATTTCAAATGAGGATGAGTAGAAGGTTTAGGATTCTAGTAATTTTTGTTGAAAGGTACTCCAGAAGCATCAATTTTCTTGTGTCTACAAAATTTTGTCACATGGAAGTAGTTGAATCAAGGTTGGTATGGATATCTGAGTTAGATTATGAAGTGTCAGAGGCTGAAGTTGATAATTATGCTAAAATTATTTTGGAAAGCTCTAAGAATTTCAATGTAGAAGGCACCTTTGGTAGCGTAACCAGAACATGGAAGAAAAGGAAGCGTGTTGTTAAGCAAGAAGTTGTAGAAAGGAAGTGAGTTTGAGAGATCTCAACATGAGCATGAAAGAATAAATATTCAAAGAGCTTTGGAAGAATCGCAGAAGGTTATTCTCGGTGTTAATTTTGATTCATCTATTTCTGTTGTGGAGAATCTTTGTGACATGATTGATTTGTTGAAGATCTAAATCTATGAACTTGAAGTGCATACTGAAATTAGGTCTAATGAAGGAAATTTGGAAGATATCAAGGAAAAATTTGAAAATGCACATAGTCGAGTAACGAAGGAATTGGAGAGTGTATACGTTTGTGAAGAAGAGGCACAAAAACTGCTTTCTTTTTGCCTAGATTGGTCTAGCAGTACACTGAACATAAGAAATGAGCACTCAGGAAAATACATACAGGTTGGCAAAAGATAGAGATAATTAGAGGTGGTCCTACATTATGCAGCTTCAGGACAAATGCTTTTCTCTACAGGATCAAAGGACAAATGTTATCAAGAAATTTGTGGCACTCAGAGACATGATTAAACTCAGGTACACTTCTATTTATAGTGCTTTTGGATGTATTGGTGAATTATTAGAGATTAATCTTAGTCCCAAAACTTTAGCAGATGGTGTAGAGTCCTTAATTAAGCTTGATCTATTACACAAGACTCTTATAAGTGCAAAAGGTTCATGGGAAGAAGGAAAAGCATCGTGGAAGGTCATCTTGGAGAGTCTCAGAGGTTCTTCTTCAGGTTAATTCAATTTTGTGTTCATATATTTTTGGTTACATTTTGATGCATATATACATATATATATATATCAGACCCCATCCTTTGTCATTGATGTCAAATGGGGAGAGATAGAGAAATGAAGAATAGTTTTGATAGGGGGAGCATTTAGAATATTCAGTTGCAGTATATTGGAAAATGTTTTTGTCATGAATGTTGCCATCAATGCCAAAGGGGGAGATTGTTGGGATTATGGAGCCTTTCAACATGAGCATGAAATATGGATGGTTAATGTTGGCATTGATTTCAACATGGTGATAACTATATGGGAAGTCTACTTGGTTTACCAGAAGCTGTTCTCCGCTAGTAATACTCTTTTGTGATGGATCAATGTGTTGGTATTTGAGTCTAGAATTCACTGCAAGATCTTATATGAATCTAATATATTAACCATGTTATCATGACTCATTCCGACAACTATATACTAGATCTTGAGACATTTTTGGTTGTGAGAAGAAATTTATCTATGACAGAGTTCAACTATGTATGCTACTATTGTTCCTTGCTTGGCATACTTTGTGGGAGACTCCACATTTTCTTAAGGTGAACATTCTTATGCTGCGATTTTGTTGGTAGTCTCTATGTTGGTAGTATGATGGGAAATTAATGTGTTCTTCAATCCAAAAGGTGTTTACTTTGAGATTTATTTGTTAGTTTGGAGAATGGTGTTCTAGTCTTGGCCGACTTAGCATATGCAATACATTATGGAGACTAGTTATGTTTTATGGATGTTAGTTGACTTCGTATAATTCACTATAGAGATAAAATGTTTAAATTATATATGGTGCCAACAAAGAGAGTTTTGATTATTTTGTTTTCATCTAATTAGGCCGACCTAATTGATGAATAAGATATACTTGTATATATATTGAATAAGAGGTGAATGAGAAATAGAGCATGAGTGAAAGTGTATGTAGAAGAAGAGGTGCAAAAAGGATTAAGGGGTATGTGAAGATCTGAGCCTAAATGATTTATCAGTTGTGGATCAATGCATATTAGTTGAGTGACTACTGTGTGAGGCAATAATTCATATTATGAGCTTCATTGGAATTGAACCGTGCACATTGAAGGTGTATCCTATTAGTTTAGTCTTTTGGTAGTGAGCCACTATCTTTGTATCTTGGTGGTTAGCCATATTTTGTACTCAAACAGTGAGCCTTTTTAAGGATAGTGAGTCTTGGAAGTGAGCCCTATAATATTTTGTATTCAGATATAATATATTATGAGTTAACCCTCACTGTGGTTTTTCCCTTTTTGGGTTTTCCATGTAAAAATCATGGTGTTCATGTGTATGATTGCATTGATTTTTTTTTTATGTTCCTTCTTGCCGATTCAGTCAGAATTGTGATACTGATAAGATGGATTTTATTGTAGTTTTATGGAATACTTATTCACCCCCCTCTCAATATTCTGGATGTTCAACATGACTTTTCCACCAAGACCTATAATGGAGCTGGCCACTTCATCTACCCTCTGCATATAGCTTGTAATATTTTCATCTTTAGACATTCACACATTCTCAAATGTGATCTTTAAATTTGGAATCTTATCTTTGCTTGACCATATCATCTCCTTCATAAATACTTTCCAAATTTTTCCAAATTTCTTTACCAATTTTCAAATTCATAACTTTCACTAATTTAGAATCTGTAAGACTACTCAAGAGACCATAGCTTGCTTTACTATTTATTTCATAGGCCTTGAGTTTAGCTTCAATGTTCAAACCATTTTTAAGCATAGCATATCCATTCAGAACTAATTTCTAGACATCATATCCCAGATAATCTAGAAAGCCTTCCATTCCCGTTTTCTAGAATTCATAGTCCATTCCATCAAATATAGGGATCTCCTTCTTGTGCACCATCCTAGATCTACCTTAAGTGGTTAATATTTCTTCCAAGGAACCTTGCTCAAATACCAATTGTTGAATGCAAAAGAAAACTGAGAGGGGGGGTGAATCAGTTGTACCTTAAAATTTCAAAACCCTCATTAACATTTAGATCCAAATTCATTCATTAAACCCTTAAATATGTTATGACGATTTAGCATGAAAAGTAAATAATAGAAATTAAAAAAACTTACCACCACACACAAGAGAACACCAGATTTAAGTGGAAAACTCAAGAAGGGAAAAACCATGGTGAGGATTATCTCACAATATAAGTAATATCAACACCGAATACAATAGGGCTCACTACCGGAGGGCTCACCGCCTAAAGAAGAAAGGCTCACAGTCAGAATAGAAAAGAAGATAGAGAAGGAATATTACATAGAGAAAAGCATCTCAATGCAACAAATAATCCACCACAATGACATCAACACCTTCACAGTCTGATTGAAGAATTTTAGCCACCTTCTACTCACTGCATCCACTAAACTAACACATGGAAGATTGCACTACATTACTCAATTTCAAACTCTAACACATTGCACTTCACATAATTTGCATCTCTCGCATCTATCTTAACATCCTTCAACAACTCAACTCATACTTATACCATCTTCAACCTTGAAACCCTTCTCCAAGGTTGGCTATACACATCAACCGTACAAATTTAAATTAGGTTGATGCCAAAAAATAGTTCCATGGCAGATAAAAGTGAAAGAGGATCACTTCAAACCTTAATTGGGACCCAAATCTATAACACAACACAACCACACACTTCCATAAATAATATTTATTCATCACAAGTAGTGTAAACACTAGGTTGACCATTACCCATGCAAACACCATTAAAATTTTAAGTACACACTTCCTCAAGCCCAAGGAAAACTTAAGAACCACACACCATGATTTAACATGATCTAGAATATTCCTAAAATACCCTAAAACCCAACAAAATATTTGGCAACAACTTCCACCTGAAGAATGTACATACTCAGTACAGTCAAACAATTTTTCCATATATTGTTACTTGAAAAACTAACTTCCAGAGCATCAAACCTCAAACCTTCTTGTCTAAACAAAGATACTGACACCATGAACACTCCTTTAGTTTTGAAAGAGCTAAAACATAATCGTGGAGAAACACAAAGCAAAAACATTTCACCCAGACACCTCTGCAATGTATAGTTCACACAATAGTGAGAAAAAATTCCTTTTGTACAACTATATAGCACACCAAATCTTGAATATAACACCTCTGAACACCTCTCATCAACATATCCAAATCACATAGGAATATCTTCAACCAAGAAGAAATGTGAAGCAAAAATAGAACACACCTCTGTAACCCAAAACACCACTACAACACACTTTTTCCTCTTTTTATCAAGTTTTATCAAAAGCACTTGGAAACAAAGCACTAGAGACACATCCTCATCATCTTCAATAATTCCTCATCCATAGACAAAAAATTATTAAAACAACACTAGAGGTTGACACCAATAGCTTTACTAATGACAACATAATGAAACTAATCAAAGCATGGATAAAATCAAATAGTCATACTCTTGCAATAGACATCAATGACAACACATGCTTGTTGATATCAATGACAACACCAACTACTCATACTTGCAATAAATTACTACAACATATGAATTTTTCCAGCCTTTTCCCCAACCTGCAGCCACAAATGAATGCACAAAACATGCACAAAACCCCCTCCAAAAATAAAAAATATAATTTTTTCCCTCTAATTGGAAAATCCACAACCACCTCCATGGAATGAGTGGTTTTCCAAGGTGAAAAATTAATATTTTTTTTAATTCCATTTTGTAACTCCCACAAACCTAACGCTCAAGTTTATTTTTTCAAAATTTTCAAAAAAGTGCAACTACACCTCCACTACCCCACTTGCCAAATTGCATAACAAAAGGTGACATTTATTTTATTAAATTAAATTATGCCAAATTTATTTAAATTAACCTAATAACATGAAATAAAAATGCAAATTCCAAAATTTGGATTTTTTGTTGATGCAAGATTGTTGGAAACCATGGATGCTCCTACATCAAACACCCATGGTAGAAAGTTTGTGAGCATAGGCTCACAAAATGGAGTTGAATATTAGAACTAATCTTTCAAGTTGCAAGCAACTTTCAACATACTCCATTGCTGGAATTGGTACCTCTAATAATTTCTTCTTTCTCCTCTCCCAACACTTAGCTAGAACAAGTAACATCCTCCTTTTATAACTCTGCTTTTTACTCCTCTTCCTCAATGTGGAATCAGATCCTCCATAACCCAATCACCTCCTCCAAGTGTATCTCATATTCTCCTCCAATATTGTGGGATTCAACCCACCAAATTGCATGTGCACTTATCTCTACAACACCATACAAACCCTTCTTTGCATACCAATAATCTCTAAAAAATATAACTGAACCATCTTATCTACATTCACTAACTCATCCATCTCAACATGAAAATCATATTTCTTAAATTTATTAACAAAATATTTTGCCTTCTCATCACCTGTTGCAACTTCAATTTTATTCTCTTCTTTAATGCCTTTAATGTTAGAGTAATAAGTTATTATACTTAATTAATTATATCATACTGGTTAATTAATTAAGTCACTTATTCCTTTAGTTGCTTAAGCTAAACTTAGGCACATCAATAATTGATTAATTATTAAGTGTGCACACTAGGGTTTCATTTAGGGTTTCTTGATCTCCTTCATAAGGATTGATCTCTTTGTAATAATTGATTCTCAATAATGCACTTTTACTTTGAGGTTTACAAAGCATCTTCTTTGGTTCTGCATGTCTTTTGCATGTGACAGGTGATTGCATGTAGGTGATCTTGGTTTCTAACATGGTATCAGAGCTCCAGACCTGCAGCTGTCTGTTCGTGATATGAAGATATGGCCTTTCAGTGAGTTTCAAGTGCAAGGGTTTCCACAGGCATCTTTTTAGAAAGATCTGGGGGTAGCTGATTTTTCGGGACACTATGGGCTCAAACGGACATCGCCATCGCGTTCACAGCACCCCAAAACCTTAGAAATGCCTATCAAATTGTCCATTTTGGAGAAGTTTGTTTCTGAGGCAAATTTTTTTTGCCAGGAAGACCATACGGCCTCCTTGGCACGTGTTACGAGGCACAAAAATTGAATTTTTTTTTTTTGGTATTCGTGCTGACGCCTCCAGTGTTGCAGAAACCTGCCACTGGGCAGCCACCAGGTGGCCACCAGTCTGTCACCGCCGCCGGTGGCTCCCCCATCCGGCCACTGGCCAGCCAACCTCGTCGAGCCCCTCAATAGCTCCACCTAGGTCATATGGATGATCGGGGGCTCTCTGCTAGCCCCTGAGGGCTTCGTCTCTGCAGCAGTCGTCCCTATGGAGGACCAAGGGCTCCGCCCTAGCCTCCTGCCCTGCGCCCACGGTCACATGGGTGACTAGGGGCCCAATTTTTTTTGCAGGGGGGCCATTTTTTGCAGCGACGGCTAGATGGCCGTCAAATTTTTTCCAGTGAAGTGTTGACGTCAACATGACATAATCGGTCGTATGGCCTCTTTGCCCCCTCCTAGCCCTGATTTGCCTTCAAGGAGCAATCTTTTTGTTTTTGGCATAACTTGGGTATATGGTATTGAAATCTGGTAAACGAGATATTGTCAGAAAGCTGGTTCCGAGAACTTTCCTATGGTGTAGTTTATTTTATAGTATTTCTATGTTTTACTATATTTATTTCTGTTTGAAGTCAGATGTTTATTTTATGCTTCCGAGTTCATAACTTTTTGCCACAATCTCCGATTTTCGCTATCTTTGCGGCGTTGGAAAGGTATTGAGGAGTTCTATGTTGTTGTCCATGCAATTTTTCTGTATCTATCCCAAGTTCATCATTAATCTAGATTTGGCCCGATGGGTGTTTTGGAGATTACTTGGATGTTTTGGAAGTTGGGAGAGTGCACCTTGCATCTTTTGCACTTCATTTCAGTATCACATTCATTCAATAATCGATTGCTACTTCATAGATTCTAGGGTTGTTCTCGTTTGGAGTTTTTGAGTGTTCCATGGCATCGGGTCTGTTGTTGCATCATTATGATTCCGATATGGTTTCTTGTAGACAAAAGTATCTTTCCTTGATTTCTTGATTACGGTTCCAATGTTACTCTACAGTGCTCTTCCAGTGCTTCTTTGTAGCATGTCATCTCATTGTAAGGGGGTTTTTCCCACTGGGTTTTCCTTCTCTACCTCTTTCTTGCATTTATAAATGGGTACCTGATCAGGCCTAGTTGCCAGGACCCATATTTGCTTGCATGCATCTTCTTCTAGTGTTTTAGCTTCTTCCTAAGTTCATCTTAAGGGGGGGTGTTAGAGTAATAAGTTATTATACTTAATTAATTATATCATACTGGTTAATTAATTAAGTCACTTATTCCTTTAGTTGCTTAAGCTAAACTTAGGGACATTAATAATTGATTAATTATTAAGTGTGCACACTAGGGTTTCATTTAGGGTTTCCTTTTTAGGGTTTCTTGATCTCCTTCATAAGGATTGATCTCTTTGTAATAATTGATTCTCAATAATGCATTTTTACTTTGAGGTTTACAGAACATCTTCTTTGGTTCTGCATGTCTTTTGCATGTGATAGGTGATTGCATGCAGGTGATCTTGGTTTCTAACATTTAATAAGACATGCAACTGTATCACTTCCTTGTCCTATAACCAATGCATCACACTCTTCTTCCTATGCTACAATCCTTTCATCTACACAAAACCCACTTTCATCTTCATCATAAAAAATGAAAATATCATACATTACCTCTTTTTCCTTGCCACTATCTGTTGCCGTATTTTCTTCACCTTCACTCTAAGTTGCACCTTCATTTTCTAATACTTTCAAGTCCTCTAAAGGACACTCATCTACTGCTGCAACATCATTATACTCTTTGATTTCTAAACTTTATTTTTTCTTCTCATCCTCTGCTACAATCTCACCATCTTCCTTTACGTTATCCTCAAAGTACACTTCTACAATATTTTCTCCTTCCTGATCACTTGCATACACAACTATGACAAACTTATTTCCTTTCTTCTTTATAATTTTCAAGGCCTCACAAAGCCTCAACACAAATCTTAAAATTATCAAGTTCTTCACATGCAAACTGCCTCACATTCAATGATTTTTTTACACACAAATCACACACACATAATCACAGGTCTTGGTGCAAACTACCTCCAATCAACACTTCTGCCAACAGACTCAAAAACACTAGCTTTGATACCACTAATGAAAATAAGAACTCAAACTCTTAAGAGAAAACACATGTGCTCTAATATCAATTATTCCAAGGGATACTCTCCCTTTAACCAAACTGAAAATGAACATCAAACACCAAATAAAATATGTTGAAATCCATGAAAATTCATTGTTTGTATAACACACTATGTTATTGCAACAAAAAATTAAAATTCAAACCAACCATTTCTAGCTCGATCTAGATGGTAAAATATGGTCATGAATCCATAAATAAACTCCCTTTCAACATGCAATGACATGCATCAATAAATACTCCCAAACAAATTAAAATAAATCTGTAACATGAATAGTAATTTGTTCATTCAAAAAGTCTTGCAGATCATACAATATCCTTTTCAAATTAAGTTGTCCAATATAGAAACATCATGGGTTGATAAAAATATAGAAAATATTATTTACGTTCAATCCCAATACATTTAAAATAATGGAGAAATAACTTCAACAATATCTTCTCCAAACAAGCTCTCCTCACTAGCAATCTCAACTCTCCAACCCACAAATCTATAACATGACTTGTATGTATTCAACAATGGCTTCTAAAAGAATTAAAGGGAATGAAAAACCCCTCAATAACCACCTAAAAAACACTTCATAACACTCAAGAAATCTGATTTATGACAAAACAAAGATTGATTCAAACACCAAATTTATGCAAGCAACCTCATAGAAATTATCATTGAAATTGTGAACAAATTTGCAAAACAACTTACCAAGCCTATTGGATCCTCATTACAACATCCCAATATGATATGGATCTGATCATAGACCTAAAAAAATGGTGAATTACAACATATGGCTTCTACCAACCTTTTCCCCAACTTACAACCACAAATGAATGCCCAAAACATGCACAAAAACCCCTCCAAAAATAAAAAGATCTAATTTTTTTCCCTCCAATTGGAAAATCCACAACCACCTCCATGGAATGAGTGGTTTTACAAGATGAAAATATTTATAAATTAATTTTAATTTCATTTTTTAACTCTCACAAACCCAATGCTCAAGTTAGTTTTTTCAATTTTTTTAAAAAGTGCAACTACACCTTCACTACCCCACTTGCCAACTTACATAAAAAAGGTGGCATTTATTTTATTAAATTAAACTATGCCATACTTATTCAAATTAACCCAACAACATGAAATAAAAATGCAAATTTCAAAATTTGGATTTTTTTGTTGATGCAAGATTGCTGGCAACCATGGATGCTCCTTCATCAGACACCCATGGCAGAAAGTTTGTGAGCATAGGCTCACAAAATGGAGTTGAGTATTAGAACTAACCTTTCAAGTTGCAAGAAAATTGGAGCATACTCCATTGCTGGAATTGGTACCTCTAATAATTTCTTCTTTCCGCTCTTCCAACACTTAGCTGGAACAAGTAACCTCCTCCTCTGACAACTCTTCTCTTTACTCCTCTTCCTTGATGTGGATTCAGATCCACCATAACCTGACCACCTCCTCCAAGTGTATCTCACATTATCCTCCGCTAAAGTCCACCCACCGCCACCAAATTGCACCTGCACTTAACTCTGCAACACCATACAAACCCTTCTTTGCATACCAACCATCTCTAACAAAATCTAACTGAACCATCTCATCTACATTCACTAACTCATCCATCTCAACATGAAAATCATATTTCTGAAATTCATTAAGAAAATATTTAACCTTCTCATCACCTGTTGCAACTTCAATTTTATTCTCTTCTTTCATGTCTTTAATAAGAAATGAAACCATATCACTTCCTTGTCCTATAACCAATGTATCACACTCTTCTTCCACTGCTGCAATCCTTTCATCTACACAAAATAAACTTACATCTTCATCATAAAAATGAAAATATTATGCATTACCTCTTTTTCCTTGCCATTGTTTGCTGCCATATCCTCTTCACCTTCACTCTCAGTTGCACCTTCATTTTCCAATACTTTCAAGTCCTCCAAAGGATACTCATCTACAAGTGCAACATCATTTCCCTCTTTGATTTCTGCACTTTATTTTTTCTTGTCATCCTCTGCTACAATCTCACCATCTTCCTTTAGGTTATCCTTAAAACACAGTTCTACAATATTTTCTCCTTCCTGTTCACTTGCATACACAACTATGAAAAACTTCTTGCCTTTCTTCTTTAGTATTTTCAAGGCCTCACAAAGTCTCAACACAAATACTCAAATCCTCAAGTTCTTCACATGTAAACTGCCTCATGTTCGATGATCTATTTACATGAAAATCACACACACCACCACAGGCCCTGATGCAAATTGCCTCCAATTGATGCTTTACCTGGACACTTAGGAACACTAGCTTTGACATCACTGATGAAAATAAGAACTCAACCTCTCAAGAGAAAACATTCTTTGATATCAATGGTGCCAAGGGATACTCTCCCTTTAACCAAGCTGAAAATGAACATCAAACACCAAAGAAAATATGTTGAAATCCACAAAAATTTACTGTTTGCATAACACACTATGTTATTGCAACAAAAATTTAAAATTCAAACTAACCATTTCTAGCTTGACCCAGATGTTAAAATCTATTCATGAAACCATAAATAAACTCCCTTTCAACATGCAATGAAATGCATAAAGAAATACTCCCATACAAATTAAAATAAATATGTAACATGAACACTAATTTGTTCATTCAAAAACTCTTGTAGATCATACAATATCCTTTTCAAATTAAGTTATCCAATATAGAATCCTCATGGGTTGATAAAAATATAGAAAATATGATTTAAAATTAGTTCCAATACATTTAAAATAATGGAGATATAACTTCTAAAATTTCTTCTCCAAACAAGCTCTCCTCACTAGCAATCTCAAGTCTCCAACTTGGAAATCTGTAACATGAATTTTATGTCTTCAAAAATGGATTTTGAAAGCATGAAAGGGAATGAAAAACTCCTCAATAACCACCTAAAATACACTTCATAACACTCAATCAATCTGATTTATTACATAAAATAAGATTGATTCAAACACCAAATTTATGCAAGTAATCTCATAGAAATTATCGCTGAAATTGTGAACAACTTTGCAAAACAACTTGCCAAGCCTATTGGATCCTTATTACAACATCCCAATATGATATGGGTCTAATCATAGACCTAAAAAAATGGTGCATTAAAGCAACATATGGCTTCTACCAACCTTTTCCCCAACCCGCAAGGACAAATGAATGCCCAAAACATACACAAAACCCCCTCCAAAAATCAAAAATATTTTTTCCCCTCCAATTGGAAAAATCCTTTACCACCTTCATGGAATGAGTGATTTTCCAAGATGGAAAAATTAATAAATTATTTTTAATTCCATTTTGTAACTCCCACAAACCCAACGCTCAAGTTTGTTTTTTCAAAATTTTCAAAAAAGTGCAACTACACCTTAACTACCTCACTTGCCATCTTGCACAACAAAGGTGGCATTTATTATATTAAATTAAATTATGCAATATTTATTAAAATTAACCCAACAACATGAAATAAAAATTCAAATTCCAAAATTTTCTTTTTTTTGTTGATGCAAGGTTGTTGGCAACTGTGGATGCTCCTGCATCAAATAATTCGGTCTTGAAGCAATAACAACTAGGGCCTTGCCATTTAATTTATATTACTTTTGTCTGTGTCTATAGAAGACCCTTCTAATGAACTCTATTTGATTGAATCAAGAACCTTGATATTTTTCTTTTCTAGAAGATGTGAAAGGTGATCATTTTATTTCTTTAAAAACTTATGTTCATCATGGTCATGCCTCTTATAGTAAGCACACTTGACCTTCTCCTTCTTATCAGATTTTGATGAAGAGGTCTTATTATCTACTTTTGAAGCAATAGGTTTTTGATATTTTTTCTTCTCTCTTTGGTTCTTGTATTTCTTATCTTATTTTCTAGACCCTTTCTTTTCTTTTGTGCCCTGATTAACAATCAAGGCATGTGACTTAGAGGGTTTAATTTTACCCATTAGAATCAATTTGTACTGCTCCCTATTGAGATCTGTAGTAAATTCATTTAGAGAAGGAATTTTATAGGTGGAACCTAAGACACATTTAGTAGCATAGAATATAGAAATAAATATAGAATAGCTAGGACCAAGCTTAGAAAGATTTCTTTAGATAAGTTGTTTATCATCCTTTTTGATTCCACACTATTCCAATTGCAATCTAATAAATTTTAATTTTTTTAAGAAGTCTTGTATGATGTAAAAAATGGTAGGAATTAACCCAATGAGTTCATTCTCTAATTGATGACCCCTTTACTCATCTTTCTTATAAAAGAGGGTTTCCACAATGGTCCACACTCCATTTGGTGTAGTGGTAGATTCAATGAGAAAAAGAAGGTTAGGAGAGATTGACATACATAGAGTACCAAAGGCTTCATCACATTTATTAAACCATTTTATCTTTTTTGCAGCATCCTAAGGTTTAGTTTCAAGTCAAATTGTAACCCATGTTGAATGAACAAGACAACTGAGAGGGGGGTGAATCAGTTGTAGAAAATTAAACCTTCATAACCCTCAATAGTAATCAAATCCACATGCATTCATTAAACCCTTATTTTGTTATAATGATTAAACATGAAATGAAGATAATGAAAACTGAAATAGCAACACCATACATAAGAGAACACCAGATTTATGTGGAAAACCCAATGAAGGAAAAAACACAGTGATGATTAGCTCACAATATAAGTAATTGCAAAACTGGTAGAAGGGTTCACTACCAAAATAGGACACACTATCCAAAAAGGCTCACAACCATGGCTCACTGCCACATGAAGAAATACAAGAAGATAGAAGAATTTTTTTTACACATATAACACTTTCTAAATGCAACAAGGAATCCACCACAATTGCTCCAACTCTTTCTCAGTCTTGTTTGAAAGATTTCAGACACCTTCAGCTCACTGCCTTCATGAATCCAAACACTTGAAATTCACACTACTTTTCTCAAATTCACATCACACACATCAATTGCATTGATCTTGCATCTATCTTGCTTCTCTCTTGATTATTTTTTGAAATTCACAACAAATCCACTCTTATTTATATCAACCTCAACCTTAAACACCTTCTCCAAGATCGACAACTATCCATTACACTTACAAATTTAAATTAGGTCAACACCTAAACATTCCTGTGGTGGATATGAATGAAAGGGGACCAAAAGAAAACTTAACTGGGACCTAAAATTAGTTCTCACATTCCATGCTATGTTTCCATTAATACTTGAACATTTTCGAATGTAGTGTAGTCACCAGGTCAACCGTTACTCATTGAACCAAATTTTTTTGTGACCTTCCTTGGGCCTCTAGGGTTTTGCACCTAAAGGGGAAGGGGCAAAGATCTACAGTTCATTGAAGAACAAACCCTCGAGACTTTAATGCAAAGGAGATTAAAATATAACAAGGGCAGAGTTCTTGTTGGTGAAAAAGGGTAGGAAGGGGTTCACCACCAAGTGTAAACTTGGAAAACATAAAATACTTGAAGATGTAATGTGATATGCAGAAAGATAGATTGAAATACAATATAGAACAAGATAAAATGGGTAAATAGAAAGAGTGCACCTGGAAAATGATAGAGGCTGGAGTGAAGACTGCAAATGTCCCTGGAATTCTGTAAAATCTGATTTTTAAGCCTGGCGGGACACTTGTGCCAAACTGGGTGACTTAGTCCAGTTTCAGGAAAATTCTAGAAAACTACATCAGGGCCTGTTTCAGCCAAATGGGTATTCAGATCCACAAAAATCTTTGAAAAAATTGCACAGTGGGACTAAGTCACCACAACTAGGGGAAGTGTCCTTTTTGTCTTTTCTCAAGATTCGAAAGGGGAATCTGTAGACCTCAACCTACACTTCTGCTTCTCCAAATATTTGGACCAGAAACCTTGATTTTCAGCCTATAAGTATTCTCCAAGTCTCCAATTAGGATTTTGACAACCTTGAAGGGCCTTGACAAGTTGTTGACAACATTCCATGCCTTAATCTTTGATAAATCTGCAAACAAGACTTGTAAATCACACAAAGAGAGAAAGAAATGTTAGATGTTAGGGCATGGGGGTTTTTCTTGGTCAAACCCCTTTTAGGTAACTAAACCAAAATGATGATTTAAGATAACAGACCATGAAATATGAAATAATGGAATTAGTACCTTTCCTTGGTGATAGATCTTGAGTTGTTGCAACAATGGTTTAAGAATTTGCCCTTAAATGCTTGCTTGATGACTTAGAATGTTGAAAACCGTAGCTTGCTTGAGAAGAATGATGAGAGAAGAGAAGATAGATGACAATAGAAGGAGGAGAACCTAGAAGATAAGAGATAATAGATGAAAAATGAGGGTCCAACCCTTTATTTATACATGTTATACCCTAATTTCTCAAAAATAACACATCACAGGTTGACCTTAGGGTTTAGAACATAATATCCCGTCAAATTTTTGAGTTAAATTTGTTTTTTTATGCCAAATGGGACTAAGTCGCACAAGGTGGCAACTTATTCCACTTGGGAAATTTTAAGTGGATGCGGGTAATTAAAATGTGATTAATGTTTTTTAACAGGATTGTCTTTCGAAATACACTTAAGTAGGACCTATAAGTGTATTAAGGGGTCATTTTAACATAAGAAAGGGTCAAATTATTGATGAAAAGACTAGGAAAGTGTGAGGGTTTGTTACAACTCCTTACGACACTTTGAAATAAGGCTTGGTAGGAGGTAAAAAGAGGTTGTTTAGGTGAAATATGTTGTAAAGGTCTTAGAAAAGTGTGAAAGTGGGTTACAACACTTCACAACACCTTTACAAGACACCATATAATTCTTATTGATTTGCAAGGGTTCAAGACCTAATGCAAATTTGTTTACCACATTAGAACATTAAATCTAGGCAAAACTAGGCCAAAAACCACAAGAAAGGCCCAAATGAGTGAAATGTCAAGGATACATTTTTTTGTGACACACTCATGAAAACACATTAAAAATTAAGTACACACTTCTGAAGCTTCCCATAAACTTAACCACAAATACTCTTGACACAATCAAGAGAACAACACTATTAACTCTCCTTCAAAGTTATAAGTCTTGAAAAGAAACTACAGAGAAATGTGGAGAAAATACATTTCTTCCCGACACCTCTGTACAACATTGCAAAACCAGTTCACATACTGGTGAACACAACTTCCTCTTACCAACAATCTAGAACCCAGAATTATGAATATAGAAACCTATAACAACCTCAAACAACATATAAAATTTTCATAGGCATACCCTCAACACATAAGAAATACGAAGCACAATCTGAAGCACATTCTAAACACTTGCACAACATAGTTTACTCTATTTAAGAAATTTTCTCAAAAGCACTTGGAAACGAAGTACCAGAGAAATCATCTCAGATCATTACTTCATTCCAAATCATATTCAGACATTGCAACAAAAATATATCTCCATGTACTCACAACACTTCCTCAATATCTCAACTACACATGCACAACTTGCAACGACCTATTTTCCTCTTTTTCACAATTTTCTCAATATCCTTGACATCTTCATCATGCAACAACTTACTTAACACATAATTGAAATCAATGAAAACATCAGTTAGTATAATTCCTATTGAAATCAATGACAACACCTTCATACTTGTAACAATCTCTCGCTTTGTCATTAATGGCAACACAAGATGTGAAAAAATATCAAAAACAACATGCACACTCTCTCCTCTGATACCTTGCACTTTTTCACATGATACTTTCTCTCCCCCTTTGACATTAATGGAAAAGGATAAAGGTTTTTCATTATTCTCTCCCTTTGAAACTGAACTAGAATACCTACTCTGAATACTCCCCTTTAGGAGTGCACCCAAATAAGTCATCAAATTAGTGAAAAAACATGACACTACTTACTCCCCTTGAGAGGTAGCCACTAACATCATTCCAAAAAGGAGATAGATCCATAGATCCACTGGAACGATGCATCTCCATATGCATCTAGTTCAAACAAGGAGGGGTAATGACCCCTAATATCTCTTGAAGATACTCAAAAGTATCCTTAGGAAGAGCCTTAGTAAATATATCAACAATCTGATCCTTTGTAGGAACATAATCAAGCTTCACATTATTCTCCATAACCTTCTCTCTCAAAAAGTGATACCTAATTGATATATGCTTTATCCTTGAATGCATCACTGGATTCTTTAAAATCTTAATTATACTTGTATTATCACAAAATATAGAAATAGGATCGTCATGTACAACTCCAATATCCTTCAATGTCTATCTCATCCACAAAAATTGTGTATAGCATGATGCTGCTGTAATATACTCACCCACTATAGTAGATAAAGAAACTAAGTCCTACTTCTTTCTTAACCAAGACACCAATCTACATCCAAGAAAGAATGCACCACCATTTGTAATTTTCCTATCATCAACACAACCGACCCAATCTAAATATGTATAAGCCACAATCCAGAGTGCCTCTTAAATATTTGAATATCCTCTTCACTGTTACAACATGTGTTAGGTTCTTCTTAAAATCTAGCCATAAGACAAACTGCATGCATGATATCCAATCTAGTAGTAGTTATATATAGTAGTCCACTAATCATAAATCTATATTTTCTTTGATCAGCCTCAGGTGAATCATCATTTTTTCTCAATTTACAACCAGTCACCATAAGCGTACATACTGGTTTGGAGTCATCCATTCCAAACATCTCTTTGACATGCTTAGACTGTGAAATGAAAATTGCTTTATCTGTTTGAATATTGATTTGTAGCCCAAGGAAGAAATTCATCTCCCCAAACATTGACATTTCAAACTCTTTCTACATCTCTTCAACAAAATTTTTACACATAGCTTCATTTCCTCCAAGGATAATACATTTTGGACATATACAACCACTATTAGGATTTTGTGTTCCTCAATTTTAAAGTAAAGATTACTATCTGTGGTGCCTTTACTAAATCCTTGATGTATCAAATATCAGTCCAATCTTGCATACCAAGCTTTGGGAGCTTGCTTCAATATACATACCATATCCGATTGATCTAACAACTGAAATCCTTCTGGTTGTTCAAAGTAAACCTCTTCTTCCAGTTCACTATTCAGAAAAGAAGAGTTCACATCCATCTGATAAACTTTAAAGTATTTGTATGCTATGAATGCCAAAAAAATTCTAATAGCTTCCATCCTAGCCACAAGAGCAACTATCTCCTCAAAATATATTCCTTCCACTTGTGAGTAACCCTTACACACAAGTCTTGCTTTATTTCTTACTACTTCTCCATTCTCATTCAATTTGTTTCTGAATACCCACTTAGTTCCAATTATGTTCTTGTTTTCTAGTCTAGGAACCAATTCCCAAGTTTGATTCTTCTCTATCTGCATAAGGTATTCTTCCATTTCCTTCATCCAATGTACATATTTACATGCTTTACTCACTGTTTTAGGTTCAACTTTAGAAATTAAACACAAATTTACCTCTGCTTTAGCAACTCTGCTTCTTGTTAATTCACCTTTCCTTTTTTCTCCAATGATTTGATCTTCAGAATGATTTTTCTATAAATACTTAGGGGTCTTCCCCAAAGCTTCTTCCTCTTCATTCTTCACTTCTTTTTCATCAACTTTTTCTACTTCTCTACAATTAGGTTCATCTGACACATATCCATCCATTGCAATTGAATTATGCAAATTTTCATCAAGCTTAACATTTGCAGTTTCAATAATATTTTTCAGCCATTTTTTGTAACATCTGTAAGATTTGATTTTAGTATAATATCCAAGGAAGATACCTTCATCAAAACTTGCATCAAACTTTCCTAAGTTTTCTTCATCTCTTTTGATATAGCATTTCCTTCCAAATATTCTAAATTACTTCATAGTAGGAATCCTTCCATACCATAACTCATAGGGAGTCTTTGTGCTGTTAGCTTTGGCTTGCACTCTTTTAAGTATGTAAACAATATTATGGATTGGTTCTATCCAATAGACTTGTGGTATATTTTCCTCTTTCATCATAGCCTTTACAACTTCTTGAATAGTCTGGTTTTTCCTTTCAACAACTCCATTCTACTGAGGAGTTCTAGGGATAGACAAATGCCTCTTTATTCCATGAACTTCACAAAACATGTTAAACTCATTGGAGGCAAATTCACCACCTTTTTCAGACCTCAAACATTTAATTTTCAGATCCATTTCATTCTCAACCATAGCTTTAAATGCCTTGAATTTATCCAATGCATCAGATTTCTCTCTAAGAAAAGTAACCCTTGTCATTCTAGAATAATCATTAATCAAAAGAATAAAATCCCAATCACCTTGTAGAATTCTCACCCTTGTAGGTCCACAAATATCTGTATGAATTAATTTTAGTAGTCTGGTAGTATATTGTTCCTTTCCCTTGAAACTACTCCTTACTTGCTTTCCAAACTGACAATCTCGACAAACAACATTGATAAGGCTTTGTGATTCTTGGCAGGTATCTTACTGCATGAACTGAATTGATTCTCACCAAATTATCAAAATTCATATGACACATCCTCTGGTGCCATAACCAATAGTCACTAATCTATGACATAAAGAAATGACCATCAACACCCTTAAGTTGATAGATATTTCCATCTGTTCTCTTACCAACAACAATCATAGTTTTGGACCCCTTTTTGATCTCACATGTCTCATCCTTAAACACAAAATTATATCCTTTGCTACACATTTTTCCAACACGCAAAAGGTTATTCCTTAAACCCTTGACATAGTAAATATTATCAGTGTTATGCTTTCCATCAAAAATGATTGAACCTATTGCACAAATCTTAGCTCTTGAGTCATCTCCAAATTTAACTAATCCTCCATCATATTTTTCAAGTTTAACAAACTTATTTTTGTCTCCGGTAATGTGATTAGAGAAGCCACTATCAACAACCCAGTAATTCTTATCTTCTTTAACATGAAAAATAGAAACTAGAGTACATTCAACCTTATCCACCCTTTCCATAACACTTCCCTTTACACAACTTTCAGAGTTAGGAAAACTAGATTCTTCTTTTATAACCAAGAAAAATAATTCATTGTCATCAAAGTCTCCATAATCAGGTTCATCATTAGAAATATCAACATATTCTCTAACATAGTAAGATTTATTAATCATCTTTCCTTTGTTCTCCTTATTCTTATTATTTATAGCTCTTTTCAAACATCTTGAAGCATAATGACCTATATCACCACAACTAAAGCATTTGAAAGGTAGTTTACCTTTGTCCTTATCAATGCACTTCTTCATTCTTACAAAATTAGCTCCCACATCATCAAGATCTTCATGATCCGAGCTTTTTCTGATACTCCATCCTTTAAGGCATTCTCTACATTTATACCATTTTCAAGCCCCTTTTTTCTCATTTCAAATGTAGTGTACCAATCATTTGATCTCTAGAATAAGTATTAATATATTCAATTTCCTTAATAGTAGATACCTTTTCACTATAATAATCAAGAAGAGATCTGAGAAATTTCTTTACCACTTTAGATTCTTTGACTTGTGCACCAAGACCTCTCATTGCGCTCACAAGCTCATCAACTCTCTGCATGTAGATTTTGATTGTTTCATCTTCAGAAATATGCAGGGTCTCAAATTGTGGCTTCAAATTCTATAAATTTTCTTGTTTGACTTTTTCATCTCTTCATAAATACTTTCAAGATTATCCCAAACTTATTTATCAGTCTTGAAACTCATAAATTTTACTAATTTAGTATTTGAAAGACTATTCACAATAATAAATCTTGCCTTAGCATTGATCTCATGTGATTTGATCTCTGTACTTATACTTGGACCATTTTGAGGTGGAGTATATGCAGTTTGAAAAGACTTTTCAACCTCAAATCCCTAAGCTACTAGATATCTTTCCATATTTGTCTTCTAGAATGCATAATCCATGCCATCGAATCTAGGGAATTCCAAAGAAACCTTGTTTTCCATCTCAAATCTACCTCAAGAAGTTAAGCTCTTCTCCAAGGAACCTTTCTTTGATACCAATTATTGAATGATAAATACAACTGAGAGGGGGGTGAATTAGTTATAGCAAATTAAACCTTCAAAAAACTCAATAGTAATAAGATCCACATGCATTCATTAAACCCTTATTATGTTATAATAATTAAACATGAAATGCAGATAACGTAAATTGAAATAACAACACCATACACAAGATAACACCAGATTTATGTAGAAAACCTAATGAGGGAAAACCATGGTGAGGATTAGCTCACAATATAGGTAATTGCAAAACCGGTAGAGGGGCTCACTACCATAATAGGACACACTGTCCAAAAAGGCTCACAACTAGGGCTCACTACCACATAAATAAATATAAGAAGATAGAAGAGAAATGTTACACAAAGAACACTTTCTCAATACATCAAGGAATCCACCATAATTTCTCCAACACTCTTGCAGTCTTGTTTGAAAGATTTTAGACACCTTCAGCTCACTACCTTCAAGAATCCAAACACTTGAAATTCGCACTGCTTTGCTGAAATTCACATCACACACATCACTTGCATGGATCTCACATCTATATTTCTTCTCTCTTGATTCTTTCTTGCAACTCACAACAACTCCACTCTTATTTATATCAACCTCAACCTTAAACACCTTCTCCAAGGTCGACAACTATCCGTTACACTTACAAATTCAAATTAGGTTGGCACCTAAAAATTCCCGCAGTGGATAGGAATGAAAGGGGGCCAAAAGAACACTTAATTGGGACCCAAAATTAAGTCTCACATACCACACTAAACTTCCATTAATACTTAAATATTTATGAATGTAGTGTAGTCACTGGGTCGGTCGCTACCCGTGAAAACACATTAAACACATTTCCAAAGCTTTCAATACTCTTAACCATAAATCCTCTTGACACAAGAAAGAGAACAACACCATTAACTCTCCTTCAAAGCCACAAGTATTGAAAAGAAACTACAGAGAAATTTTGAGCAAATATATTTATCCTTGACGCCTATGTACAACATTGCAAAACCAAGTCACATATTGGTGAACACAACTTCCTCTTACCAACGATACAAAAACCTATAACAACCTTGAACAATATAAAAAATTTGCACAAGCATAGCCTCAACACAGAAGAAACACAAAGCACAATCCAGAGCACATTTTGAACACTTCACAACGTAGTTTACTCTATCAAATTTTCTCAAAAGAACTTGGAAACCAAGTACCAGAGACATCATCTCAGCTCATTACTTCATTCCAACTCATCTTTAGAAACTACAACAAAAAGATAGCTCCATGTACTCACAACATTTCCTCAATATCTCAACTACACATGCACAACCCACAACAACCTATTTTCCTCTTTTTCACAATTTTCTCAATATCCTCGATATCTTCATCATGTAACAACTTCCTTAACACATAGTTGACATCAATAAGAACACAAGTTAGTAGACTTCTTGTTGACGTCATTTACAACACCTTCATACTTGTAACAACCCGGTGATGTCCATGTCTTTTAAGATATATATTGTCATCTTAATTTTCTATTCAAAATAGTTATATGGAGTTAAGACATGAACTGTTGATACATCCATGATTGCATAAAGTATATGGAAAACTAGAAAGAAAAGTGCAAAAATTAAGACAAACAAGACACCACCCCTTTCTATTAGTCTCAAAAAGCACCCCCTAGAGATTACAAAGTTGACACTTTAGGATTAGTGTGATTACAATGCTTTTACTAGATTCAAATGATTTCTAGAACTTCAATGGACAAAATTATAGTTTTTTATATAAAATAAATATAATACAAAATATGGAAAAAATGGCCTTGTATCTAGGTATCTCTCTTCAATACCTTTCCAACGCCTATTTGTTTCTAAAAAATGGAGCTTTGAGGCAAAATTTATTGCCTGTTGAAGAAAAAATACATACCATCTTCAACCTGCAATATCTAACAAAAGAGGCATATTTTTTATTAATATCTTCATGGATGGAAAGTTCCCATTTATAAGTTATTTGAAAATCAATATCTAGCTTTCTATCAAGTATTTATTTGTGAAAATTCGACACTCGAGGCAAAAGTTATGCACTTTTATTAATGACTCTTCTCACAAAAAATTTCTTGCTTCTAAATTAATTTCTGAAAAATATATTGTGAATATGAAAAAATTAAATGATACCCAAATAGTTTTTCAACCCTAAAAATAAAACCTAGAAAGCATTTTTCTTTCCAACAAGTGGAAGATGAGTTTCTAATGCAAATTTAACCTTCAAATTGAAGAAAAATAGTTGAACTACAGTATTCTAATAGTAATTTTTGCAAAATATTCTCACCATATGAAAAAATAATAGATACCCATAATAGATTTTGTTGCTATGAACAAAACCCACAAAGTATTTTTCTATCTTATGAGAAAAAGATAAGAATTTTATGAAAAATGAAAATAGCTCCAATAAAAAAGATTTCAAATTTCAAACTCTAATTTGTTATTATGTCCTCCAATCTTTGATTTTGGTGAAATAAAATCCAATATTGACTTTCTCAAACCTTTTGAACACTCTAGAAATACTAAAAATTCCTCCAATATTACCAAAATGCTACAATCACCCAGATCTCACAAGAACAAAAATATGCAATAATAGAGTATACAAATACTTATTTTTCCTTCAACTCTAATTCTCCAAATCATTTGAAGATGCAAGATAATAGAATAATAGGTTTTTGAGAAAAATATTAGCTATCTATTAGTCTCAATATCTCAAAAAAATCATAAAATACAATGAGCTATACCAGACAAATCTATATAGATGCCATGTTAGATTCTTCGAGAAGTAATAATCGAGTCAGGATCTGATGTTGGTCATAAATCACATGCACTCCAATTGACAAATGATTGAATATCGAAATAGTGGAATGGAGAAAGAAATATGAAAGAGGTACATTAGAGACAAAGAAAGAGAAATTTGAGAATAATTTTAATACTCTTATTGAGCTGTCACCAAATTAGTGAAGGTGAGAGTAGAGTGCTCTATATATAGAAAAAATAGGGCATGTACATCCAAGAGGTGCATTAACTCCTATTGCCCATAAAAGTTGGGAGGTTTTACGTACTTGGTAAATTCCAAAATATGTGGCATGACCTCCTTAGACAAAAGAGAGTTATGAGAGGTGACACATAAAGCCAACAGGGAGTGAGAAACCCAAATACCCCATAACATACTCAGGTAAGGACAAAATAGTGGTTATGAGAGGTGGTACAACAAGATAAAAGAGGGTGTGTAACTCAACTACCCATGTGTGGGAGAGAGTGACACATGTAGTTGATGTATTTTTCCATGTGCCCTCATATTAACCACACCTAATAAGCCTAAGAAAGCTTAAATAATATGTGTAGGGAAAAAGAAATACCCATAACATAAGGAAAATAAAAAACCTACACTAACATATATGTAGTGCGATTACAATACCAAAATTGCTTTCCAGAGTTTACAATGCTAATATGGAACAAAGATGGAAAAATACAACAATATCTCAGAATGAGATCTTCAAGCTGAAATTACACTTTCCCAATATGATCTAGACTAAAACTGAAGCCTTTCCAAAAGGACAAAACTTCTCCAAGTGTCAGTATGTCCAAGTTATCAATTAGAATGTAAATATGCACAAATATGAATAAAATATATTTGAAACTAAATTTAGAAATTTTTCTTAGATATAATTGTAGAGCTCATCAATATCTTTTCAATGCCAGAAGAATCATGAAAATTAGATAAACGGGAAAAAAGTTATGAGCTCAGAAGTCCAAATGGGAGATCGAACTTTGAATAGAAATAAATTTCACTAACAACTAGATTTGATAATGAAACTTGCACCACTAGAAAGTACACACAACCAAATTTCCAACGATATCTTGTTTGTAAAAATCTAACTTCTGGATCAAATGACAAATTTTTGAAAAAAATAAATTTAGCCTATAGTGACGACCCTCCTAGCAAAATAAAAATTTGCCAAAAATCAAATTCATCTAAAATGGACAAATTTATATAAAAATAGGAGTTTTTGGGCAATATAAATACAATGGTAGCATCCATTTTGGCTATAATTGCTCCAATAAAAAGCTATTCACCACATCTGAACTTCAAACCCCTGTTTGCAACTATATCATATAGTGGCCAAATTGAGTGAAACAAAAGCTAAATATGACTTTCTTGGATATCCTAAACTCAATAGTAAGCTTATATTTGAACTAACTTGCTCAAAAATGAACCTGTAATACAAATATAGAAAGAGAAATTCCCAAATCTAGTATTTCTATCAAGTTTTTTGATTCTCCAGGTCATCATATAATGCAAGAGAAGAACATACTCAATTTTTCAAGATCCACCAATATTTGAAACCTTGAAATAGATCAAACACAAATGACCCGCATATCTAAGAAAGGAATTTTTAGATTTGAAGCTTTGATACCATGTTAGAGTCACTCAAGGACTCAAGCCTCCAAGATTACTTGCAAAACCAAAAATAACCTTCTACAAGAGAGAAAAGAAATAGCATAAATTTGAAATAATAGATGCAATATAATATTAGATCAAATGTAATCAATATGCAATACTCAAGATTACAATGGAATTGAATTGATTGATTTACAAATGAGAACCCATTGGTTATATAGCCAAGTTGATACATATGATTAGATATGATCATGAAAAGTGTCTTAATCCTATGTCATGAGACAACCAACTCACCAAATATTAAATGACCTAGGAAACAATTATTAAATTCCAAAAAGATAAGATAAGATCTAAGTGACAACTAAGAATTCTAGAAATATTCCTAAGAATTAAGTAAATTTAACATGTAAATAAGACCTATAAGTGAACTAGATAGGTAAAATACATATTTACAACAAAATTAGAAGTCTCATGCATCAATAAAAGCTATAATATCACCCCTTTTTCTATCTCAAGTTGACAATGTGACCTAGGAAAATTTTGATTGACTTGCAAGTCACCCAAGAGATTTAGGGGAATTATTTGGGTGGTTCAAGACACTAGGAAAACCTACCATTTAAGGGGTGAATATATGTATTTGTTGAGGAGTGAGAAGGAACAAAAGAAAGGTGGAAGGCTATGGAGAACAAGACAAGAGTAAGGGAGGGTCCAAAAGATTGAGAAAATACTTCAATCAAGGTTGGAAAAGCTAAGAGAGTTTTATTCGCTCACATGGGTCAAGATTTGAATGTTATATCATCATTTGAATATCACGTATGACTATAAAATTTTGTGCTCTTAAACATTTCCCCATCCAGTAAAATATTCTATATGGAAGTTAGGTGCCATTTCTTGAAATAAGTGTATAAGACCCTATAACTTACCTTTATTTAACTTGGTCATTGTCAAGAGTTGAATGTTATATCATCATTTGACTATCATGTATGCCTATAAAATTTTGTGCTCTTAAATATTTTCCCCTCCAATAAAATATTCTATATGGAAGTTAGGTGCCATTTCTTGAAATAGGTGTATAAGACCCTAGAACTTACCTTTATTTAACTTGGTCATTGTCTTGTATCTGAATCTATAAAATAGAATCTATATTTTATTATATAAGAATATTAAAAACAAAATTGATAATAATATTAATAATAGTACTCACCATTCATTTTGGGTTTGATAAATACTACCTACCCCATTTTCTTCCATCATTTGTCCATAAACTACAAAATAAAAATGGACTCAAGTGTATTTTATTAAATAGTTGGCTCAAATATGAGAAACCTAAAGATGAGAGGATATATCATAGTAGTAGGGTGTGTAGTTTATTTTCCTCCCCTTCCTTGGATAACTTGTAAAATAAAAGAAAAAATACCTTACATGTGCAAAATTGGTCATTATTTTGAACTTCATTTTTAATTCACTATAGAGAAAAAATTGGGCTCATGATTGGTGGTGATGAATTAAGTGAAATTATAGTTGATATAGAGTAAGTGATGAGAGAAATAAAATTATTGCTACAACATAGCCTTGGGTAGACACACACGTATGAAAATAAATTAAAAACCTCTTTTTCTCTATTTTAAACTTTTGTTAGATTCACACAAAAATAACTATCAAATTTAATTCCATTAGTGCAAAAGATGGTGCCTAGTTGTAAAATATAGTCATGTTTTTTGTAAAGGGTAAAAATTTATTTATCAAAACAACTAGTACATACCCATCACATAGATTTCCAAATGACAATCAACATCAAAACAATCCAAATATATGAGATTTGGTGAGGGTACCTGTAATACCAAAGGATAAGATTTAAAATAATACAAAACTTCCTCTTGTCCCTTCTCCAACAACTAATCCACTTGATCATTTTGAATTAGTTTAAATAAATGATGAATATTATGCTAATCCAACCCATTCCAATCAACAATACTCCAATTAATATTTCTTGCATAAGCCCATTTTTAAGGCAATCAACCAGTTTGTTCAATTCTCTAGGGATGCAAACAAAACAAATTATCTCAAAACTAGAGAAAATAAGAATAATTTTACCAACCACTTGAGCAAGTCTCCATAAAGTATGTTCCATAGTCCTTTTGTTTAGAAATGAGACTATAATTATAGAATCCTATTGCAAGGTGTGCACCCTTGGTCTCCTTGTGCTGTGCAACACAATACTCAGGTTCATGACATGGATTAACCACCTCCCATGGATTCATTAACTCTAGCAATTGTATCAGGAATTAATAGGTTGATATTTTGGTGCAATGACAACTGTCTTTGCAACAATTAGTATTAGAGCCTGGGTCACGGGATCGAAGCCCTCGCTTGCACTGGGGGATTGTTGCAAGGTGTGCACCCTTGGTCTCCTTGTGCTATGAAGCATTGTGCTTTGGTTCGTGACATGGCTTAACCACCTCCCATGGATCTGGAAGTTGTATTAGGCATTAACAAGTCGATCTTTTGGTGCAACGACAACCGTCTTTGTAACAAATCCATCTCACAAATAAACTTTGACCATCCAAACTCACTTGTATTTTCCACTACATTTAGAATTGACATTACCTCCATTAAAATATTGGAGTTCACCCCTACATAAGAAGAAACAAAGATATAAATAAAGCCATTTTAGTCTTGACCAAATCCACCAATCCCTGTAGGACTAGGATTTCCATGGGTCGAGCCTTCTATGTTAATCTTCTAAAAACCGTAAGGAGGAGGAGACCATATTTTGGACCTATCCACTTTCCTATAAGATAATCATCCTAGGGTATCCATGGGGAGGGAACTAGGATGAAACATATCCAAGAGTTGGGAAACATGATTATCAAAGAGGGACACAAGTGTCTTAATAAGAAATTTGGATTCAATAGTTTTTTTAAGCATGCTTCTGATTGTATTCCAAACTTATAGCACTAGTATTTTACTGCTCTAAAAAGTGTGCTAATTACACTCCATCCAAATTTAACAAAGGATAAAGGAGGGCTTAATTTCCTAGGAAACCACCAAAAAAGGACATTGAATTAGGATAAAAAGCCATATTTTCCCATAATTCAAAGAGAGAGGAAGCAAAAAGTCTTGATCTATTTTAAATCTTCTACCAAAGGATCCAAATTTCAATTCCAAAGGGGCATTGAAAGAAAAAGTGATTAGTCAATTCTTTGATTTTATTACAAAGGACGCAAATGGAAGGCCCTTGGAAACCAATTTTCCTTATATTCTCCCAAGTCAAATATTTATTTTGAAAAAGGAGCCAAATGAATATATTGCACTTAGGCCAACTGACTTTATTCCAAATATTTTTCCACCAAGGGAAAAGATGATTCCCACCTTTTTGAATTTGTAAAAACTGATATATAAGGGACATAGAGTATAAACCCTTAGTGCTAAATCCCCAAGATAAAATATCAGGCTTCTCCAGAGAACAACAAAGATGATTGGAAAGGATAGAGGCCAAAATATTTCAATACTCTATAGATCCACCCTAGGAAAAACTTGAGGGTTGTTCCACTAATAAACCACCAATCTCTTAAAAAAGATAGCACCCTTGAAGTCTACAATTGTCAACCAACCTCATTCCAAGAAACCCTTACTCAAAGGTTGAAGCAAAGGAAATGAGGAAATCAAGGGAGGAAAGTTATCCCAAGAATAAAAAAAAAAGAGATCATTATTACCCTTATTAATCATCCAAAATAGATCCCTCTTAATTAAATATTCCCCCCTTTTGATCATAGACCAAATCATAGAACCCTTCTCTGTTAGATTCATATGGGGAACATCCTTGTCCTGAATGCCACCTAGATATTTATGATTGAGAATTCTTGACCGTGGCTACTGGGAATTTTTATGCCATCACTAAACTAATTTAGCTCTACATTTCTAAGACCAAGATCTCCCTTTTCTTTAGGTTGACACACTTGATCCCAAATAATAAAACTACATTTATGATTATCCAAATTTCTAGCCCATAAGAACTTTCTAGACAAAGCATCATACTCCTTGAGGAAAATTTTAGGGGCTAATAAGAGTAAAAACCTAAAAATAGGAAGTGCCTACAAGATCTATTTGATATGAGTCAATCGCCCTACAAATGAAAACCATTGGAAGGTCCAATGGTTAACTCTTTTTTGGAACCTTTCAAGAATCTTTTTCCAATGTAGTCTGTTCAAGTTTCTCATAGAAAGAGGGATCCATATGTAGTCAATGGGAAGAGCTCTAATTTTAAAATGTAGTATGTTGGCTATTCTTTGTTGAATAATATTATGATTATTAAAAAAGAAGATACTAAACTTTTCTTCATTAATTTTTTAGCTTGATGTTGATAAGTAGATTTTTAGGACCTTCCCGAAATTGACAAATTCTTCTATTTTATCTAATCCCATCAAAGCCATGCCATCAAAAAATTGTAAATGTGTTTGAGGATTGAAAAATTAATTCCATTGGAAACCTTTAATAAACCTCATACCTTTGAAATTATTTATCAATATACCTAGACCCTCTATCATTAAGATAAAAAATAAGGAGAGAGAGGGTTCCCTTGCTGCAATCCCTTGGTAGCCGAGAAGAGATAAGAAGGAACACCATAAATCAACATAGAAAAGGAAGTTGATGAAGCTTACCTCATAACCCAATTCACCCACTTGGAGTAAAATACAAAGGCCATAAGAATATGCCACAGGAAAGACCAACTAACCCTATAATAAGATTTGGACATATCAAGTTTGATAAACATAGATTTAATTTTAGAAGAACCCATGAAATGGACCACTTTTGATGCCACAACAATCTCATCAAATTTTTTTCGACCTGTTACAAAGCATCCTTGTTCAAGAGAAATTAAGGGGCCCAAGAGATTTTTGAGATGGTTTGCAATAATCTTGGTGATTATTTTATAAAAAAACATTACAAAGGGTAATGAGTTAGAAATTGTCAAAATAATTGGAACCTTCTCTTTTAGGAGTAAGAGCAAGAAAAGTAGAATTGACAGCCTTAAGTATCTGTTTGTCATTTTGATATTCTCTTACCACTTTTAGTAGATCACATTTTATAACTTTCCAAAATGTTTGGAAAAAATAAATGGGGAATCCATAGGGCCTGAGAGACTTACCTTTTCATTTGAAAACCCACTATCTTTGGCTCCTCTAGAGAGAAAGAACAAGGAGAGCCTTGTTCATGGATTCAAAAACTAAAGAAGGAATGAAATTAAGAACTTGGCACTCCTCTTCCAAGCACCTAGCTTCTTGCTCATTGAATAATGAGTAAAAGTGCCAAACAAACTCTATTGAAATATATTTGAAAGAATAAAATCGTTCTCCTTGAGCCAAAAGAAGAGAAGAGAGAACATTTTCTCTTGTACGCTCTTTGACAGAGTTGTGAAAAAAAGAAGTATTCTTGTCTCCTTCTTGAAGACAATTATTGTGGGATTTTTGTTTCAAAAAATCTCTTCCCACAACTCCCATTAAAAAATATCCTTATTCAACTTATTTTCTTCTTGCAATAGAGCCACTGACATACCTTGATCTATGATAAGAGAAGTAAACCTATTCCACTTCTTGATATTTTTTTTAACAAATTGAGGCCTCTTGAAAAAGGAATACATACCTGTATCGAAATCTAGTTTCCCTTCCACCAACCAAATTTCAACAAGATTAGCCAAATTTGCATCTCAGAGCCACATAATGATGAGGGGTTACTCCACCCAAAACCCACACATAACACAATGAAAAATATCAACATAGAAAATGTAATAAGGAAAAAAAAATTCAATTTCTTCCAAAAATAAAATTATAGATCAAAGAATTACAATGCTATAGCCACATGGGCTTGACCCACTATAAGAAAAATAAATCTCTAAGAAAATTTGCAATTCGAAGCCACAATATACACTAATGGAGCTACCTCTTGTAACCTACATTCAACCCTTTACTTGACACCAATAATTGCCTTATAATCTTCCAGAAAGTGTAACTCCCCTTGTTTTGGTGCCCAAAAGTCCAACTATTTGTTTTCCCTCCCAGAAAGATATTTCATTTAAAATTCACATTTTGGTGGCAATTTTTTTTGAAGCCATAACGTTTAATTCAAGTGTTTGATGTGTTATTATAATATATTGTTGGAAAGTTCACAAAGATATCTAAAATGATCAAATTATTTGAAGATAATTTCATCCACTTTTCAAGCTTTTGAGAGGCTTCTAAGATATTCAAATTTGAGTTTGAAAATTTATTGGAGAAATTTCTTGAGAAGGAAACTTAAATATCTCCCAAATGGTACAAGATATTGAGATGATATTTTTGTAATCAGATTCATTTTTCAATTCTACTCCTTGGTGTAATTTTTAAGGTCCATACATGCTCATTTAGGCCAACTTACTAAAAATAGTAGGTGACTATTTTTGACCTTTTCAAACTTTAGACTATCATAAGCCCCTTGAGTGTCATCATGGGACCCAAGAAACTAAAAAAATAAGGTAAACTATTTTTTTGGGTGATGCAATATTGCCCTTGCACCACTGGATGCTCCTACATCACATAAGCTAAAACTTTAATGGGGCCTTTTTGGGGAGATTGAACAAAGAAGAGGAGAACTTGATCAATCAATGGTTGGAACCTTTCCACTTCAAAATTTTAAAAGTAGAAGCCCAACTATTAACACACCATAATTATAAAACAAAGAACTTGTCTAATATTTTAGAAATAGCTTCAACACAACATCTTCTATTACACCAAGTGGAAATACCATTGCTTGGATTAACATCTAAAAATTGAGGAAGAAAATGTTGTCCTTTAACAAAGAGGAAGAATGACCAAGCTTACCTGTACCTCTTAAATTTTCATCCAAAATAATAATGGCATTGAAATATCTAGCCATAATTCAAGGTAAAGTAGGAGATAGATACCACATCATTCTAATTTGGGACAAAAAAACCTTACCTGGCAGATCTAACAAAGCATAAATATTGGTGAGTAAAATAGCTTCCCTAATAGCAAAGAGAGTTGCCAAAATAATTAAAGAACTTGTAATGGAAACCCAACATCTCAATGTGAGTTTGTAAGGATCCCATTTAAGCATGCAATACCACTAGCCATACCTTGAGCCCCAATGCATTGGAGTTGACCTTTATTCCAAATCTTCAAACTAATATTAATCATTTATTCAACAAAGAGTTTTTTTTTGATCCGTAAGCACTTTTGACTAAAGCTATGAACCAATGAGGCCAAATTTTTGGGGGACCTCATCCCCATCATCTCTCATTATCTCTCCATTGTGCTCACCTGGACACTATGGATCAAGGTTCAACAACAACCGTCAATAACAGTCGTCGATGGGTGAGCCGACAGTGTGCCAAGTTCCTGGACCAAACTCCAGACCACTGTATCAACCCCTTCTTCCATCCATTCTCCCATCTCTCTACTTCCTCCTCCACAACCTCCTTCTCTCCTTCTCACCACTTCTCTCCTTCTCCTCTACCTCCTCTCCTTCCTCCTGCAACCTCCTCTCCACCACTCTCTACTCTTCTCTGCTACCTCCACTCCTTCCTCCCACAACCTCCTTCTCTCCACCACTCTCTACTTGTCTCTATAGCCTCCACTCCTTCTCTCCTTATCTCTCCACTCTCTTCTACCCCCACTCCTCCCTCCCATAGCCTCCTTCTCTCCTCTTCTCTCCTTATCTCCACTCCTCCACCCGAAGCATCCTTCTCTCCTCTTCTCTCCTTATCTCCCCCCTCCACAACCTTCTCCTTTTTCCTCCCATTCTTCTTCCTTTCTTCTGTTCCTCCACTAGTCACAACACTCCTTCTGGCTGGCATTCTCACCTCCTCCTCAATAGTAGGGCGTAACTTCTCCTCCTTGCACCTATCACGGGGCCAACGTGGCCTGAAGATCGCCCTCCAACCTTGACTCTACATCCTCCGTGCTAGAGCATGACCAATGACCAGGGACCATTACTTCATTCACCGTGCAATATCCTTGAATCTCGATCCTTCATTCCTGCATGTAGTGGGAGAGGTTCAAACTAGAGACTACCCTTTCAATAGGGCTTGTGACTTATTGTCACGCTATGGGGTCATCCCCATTCAACAAAGAGTTTTATTTCCTGAATAAAAATAATATTAGGAGAATAATCATGAATCAAATTCCTAGTAGCCTTTTATAGGAGAGTGCTACCCAACCCTCTAGCATTCCAAAAAATAACAATAATTTTTAAGGAGTGTAAAAGTGAGAATCGAGTGTCTTAATAATTCCCAATTCAACCAATGACTCACATATCAATTTTACTTTCTCATGGCCCTTTTTCCTTCCAACCTTGGAATTTTTATCATTTCCCCCTTTTTTAATGTTCTTTTGTTGCAATACTAGCAATGACAGTCTTGTTTTTGCTGTCATCTTTTGCCTCAAAGATAGGCCCCGACTTTGCAAAAGTCTGAGCACCATTTACCTCCATTTAAAATATGCCATAACTATATTCTTAAATTATATGATAGATAAACCTTCATTCTCTTGAGAGATCTCTGGTTGTAATAAGTCCTTTATAGATGCAACATTCAGAGTTTGGGATCCTAGAACCTCAGAAACCAAATGTGGGTCTAAAGGAGATTCAACAAAGATTGATTATTTAAAAGTGATACCTTGGTTGGAAAGAGTCCCGTCTTTCTCCATTGACTCAATCCCATAAAATATTTCTAGAATGTCGAATTTATTGTTGGAAGGCCCTCTAACAATATGCTTCTATGCTTGGTTTCCAATTCTCCCCTTCGTACAAGGATTCATGGTGCAGTCATGGATGAAGGGTCTAGAAAGGACTGTCCAACCATGCAACCTAGAGTTAAACATAGTGAAATAACACAATAAATGATAAAAAAACATGAACTATCATAGATTTAATAAATTGTAGTCTTATATGCATCATATTCCATATATATAGAATGATTAGGGCTCATAGGCCTATTGCAAGGGCATTACAATATATTACAATTGGTACACAACCTTATTACAACCCACAACCCCAAAGGTTGGATATAACTATCTAACTCCTAGCGTACTTGATTCACTAACTGATTATATACTTTCCAATGGATTAAAAATGACCTTAAATATGAATCTCTAGCTTCAATTATGATCTTTGTCAGCCTCAAGGGCTTACAACCCCAATGCAAGATCAAACATGTAGGTCGGCCAAGAACATGACAATCTACCCATAGAGAGATGAAATGTATTGAAGATCTCCAAGAAGGTTTCCATTGAACCTAAAATGCTTGAATGGTGTTTCATTAAGCTCTGCACATTCTGAAAAATGGTCCACACAACCAAACTGAGCTAGGTAGGCCCCAAAAGCTCTAACTGAGAATTGATAGTGAAATTTTGAGAGTGATAAATTTTTGTAAACAAATGCAAATCACCTAAAATTAGGATATGTTGTATATGACCTCATAAAGAACTAATATATTTCTCTGTGAACTGAGAAATGATAATGTGGTAAAACGTGGAATAAATTGTTGAGACAACTACAAACTAAACTACAAGAAAAGAAATACTTTTGTTTGATATAGGATTACTTTACAATCATGGATTCTCTTGCATTAGACACCTGAGGTTGGAATAAAAGCGAGTCCCTCACTTTATAGGGGCTAGAAGAAAACCAAAGTGGTCCACCTCAACCTTATAAATCCATCATAAAACCTCCACTAGTTTTCCTTTCCACTTTACCAGGTACTCCTTCTACTCTTGTTCCTAGTGCTCCTTCCAATTCTGGCGTTCAAGATTTGCTTAATTTTCTCTGGTGGTTGATGTGGTAACTAATCCTCCAATTCCATTTGTTTGTTACAACCACTTGACCATCCTTCATGATACTCATAGATTTCTGCAACATTGAAAATAGGTGAAATACCAAGAGCCTCCAGTAACTCCACTTCATAAGCATTTCCTAAATTCCTAAGAATATTACAAGGTCTAATCTTCCTCATCTTCAGCTTATTATATGTTCCTACTAGAAACCTTTCCTTCCTGAGATATACCATAACTTCATCTCCAACTAAAAATTCCTTATGTCTCCTTTTCTCATTTTCCTGCTCTTTGTACTTATTATTCATGTCCTCCAAGTGTTTCCAGACTTGACTATGCATTGTTTCTATGAATCCTAAAAATTCTTCAGCTTCTACACTCCTCTTATCCTCCATAACGATTCATTTGAGCTTTGCAACTCCTCTAGGATGTATTGTAGTCACAATCTCAAATGGTGTCTTCCCTGTACTCTGGTTTACTAAATTATTGTAGGAAAAATCTTCTTGCAGTAGAACTATATCCCAATTTCTTGCATTGTCTCCAACCAAACATCTTAATAGGTTACCCAAAATCCTATTTACTACCTCTATTTTCCCATCTATTTGTGGGTGATATGCTGAATTGAACTTCAAGTTTGTCTTCATCTTTTTCCACAATGTCCTCCAAAATTATCCAATGGACTTGGTGTCCCTGTTTGAAACTATACTCTTTGGAAATCCACACAATATCACAATCTCCTTGAAAAATAGGTCAACAATATGCACAACATCATTAGTGTTCTTACAAGGAATGAAATGCACCATATTAGAAAATTTCTCCACTACAACCATTATAGAATCATATCCTCTCTATATTCTTGGTATTCACAATATGAAATCCATACTTATATCTTCCCAAGGTCTCTTTGGTATTGAAAAATGCTTATACAATCCAGTATTCTAACTATTCCCCTTTGTTACTTGAAAAATTTAGCAACTTTGAGCATAAATCCTGAAATCCTTATATATTTGTGGCCAAAAATAGTGTTCACTCACCAAAGATACTATCTTATCCACCCCAAAATGTCTTTCTAGTCCTCCACTATGCTTCTCCTTGATCAAATTCTCCCTCACTGAACTCCTTGGAATACACAATTGATTTCCCTTGAACAACATATCACAGTGAATGAAATATCCTAACCATTGAATCCTATCTATCACTACTAGTTCCTTACACTCTTTCCATGCTTCCACAAAATATAGATCATCCTCATACATATGTTTCAGTTCCTCAAAACCTAATACTTCTATCTTCATTTTTGTCAACAAATTCCTTCTCCTACTTAATGAATCTACAAATTTATTTGACTTACCACTCCTATGCTTCAATAAAAATTTATAGCTTTACAAGAACTCAACCCATATCATATGTCTTTGGTTCAACTTACCATGACTATTTAAATAATACAAGGATTGATGATCAATGTACAAAAAATAATCCTTAGGCAACAACTAATGTCTCCACTTCTTTACAGCTTGAATTATGGTATAAAATTATTGATCATAAAATGAATATCTCCTTCTAGCATCATTCAAATTCTCACTAAATTAAGCTATGGGTATTCCTTCTTGAATTAACACTGCTCCTATTGTATTTCCACTAGCATCACAATCAACTTGAAATACTTTATCAAAATCAGGCAATGCTAACACTGGTTTCTCTATCACCTTTTGCTTCAACAATTCAATTTTTTTTTGTGCTCTGGATGCCCACTTAAATTCCTTCCTATATCCTATCATTGTTTTTTTCATGGGTGTGCAAATGCTACTAAAGATCCTAATAAAGTTCTGATAGAAAATTTCCAATGGATGAGATAATCTTACCTCTCCAATGTTCACTAGTGTAGGCCACTCAATAATTGCTCTAACCTTCTCAGGGCCCATCTTCAACCCTTCAACATAAATAAAAAAACCCAAGTACACAAACTCTATCCTTATAAAGATAAAATTATTGATTCTTATCAACAACTTATCTTCCCTCAACCTTTGTAATACATGTCTAATGTGCCACAAATTTTCTTCTCCAATCTTACTAAAAATTAGAATATCATCGAAAAAAACAATAACAAACTTACCCGAGAATTGCTTCAATAATTCATTCATCAACCTCATGAAAGTGATAGGTGCATTAGTCAATAAAAAAGGCATCACTAACCACTCATACAATCCTTCATTAGTCTTAAATGTGGACTTCCAATCATCTCCTTCTCTAATTTTGATTTTATGAGATCCAATCTTTAGGTCAATCTTTGTGAAATACTTTGCTCTACTCAAACAAACCATAATGTCATCCATTCTTGGCAATGGGAATCTGTACTTGACTGTGATCCTATTGATTGATCTTTAATCTGTACACATTCCCCACTCTCCATATTTATTTGGTTCCAATACAATAGGTACCACACATGGGATTAATCTCTCTTTGATCAATCCCTTCTTCAATAGTTCTTGTATTTGTCTATTCAGCTCCACATTTTTTGCAAGTGTCATCCTTATTTCCACCTTGTTAGGAATAATTGCTCCAAGTATTAGATATGTATGATGATTGATGCTCTATAATGGTGGTAATCAATCTGATACATTCTCTGAGATGATATCCTGATATTCTATCAATAGTTTTGCTACTTCTATTTGCGATAGATCTTCATCCTTTGCGATGGAATTCTCTACCTCTAGATTACTCAAATTCTTTTGAATCAATGCAAAACACATGTTTTCATGCCTCAATCCTTCTAGAAAATTCCTTCTATCTACCAAACATAGTCTGGCAGTACTACAAACATCACTTTTTCCCTCTTATCCCAAAGATATCAACATATGCCTCTTACCATTTGAATTCACATTACAAGTATTCTTCCTTACATCATGAATTTATTTCCTATCATATTTCCATGGTCTTCCTAATAGTAAATGACATGAATCCATGGATATAATATCACACAATACTTAATCATTATATGATCCTATATGAAATTTCACCAAACACTGCTCACTTGCCAAGATCTTATGTTCATCCTGAATCCATGCCATCTTATAGGACTTTGGATGTCTCAATATCTTAAAATTCAATTTGGTTACCATCTCTTCTAAAATTAAATTATCGATACTACGACTATCAATGATAACCTTAGATACCTTTCCTCTGGATTTATGTATTGTCCTGAATAAGTTCTTCCTTTGCGGTGGTTCCTCAGCCAATTCTTCATGCATAGAATATCTCATCATTACTAATGACTCTCCTTTCTCTGGTTTCCCAACTGAATTAGGGATCCAATAGGTTCTTCATCCACACAAGCTATTCTTTTGATATTTTCATTCCTCTTATTGGTACTTCCCTGATGACATTCAAATGCTTTATCTCCTTCACCTCCACACTTGAAACATGTTCCTCTAAATGATATCTTCTCAAATCTTCCTTCACCTCTCCTATATCCATCATTGTGGTAAGAATTATGACCTCCTCTATCATTGTGGTATAAATTTATGTCCTCTCTTCCTCTGTGGTATGAATTGTTGTCCTTCTCTTCATCGTGGTAGGGTTTTACATCCTTTTTTTTCTCTACATATGGTCTTCTCTCTTTGGATTGTGATCTGCTTCTCTAGAATCTTCTTCTTGCACGTCTTTGTCTTTGTTCAAACTTCTTGTTCAACTTTTCTTCCACCTTGAGTATAAATTTATATTCTTCTTCAACTGTTGTCATCTTTACTAGGCTCAATTCTTCTTGGATGTTTACTCTCAGTCCATTTATGTACCACACAACCTTCTCCTTTCTTGATTCACTATGTCCAGCTCTGATGATCATCTTGTAAAATTATGTAGTATAATCCTTCACAGACTTCTCCTTTTGCCTTAGGTTCTACAATATTTTCAACAATTCAAGATCATAATCAATAGGTATAAATTGATTCTTCAACTTTATCAGCATCCTATCCCACTTTGTGGTTTTCTCCTTTCCCCTCCTATTCCTATCCATTTGAACTTCTTTCCACCATATAGCAACATGTCCTTTCAACTTAGTTTTTTCAAATCTCACTCTTTCCAGATCTTCAATTTCTTCATAGTCAAAGTATTCTTCCATATCATTGATCCAATCAATCAATTCCTTAGGGTTTAAATTTATCGTGCAATTTTAAATTTCAATTCTAGGCCTCTTACCAATATTGGAAATAGATTTTAACATCTTTACATGATCTAAATCTTCTTCTTCTTATAGATTGTTTTCATTTTGATCTATAGGATGATATAATTCATCATCACTTTCATCCACATTTCTAGGTTTTAGACCTCTTCTTCTACAACATCTAATCGGACTCTCATTACCCTCATCATCTCCAAAATGTTATCCATTCATCTTGCAACATTTGCCACAACTGGACCTCTTCTTGGCGGTATCTCTCCCCTTGGATCCAGTGCAACTGCCTCAATTCAACAATTTGGATACAAGGTCTCAATTGCCTCAGAGTCAACACTCAGTTGAAAACACTTGCAGGATACCTGAAGTCGATGATCTATTCACCACAAGGAATTCCTTCTCTCCAAAAGATTCAAAAACTTGTTTTGATACCACTTGGTGTAGTCACGGGTGGAGGGTCCAGAAAGGACTACTTAATCATGTAGCCTATATTTCAACACTATGGAATAACACAAGAAATGTTAAGAAAACATGAACTATCATAGATTGTGTAGATATAGAAAATATACAATTCGATCCGACACACTTGATCCTGATTACTAACATCATTTCTTCCTGAATCATCCTCTCAGCTTATCATCACCTTTCGTCTCTTAATTAGATAAATCATTATTTATTTAATTAGGTCTTTCTCCTTTGTTAATTAAATTAATCAATTTAATTTAATTAACCCTAAATCCATCTTTAATTAAATAATTCATCTTATTTGATTAAATCCCTAAAGTATTCTCATTAAATTGAATAAATTAAAACTTATTTAATTTAATCTAATCCCTCTTTAGTTAAATAAATCAAAATATTTATTTAATTAAAGTCTAAATCATTTTCCTCTCAATCTTGATTTAAATAAATCTTAAAATCTAAGTCAAAATTGTTAAATCACCTAATCTCTCATTAAATTGATCAAATCTTGATTAATTAATCTCAATCACTAAAATCCTCTAGAGAATACAACTTTTACAATAAATCAATTACTTTGATTTATTTAATTACCTATTTTCTCTCAACATGGAATAAAGGAGGAATATTCCCTCAAATTTGAATTCAAAATCCAAGTGGATTTGTCCTTCCAACAAAGCATTCACTCCTCTTACATGTCCTTGTGCATTGAGCCAAGTGGCATTTATTTCATTCCTTTTTCCCTCTCACATGTCATTTCCACAATTTCAAATTCCACCTAATGGCATTTATCATGCACATTGACCAAAATGTGCACAACCTTCAACCATTCACATCTTGACAAGTGGCACTTGGCCATTGGGTGTTGAATGATTCCACATTGCTTAATTTCACCGATTCTTCCAATTTGGAAGCTTATAAATGAGAGACTCTTCCTCTCATTCTATCATGCACAATTTGAGTAAACTTACTATAGTCAACTTCATCCTCATCCAAAATTTGAATGCAAAGTTACTCTCCTCACATTGAGAGATAATTTTATCCATTGCCATCACCATAGCTAGGTTATTGCAGGTTTTCTCAAGAACTCATCTTGTTCTTCATCAACAAAGTGGATCAATCTCCATCAAATCATCAAAGCTTACAAAGGAGTTGGGAAAGGGCCAATTTCGACACACCAATTGACACCAATTCCCCCATGGGATCAAGAGTTTGCATGCTTAATTAGAATTTCTTTAGCTTTTCATGTTTTGTTCTTGTTTTTTCCTATTTTGAGTATAGTAAATGGATTTCATGGGGAATCCTTATTTTATCTTGCATATGAACCTAACTATGTGTTTGGTTGTTGTGTTTGTGCATGAATAGGATTGGTGTTCACAGATTCAATAGATTTCAATCTTATATGTATCATATGCCATATATGTGAAATGATTAGGGGTCAAAAGCTTGCCACAAGGGAATTACAAGATATTGCAATTGGTACAAGCCTTATTATAGTCCACAACCTCGAAGGTTGGATCTAACTATCTAAATCCTAACGTACTTGATTCACTAACTGATTAAATAATTTCCAATGGATTGCAAATGATCTTAAATATGAATCTCTAGCTTCAATTATGATCCATGCTGGCCTCAAGGGATTACAACCCCAATGCAAGATCAAACATGTAGGTTGGCCAAGAACATGAAAAGATAAACCATTGGGATATGGAATGTATTACAGATATCCAATAAGGTTCCCCTTGGACATAAAATACCTGAATAGTGTTTCATTAAGCTATGCACGTTCCAAAAATGGTCCACACAACCAAATTGAGCCAGGTGGGCCTCAAATGCTCTGATTGAGAATTGGCAATGAAATTATGAGAGCAATAATTTTTTACAAATGAATACAAATCACTTGAAATATGGATATGTTGTATATGACCTCATGTAGAACCAATATCCTACTCCATGAGTTGAGAAATGACAATGCAAAAGAAACTATTGAGATAACTACAGACTAAACTGCAAGAAAATAAATGTTTTTGTTTGATATAAGATTGCTTTACAACCAGGGATGCTCCTGCATCACTTCATGAGAATAAAACCATCTACATTTATTTGGTTTAGATTTACTAGATCTTGATTTTTTCCCTTGGATTACCACCCTAATAATTAGGGGAGGGATGAATGAGATTGAGTCCGAAATTTGGACAATTCCTCTTAATATGTTTGTATTCATGAGAAGTTTGATAATGAAAGGGAAGGGATTTATAATCAATTCATTAAATCCAACTCATATTCCCTAATATGATTTCCAAATATTTTGGAAAAGGGTTATTTAAATTTATTTCAACCCAAATGCGAGAATAAGTAGCTACCTTTCTATCCAACATTTGATGGGAAGGGCCCATTTTTTTCTAATGAGTGCAACTATTAATTGAAGGGTGTCTTGTCTCTAGAATTCCATTAGAAGCCTAGGAAAACAAATGCAAACAAGAATTATTGTAGGCACCTCCTTCATCAGATCAAACCCCACATGCCATGGCTTATTAAAAAATCTCGCCTGATTATGAAAATAAGTGCCTCCATCAAAAATCTTGTTACAATTTTCCATTCTAGTAAATACCACCATAAAGTAGCCATTTGTAGCCAATATAATCTCCATATCTCCTTCTAGATTCCAGTTTTTCTAGTTCCAAAACTCCCAAAATTAAAGAGAAATTTGAAGGGCCATAAAATTAAAAATTAAAGCATGCTCTAAAATGTAGAGGACATCATTTGAAATTGACCCAAGATGAATAACTATTATCACATAGTCTTTAATTTTCTCCAAGCACCCATTGGGGTTTGAGCAGCTCAGAGCCCAATTCTTAGATCTAGCCTCATTGACTACATGTAAAAGAAACTAAACAACCCTATAATTTTCAAAAGCAAGGGACTCCTTTTAATCAAGTATATATTTGAATGAAGGGTTAGGAGGATCACCCAAGCACCCACCACAATCCATAAATCCTTCCATAAAAAATAACATCAAAGGAAGGCCAAAAATTTTAAGTGAAAAGGCAAAAAGAGAATTTTATCAAACCTCCACACACCATACCAAAGAAAAATAAAAAGTAGAAACCAATCAATTTGAAAACTACTAGTAGAATCTGTCCAATGACCTAGCACATTGAGCAACACACAACACAAAGGAGGGTATGAGAGGGGTCACAATAAGGCCATGTGGGCTTGTACAACCCAACTGGCGCACAACTACTAACTCCATATGTCATCACCTATCTAAGCACAATTATATAATATTAACATTAATAGTCATGTTTTAATTTTTAGATTTTGTGCCATTTTTGATTTTTTAAGAAAAAACTAGGTTTGATGGGGTGCAAACTAGGTTACCACACTGGTAGGTCGAATAGCCCTAGTGACATACATATAGCTCAAGAGTTTTTTGGGTCACCCATTCTGCCAAGGGTGATTTAGGATAATATGTTGGGAGCCTTGCAACATGAGCATGGAGTATGGATGGTTTGTGTTGGTTGTTCCTATGTTGTCATTGATGTCAACATGGTGATAAATATATGGGAAGTCTACTTAGTTTACCAAATGTTATTCTCTGCCAGTAATACCCTCTTATGGTGGATTAGTGTATTGGTATTTGATTCTAGAATTTACTGCAATATCTAATATGACTCTATTCTCTTAACCATGTTTTCTTGACTCATTCAGATAGTTATATCCTGGATACTGAGATGTCTTTTATTGTGAGAAGAAAGTTATCTTTGATAGAGTTCAACTCTATATTCTACTATTGTTCCTTGCTTGGCATACTGTGTGGGAGACTCCACATTCTATTAAGGTGAACATTTGTATATTGTGGATTTGTTGATAGTCTCTATTTTGGTAGTATGATGGGAAATTGATCTGTTCTAAGATTTGGAAGGTTTTTTCTTTGAGGAATATTTTTTTGGTTTGGAGAATTGTGTTCTAGTCTTGGGCGACTCAACGTATGCAATACTTTATGAAGACTAGTTATGATGTATGGATGTTAGCTGACTTGGTATAATGCACTACATGGATAAAATGCCTAAATTATATATGGTGCAAACAAATAAAGTTTTGATTATTTTATTTTCATCTAATTAGGTCGACCTAATTGATGATTAAGGTATGCTTGTATATATATAAGGTGTTTTGAGGAATGAGATGAGCATGAGTGGTGGAAGTGGATACATGAAGTGAATGTGAAATACGAAGAGGAGAAGGTGCGTGAAGATTTGAGATTAAATGATTTATCAGTTGTGGTCAGTGTAGTTTTGTTGAGTGACTAATGTGTGAGACAATAATTCATATTCTGAGCTTCATTGGAATTGAACCCTGCACATTGAAGGTGTATCCTATCAGTTCAATTTGTTGGCAGTGAGCCACTATCATTGTATCTTGGCGGTTAGCCATCTTTTGTACTCAGATTGTGAGCCTTTTAAGGATAGTGAGTCTTAGTAGTGAGCCTCATAATATTTTTTATTTGGATATAATATATTGTGAGTTAACCCTCACCATGGTTTTTACCTCATTGGGTTTTCCACGTAAAAATCCTGGTGTTCATGTGTATGGTTGCATTGATTTATTTTTATGTTTCTTCTTGTTGATTCAGTTAGAATTGAGATAATGTTTAAATGAATTTTAATATGGTTATATGGAATACTGATTCACCCCCCTCTCAGTATTTCAGATGTTCAACAATTGGTATCAGAGCTTGGTTCCTTGGAAGAAGCCTAATAGCTTAAGGAAGATCTCAGAATCTGAGCATGATAAATTTTTTCCTCAGGAAGTATTCTCTGTCGATATTCAGAAGAAATGGAAGATCTGAAGAACAAGTTGATAAAAGAAAATGAGTACATTGAAAAGATGAAAAGTAAAAGTATTGAAGCATGTGATCTATTGGTTGAGGGAGAAGAAATTATCTCTAACCTGCTGTAAAAATTGGATGAGAAGAAAAGAACTGAAGAATATCAGGAAATTGAAATTCAAAGGAAGATGGATGAATGCATAAAGCTTGAGGAAGAAGCAAAAATCTTGAGGTCTGATCTGGAAAAGGCAAGAAGTTTTGAAGACAAATTTAAGATAAGCTCGATGATGCTCGAAAGATTCATTACTTTTGAAAGAATGGAGATGGATAAGAGTGGTTTAGAGTTTGAGGAAGGTTAGAGTTCTAAATCGAAGAAATCCATTGGCAAGAAGACTCGATACAAAAATAGACAAATCAAAGATATAAGAAAGGGTCCCAAAAAAGCTCCTATCAAGTGACATGATGCTAAAAGGTATTTATCTTTCAATGGTGTTTGTTATTCCTGCAATAAATTTGGTCATAAGGAAAAATTAAAATGAATGATTCTTTATCATTCTTCGATAAATGTTCTAAGTGCAAGAAAAATGGATATAAAGTTGGTTAGATGAATAAAAAGGAAAATGAAAAGAAGAATGTTGTTTGTTATAAGTGCAGAAATTTAGAACACCCTGGTAATAACTGTAGAAGAAAGAAAAATAATTATCTGGTGAATAAGAATGATCAAATCATTGATCCGAAAGAGGCACGAAAGGAAATGAAAAGGATTTGGAGAAAGGAATAAAAATTACCAGTCTTATCTGTGCCAACCTCCGGTGCAGATACTCCCGCCAATTTATAAGAAAAAGCAGTGGCAAAGGGGGAGAAATTATCAAAAAATCTAATAAACCCCCTCATCGGTACTTGTGTCATATCATGACAAAAGTATATTTAATATGGTAACAAGATTAAGGTATTTTTCTCAATCACATGTGTGAAGCATGAAGTTTACAAAATTTGAAAGAATGGAGGCGTACACAATTTTCAAGTAATATACTTGCAAGTTGAAGTATTTATTGCAAAATCATTCAGAATGGAAGGAATAAATTCAAATAATTCTAAAGGCTTATGTATTTTTAGAGAAGCGTGCAAAGGAAGCTTAAAAGGTAATTCAAAATTTCAGAGTTTGAAGAATAAATCAAGCAGATTTGAAGTGAGCTCCGGAAGTAGGATATCTATACATTTGTTGTTGGCATTTACAAAGGTATTCTTGTTTGCACAATCTTTCATTTTTATTGCTATGGATAATTCAAGGTTGTGAGTAGTGCAGATAAAGTGCAAGTCACTTTGAAGAGATATTTGAGGAATGTGTCAGAAGAGTCTTTTGGTGCATTTTCATGCATCCCTCCAAGAGTGTTTCCCATAGAAGATATCTATGCATTTGTTTACAATAAGATAGAAGAGATGTCGTCAGTTCAATTGAGCATGCTTTGGGAAGGTGAATTGAAAGAGAGCCATGATTCCTACATAGTATTAGTTGAGAAGAAGTTGGATGTTTGGAAGAAATTTCCCTTGTTTGAGTTTGAGAAGAAGTATATTTGAATAGTGTTGAGAAGAATTCATGATGTATCTCTGTCGATTAATGAAGCACATTTGATTACTAGAGAAGCTATTAAAGATGTAACTAGTTTGTGTTCCTTCATACCAGTACCCAAACTGAAGGCTATGGATGAGAAAGAGATAATTGAGGTTACCAGTGTGAATTTTGAAGGGAAAGAGATTGATTTGAGGTCAATTGTTGATCTGGTAATAAGGTATGTTGCTATGGTCATCGGTCATAAATTTTGTATCCATAATAATGATCTTACAATTTCTACTGCTGCAGTACATATTGTTATTGATATGGTTAAAAGAGGTATGGATTATGATTTGTGTGAATTACTTTGTATACATATTTTAAAAATTTAAAGTCAAAAAGAGTAAGAAGAAACAATTTCGATATGGCAATCTGGTTGTCTGTTTTCTCTTTTACTTTTTGAGAGAGTTACCAGTAATAGGAAGGATATAATGGTCAGATTTAGTGCCTATTTCCCATCAAATCAGGAACTTCATGATAAATCTTGGTAGTTTGGATGCACAAGAGACTACCCTTGCTGCATTATTTGGAACATTTCAGATGAGGATGAATAGAAGATCTAGGATTTTGGTAAGTGTTGTTGAAAGGTACTCTAGAAGCATACATTTTCTTGCGTCTACATATTTTTGTCACATGGAAGAAGTTGAATCAAGGTTAGTTTGGATATCTGAATTGGATTATGAAGTGTCAGAGGCTAAAGTTGATAATTATCCTAAAATTATTTTGGAAAGCCCTAAGAATCTCAATGTAGAAGGTACCTCCGGTAGCGTGATTGAAACAGGGAAGAAAAGGAAGAGTGTTGTTAAGAAAGAAGTTGTAGAAGGAAGTGAGCTTGAGAATGAGCATGAAAGGATAAATATTCAAAGAGCTTTGGAAGAATTGCAGAAGGTTATTCCCGGTGCTAATTTTGATTCATTTATTTCCGTTGTTGAGAATCTCCATGGCATGATTAATTCTTTGAAGGTCTACATCTCTGGACTTGAAGTGCCTACTAGAATCAGGTTTGATGAAGGAAATTTAGAAGATATCAAAGGAAAATATGCAAATGCACACATTCGAGTGATGAAGGAATTAGAGAGTGTGCAAATTTGTGAAGAGGCACTGGAACTACTTTCTTTTTACCTAGATTCATCTAAAAGTACACTGGATATAAGAAATGAAATAAGGATGAGTCCTGAATGAGTACTCAGGAAAATAATTATAGGTTAGAAGAAGATAAATATAATCAAAGGTGGTCCTATATTGTGCAGCTTTAGGACAAATTATTTTCTCTACAGGATCAAAGGACAAATGTTATCAAGAAGTTTGTAGCACTCAGAGACATGATTAAACTTAGACTCAGAGACATGATTAAACTTAGACATACTTTTGTTTCCAATTCTCTTGGCTATATTGGTAAATTATCAGAAATTAATCTTTGTCCCAATACTTTAGTAGATGGTGTAGATTCCTTAACTAAGCTTGAGATATTTTACAAGATTCTTGTAAGTGAAAAAGGTTATTGGGAAGAAGGAAAAGCATCATGGAAGGCTATCCTGGAGAGTGTTAGAGGTTCTTCTTTATGTTAATTCAATTATGTGTTCATATATTTTTGGTTACATTTTGATGTATATACATTTATATTAGACCCCTTCCTTTGTCATTGATGTCAAAGGGGGAGAGATAAAGAGATGAAGAGATGAAGAGATAGAGAGATAGAGGAAAAACATTTTGGTGAAGAACAATTTTGATAGTGGGAGTATTCAGTTGTTGGAAAATGTTTTTGTCATGCATGTTGCCATCAATGCCAAAGGGGGAGATTGTTTGGAACCCTACAACATGAGCATGAATTATGGATGGTTTGTGTTGGTTTTTCCTATTTTGTCATTGATGTCAAAATGGTGATAACTATATGGGAAGTCTACTTGGTTTACTGGATGTTGTTCTTTGCCGGTAATACCCTCTTGTGGCGGATCAGTGTATTAGTACTTGAGTTCATAATTTACCACAAGATCTGATATGAATCTATTCTCTTAACCATGTTTTCTTGATTCATTCAGACAACTATATCTTGGATCCTGAGATGTCTTTTGTTGTGAGCAAAAAGTTATCTCTGATAGAGTTCAACTCTGTATTCTAATATTATTCCTTGCTTGGCATACTGTGTGGGAGACTCCACATTATATTAAGGTGAAAATTCGTATGATGCAATTTTTTTGATAGTCTCTATGTTGGTAGTATGATGGGAAATTAATGTGTTCTCGGATCCGTAAGGTGTTTGCTTTGAGGATTATTTTTTGGTTTGGAGAATTGTGTTCTAGTGTTGGCCGACTTAGCATATCCAATACTTTATGAAGACTAGTTATGATGTATGGATGTTATTTGACTTTGTATAATGCACTACATGAATAAAATGCCTAAATCATATATGGTGCTGACAAAGAAAGTTTTGATTATTTTGTTTTCATCTAATTAGGCTGACCTAATTGATGATTAAGATATTCTTTTATATATATAAGGTGTTTTGAGGAATGAGATGAACATGAGTGGTGGAAGTGGATACATGGAGTGAATGTGAAATGCGAAGCAAAGAAGGTGTGTGAATATTTGAGCTTAAATAATTTATCAGTTGTGGCCAGTTTAGTTTTGTTGAGTGACTACTGTGTGAGATAGTACTTCATATTTTGAGCTTTATTGGAATTGAAACCTGCACATTGAAGGTGTATCCTCTTAGTTCAATCTATTGGAAGTGAGCTACTATCATTATATCTTTGTGGTTAGCCATATTTTGTACTTAGGCTATGAGCCTTTTAAGGATAGTGAGTCCTGGCAACGAGCTTCACAATATTTCGTATCCTGATATGGTATATTGTGAATTAACCCTCACCGTGGTTTTTCCCTCATTGGGTTTTCCACGTAAAAATCCTGGTGTTCATGCGTATGGTTGCATTGATTTGTTTTTATGTTTCTTCTTGCTGATTCAGTTAGAATTGAGATAATGTTGAAATGGATTTTAATATGGTTATATGGAATATTGATTCACCCCCCTCTCAATATTTTGGATGTTCAACACAATAATCCTTGCTTTTCAATTTTTTTTTCTTTTTTTCTTTTAAAGTTTTTTTCAAGATTTTTAAAGTAGCGAGTGGGTTCTATGCTAATAGGACACATACATCTTATCGAATGCCACTAAAAAATAGTCTTGTTTTTTGAGTGTAGTGCATGAGATTTTTGTAATGAATTAGGCTCTTCTCAAATGAGTTGAGATATAATAGGTAGTATGAGTTCCAATTGTGTGACCCTAGACACATACCTTTTGTGACATCTTGAAATATTGGGATGTAGATCAAAACATCCTTCAGTTTCTTAGTACCACTAGAGGGTGGATGATCATATTTTATAACGCCTACTAGATTTTAGGTGTTCCTATCTAGGGGACAAACTGACATACAAGGAGTAGAAGTTGGAGGATGAGAGAATAGTTTGGATTGATTTTATGTGTGATGAGAGACCAAGAGATGGGAGGGGGATTTGAATAACTTTAGTTCCCACACTTGATATTTTTCCTTTGAAAAAATTCTTTGGATTGATTTCTTCCTTATTTTCAAGGGGTAAGAAGTTATATATTATTAGGCAGTCATGGGATACTATCATCCACTAGGTGGAGCGGGGTAGATTTTTCACATGGATGGATGACATACTAGTGTTGGTCCACCATGAAATTTATCAACTTACATGTTGTGGGGAATTGAAATTAGATATACTTCTTTGGTTATGGTGTGTTTATTAGAGCACATCGAGCCCTTCCAATGATTCATGCCTAGATGATATCTTTCACTTCCTAGGGAAATTCGATGGTGTAGATTGGGTCACTTTGATATGATCACATAGGTGGTGGTGTCTTTGATAGATATTGACATTATCATAGATCCTTACAAAAATATGCATAATATATTGGTAGAAGATGTAGTGGTGAGAGACTATTACAAAGGAGTGACTAGTGTGATGGATATACATGGTTCTGTAGAGACATATCCCATAGAACATTTGCTCTAGTAGTTTGTGGAGGAATTTATAAATGAAATTTTCCCTCATGCTATAGGTATAATAAAGAGCAAGAAAATGTTGTGAAAGGAAAATCCCCTTGGACTCCTCTTACTTCAGTGACTCCTACCAACAAAGACAAAGACATCTATGAGTATGTTGGGGTTCATGGATTTTTGTTGTAAAGGGTTGAGAGAATGATGGATCCATTAATAATTATAATCTTGAGGTAAGGGAGGATGAGGAGGAATTAGAGTATATTTCACTTACATCATAGGTTATTCCTCTAGCTCAATAGATAGATAAGAAAATATGATTGGGTGACCCCTTTTGGAAAGTAGGAGATCCTCATGAGTTTCTCACTTCATGATTCTTTGATTTAGTTTCCTTAGCACTACAAATAAACAATTATATTATCTCAATCTCTAACATGGATATAAAACTATTTTTTCTTCACACTTGGTGAAATAGGTATTATATGGATGGTGGAGCTTGATTAGGACCCCATCACCAGATTTTATTATCATTGTCATGAGGAGAGAGGGATATTCTCTTATTGTATGCAAGGATAATTAAAATGCTAGGTTAAAAAATATGTCTTTTTTGCCTCCTCCCATACACACCATAATATTACAACCCATAGGAGTAAGATTGAGGCATTAAAAGTAGAGGTTATGTTTCTATGAGAGATAGTTGGGGTAGGGGTTAGTTGACAAACAACTCATTCATGGGTATGACACTAGCCTATTCCTATACACAAGGTTGGACATCTAACCCCTCCTAGAAACTATTAAGAGGGATGAAATTATTGCATGATTATATATCGAAGATTATAAGAGATCAAGGAGTGAAATCCTTAAAGGATCAAGTATTCACAGTTGATTTGAGGTCCTTTTGATATTTTGGCATTTGTAGAGATTTTTCATTGCTTCCTTGCATGGGGATTTTTTACACGTATTTTTTACTCATCCATAATGAATATTTTTTTACTCAAATATTGATGTTTATATATATGATGTTATTAATCATATATGGTGTGTTCTTGTATCTTTTTGATGGTTGACATCATTTAATTTATTTTCTTATGTGTACATGGATGATTTAGAGTTGTGATTTGTTTTTTGTATATATATATATGTATACATGTGTTATGCTATAATTTTATGCATATGCAATATATATGTTTGGAAAAAATGTAGGGATGCACTTAGTGTTTTATGGATATACTAGATTAACATGATGGACTCACATAATTACTTATTTTTTTACTACAACATGATTCTACTTATTGCATGATTTGTATATGATATTGACAATGTGGTTGCTCTTTATGGGAGTTTTGATTTAAGGGGTTGTAGGTTGATTTGCATAGGGATAATCACAAATATTATAGGACTTAGGAATTAGGGGATCAAGTGGGAGTGAGAAATATGATGGGAGAAATCTTAGTATGAATCTAAAAAAAGATATTAAGATCAATCTTTCTCTAGACTACCCACTTAGAATAGTGTTAGACAACAACATATCAAATGCTTTATAAGTACCTTCTAGAATTAGTGTTAGTGTAAATGGGTTATTATAAAACTAGTTAGCATATTCATATTTCTAGGTTGATCCATTCAAACTTGTTAAGTCTCCACTTAGGGAATTTTTAGTTTTAATCTCACTTCATGTAGTTGAGACATATATAGTCACATCTTGACACACCATTATCATACACACTGACACGTTCTCTCAAACTTTTCATACGAGCCAACACGTGTTACACATTTGGAGGGGTAGTTAGACATTCAATCCTAAATTATTACCTCCTCTATCTTTCCTATATATGAAAAAATCTCATTTTATTAGATATACATACCTTTTTTTTAGAATTAAAAAAAACATGAGCCACAAGATCAAACAACGAAAAAATACACCTTCCATAAAAGAGAGCTATAAAAAATAGTATGCAATTTTCCTCAAAAAGAAAAAAATACCAAATTCAAGAGAGATAATACAATGAGAGTTGAGTGCTATATAGGAGCAACCCTAAATGATAAAGCGATTAGATCATGAAAAGTGTCAACATCTCATGCAATGAGATAGAATGATCTAATAATAGCTCTCTAGTTAACATAAAAAATTACTCCCAAGTTTAGCTTAAGTGCATGAGAATAAATTAGACTAATAATTAATTAAAGATTAATTAATTATTATCTAATGCATGATTACTCTAACACCCTCCTTAAGATGAACTTAGGGAGTAACTAAAAACCCTAAAAAGAGAATGCATTATGGATCCCGAAAAACAAGGCCTGGTGAGGTACCCATGTACAAACAAAAGATCTATCAAAACTGGAGAAAAGGAGAAAATTGCATGGGAAAAAATCCTCTCCAAAAGAGAGAAAGGCGAATGAAGGACTCAAAAATACTCCAAACCAAGGTGAAGGAATAAGAAGCCTCCAACCAAAAAATGTCCCAAAAAAGAGAAGAAAATGTAGAACATCACTGAAGCATGAAGAAGTTGCAAACAATATCGACGAATGATTGCTGTGATGCTGAAAGAAGAACCTCTTTTGAAAAAAATGATGATCAAGATCAAGAAGAATTTTTTTTGCATGAGTTCCCCCAAAAACACTACTCAAATCAGATGGAAACAAAGGAAAACATCTGGAACTCTAAGATATAGATGGTATAGGTACCAATAGTTTGAAGAACATTGATCAACTGAAAATAAGTCACTTCTAAAAACAAGAGTGCAAGAGTGTCTATATGGTAAATTATCCATCTCATAGAAATGCATGACTACTGATGTATATTGCATCTACCTAGTATATAGGAACAAATATTTTATATGTAGTTCAATCCAACATGAAATCAAGGAATCATTAGCACTAATATTAGAAACCCCTCAATAATGTGAAGAAGGGAGAGACATGACAAATCCATTTAAACTGAATGTTAGAATGTAGTGCATGAAGAACGAGAAACATCAAATGGTGCATGAAGAAGTACCAACAACTGGAAAAGGATGTGCAAACAAAAGGCACACTCGTATGAAGGTAGACAAGGTTATGGTTACAAATAATAATCTCACACAACAAACCCCCCATGAAACTTTATAAATTAGTGCGAGTATAATAACGACACAACATAATGTGCAAGATCCCAAAAATACATGTACAATGTTGAGACACTATTTCAACGACTTTACATATGAGAAATGCTTACAACATGAGTATAGTTAAAGAAACCAAATGTATCCCTCTCATAAAAAGAAGATCACCAAATTTTATAGTTATGCCAAATTATAAGCGAAAGTAAAAATATAGTTGTTTGAATTTTTTACTTTTGGTACAAAATCTAAAAAATCTACACAAATGATTGTGTAGAGCACTACAATAATTTTCCAACACGTATTGGAACTCAAATAATGGAGCTTGTGGGTGAAAGTTAATGGATTGATGATAAGGAAATAGGAATATATAGCTTTCTTCATGTCTTCAAAGAACTATAGTTCTTTAAAATGCATAAAAAACAACTTATCCTTCACATGTGATGACATGCAAGCACATGCAAGCAACATGAAATTTCATGCAAGTCACATGAAAGTACATGCAAGTCACATGAAATTACACACAACTTACATGCAAGTACTTGCAAGTCACATGCAAGTACTTGCAAGTCACATGAAAGTACATGAAACTTACATGTAAGTACATGCAACTTACATGCAAGTATAGAGAAGGGGGATTCGCTACTCACAAGTCTCTTTATTCTCAAGAGAATCCCAAGGGGTGAACTACCCTAAACTACCTCAAGGAACAACATGAGAGTTTCAGAATCAGAAAGAGTAGATCACAAAGGTTTTCTGAAAAAATTGGTGAGCTCTCGACCAAAGGATGACAACGCAAAATACATACAACAACGTGGCATGGTATAGTTACAAAGGCACACTAGCATCTCGTATAGACCAAAAAATGAGTTTATCATAGAAAACAACTAAATGAATACTAACAATTAGATTGCTAAGAACTTCCAAAATGTGAGAAAATAATAGAGTAGAATAGAATTGAAATAAAGTAAAGTAAATGATAAAGTTAAAGAGAAGAAAGTGTTGGAGTTGAGAAGATACAACACCACAGAAGCCAAAAAGATCTTTGCAAGCAAATAACCTATTACAAAGAGAAACAAAGAGAAGCAACAAAGGAAATGCTCAAGAATGTGGAGCCATGAATTCACACAAAATGTAAAAATGAATTAATGATACAAAAGATAATTTTCAACTACATATAGATGAAAACCCTAAAAAGGAAAACCCCAAGCTTGCACAATAATAATTAATAAAGTAATTAATAATTATGTACCTAATGTTAGCCTAAGTGAAAAGAGGTAAAAAGGGAACTTTACATAATTAAACAAATATTGTTTAATTAATAAAGTAAATACCCAATTACTCTAACACCCCCCCTTAAGATAGACATAGGGAGAAGCTAAAACCTAGAAGAAGCTACTAAAAGCAAAAGCAATGGGTCCCGACAACAAGGCTAGATTAAGTACCCATGTACAAAAATCAATGCAAACTAAATGAAATGGGGTAAAAGAGAAAACCTAGTGGGAACAAAACTCCTCCCCAAAATAGAATGCAAGGAAGGAATGCAATGCACTAATGAAAGAAAGATAGGAGGTTGATAACATGATACCCCCCATAGACAACTTCTATCATAAAAGTACATGTATAATGATCTCCATAGGAGAGATAGAAAGAGAGAAGAAGGCCCTCCCACAATGAAGAAACTCCTGTCACAATGGTAGATGCCTGATGTAGAATCCAAAAGGAGATCCTGAAGCGGAAAATAATATTCCTCCCCTTGGGAAGAAACGGATCCATGGACCTGTATCGAAGAAACCCTGTAAAGAATGATGAACCAATATGTCTCAAGATGTGTGCCATGATAGGATGCTGAAGAGTCTCACTGTCTGAATGGAAACAACTAATGCCAAATCCAAACTGATGTGGAGAATACTGAAATGCAACCTCTGAATGCACGGATAATGGTGGACAAATAGTGATAACCTGACTGTCAAGGTAGAGGAGATGAATGTCCTCAAAATAATCCTCCAAATCTGCAATATAGGACTCAACAAACAAGAAAGATATGTTTGCAACATAAGAGTCCAAAGTAGCTATGTCTGGAAGATGTATGATTCCCTGCTGTACTGAATCAAAAACAACAAGAGATGTTGATGAAGTCTCAGTTTGAAGAGTAGGAACTATGAGACAAACCTCTGATCCATCAGAATAAGTAAGGGTGTCTAAATACTCAAGCTCCTCTAAAGTATCATGATCAAATGGTGTATTCTCTCTCCAAGCAATGGGTATGAGACAATCTGAAGCAAGATCCTCTGGGAATGGAGATAGAATAGGGTCTCCATAGATCTCCCAAAGACGTGTCCAAAGTGGGTGAGGACAATCAATGTCCGATATAACCAACACAGTGTCATGATCAACACTAGACATTATAACTCCTGTAATGTGATTTTTAATAATATCCCATGCTAATCTGCCCTCTAAAGTTGCTGGTTCAGGTATGAGATCATACAAATAAGGCAAAATATTAAGCCATCTACAATATGTAAGTATACCCTTTGCCCATGACTCATAATTACCTTGTTCCAGAAGAACAACTGAAGGGTGAGTAGAAAAACCCATGATAACTCTTCAAATGAAAAAATTCAGAGACTAATGATCTCAACCATGATAAAACATATCAAGGTAACCCATCCAATGCAAACAAATCCCATGTAGGAGCCAAGATGACCAAGTAATTGAGCAAAGTGTAAAAACACATAAAGCTGAATAAAAAATACCTGGTAAATATTCTGGTAAAATAGATTGTAAATCTGAAAAGAGCACTGTAACACCTTTCCAACATCTATTCGTTTGCGCAAAACGGACACCGTGGCCAAAAGTTATGAATTTTAAAAAAACTGAATTTAGCTTGTAGGAAACGAATTTTGTGGCAAAAAATGTTTATTTCTAACTTGATTTCTGCAAAATCTACACACTGTTTGTAGATAAAAATAAAAACCCAAAAATATTTTGATGTTAGAAACAAAACCCATAAATTGTTTCTTGATCCAACAAGTAGAATACGAGAAAATGATTTTTTTTACTTTAACTCAGGAAAAAAATGACACGCGCTATTTTTTGAACAGTGATTTTCTCCAAATATGTGCAAGATATGCAAAATCTAAAAGATACCCAGTTCAGATTTCGACGCTGGCTACAAAACCCAGAAATCGTTTTTCCTACAAATGGGTGAAAACTGAATTTTTGAAGCAAAAATGACGACAACTCCAATAAAAAATGGCTTGTAACAAACCCTTATAGCTCCAAAAATTTTCAAAACAAGAACAAGCAGCTGTAGATCTGAAACTCTAATACCATATTGGAGTTGAGAAGATACAACACTACAGAAGCCCAAAAGATCTTTACAAACAAATAACCTGTTACAAGGAGAAACAAAAAGAAGCAACAAAGGAAATGCTCAAGAATGTGGACCCATGAATTCACACAAAATGTAAAAGTGAATTAATGATACAAAAGATAGTTTTCAACTACATATAGATGAAAACCCTAAAAAGGAAAACCATAGGCTTGCACAATAATAATTAATAAAGTAATTAATTATTATGTACCTAATGTTAGCTTAAGTGAAAAGAAGTAAAAAAGGAACTTTACGTAATTAAACAAATATTGTTTAATTAATAAAGTAAATACCCAATTACTCTAACAGAAAGAAAGTGCTTACAACCACCCAAGTAATGAAGCCTCAACCAAGAAAATATCTTCAATACCTGCATATATAAGATCAAGAGAAAATGTTGGGGCTATATAGGGGTTTTCCTTGGTCTAACCTCCATTTTGGTGTTCCCACCTCCATGGATAGCCAAATAGACAAAGAAGTGAACAAAGTAAGAAAATATGGAGTGATAAAAGCAATTCCCGCTCAAGGAGGAGGACCCGTATCATGAGATAGAGATGCAATTGATAAGGGATGTGTGAAATCCCAAGATGCTCACAAGCACAAGGTAAGAGAGATATCGGCTGCAAGGTTTAAGAAAGCCAAAGAGAGCAAGGACGAAAGCAAGGGATGTGAGAGCCAAGAGAGCTGCAAAGAGTGCTGTAAAAGCTTAAGAGCTTAAGAGCTTAAGAGCTCGAGGCTATTGTAACAAGCTGTAGGGAGTTGTACAAGAAAGATAGCAAGATAATGTTGTAGAGTGGAGAACAGAATTAAAAAGATAAGCCAAGAAGGCCAAATAGATTGAGAAAATCGCTTTTTAAAGAGAGAATAGGAACAAAAATAAGCTTCCCAAGCCATTACAAGGCATCCAAAACCATTACCATCGAAAAAAATGCTGACAAGTGGAAAAAATACTGAGAAGTTTTTGCTTGAATGTCGAAATGTCGTAGGACACTAACGCGATGTGTAGATCTCCACGCGACGCACTAGTGTCTAGACACATCACGCTACAAAATGAAACAAACAAGAAAAACACAAGGTTTGATGCAAAGTTGACACGTGAAGGTAGCTACTGAAAAAGGGTTTTTGAGCATCTTAAGAGGGAAAACGGTTGATGTAAGGGCTAAAATGAGCCTATACAAATGCTAAGGAAGTGGACATAAAAGAAGATACAAGAATGTATGTGAAATTGCAAGGGGTGCAATTTTACAACATTGCATTTTGCCCCCACTTTAGTGGGCATATGAATCTACATTATTATGTATGCTAAAGGAAAAATAATAAAAACAAAGAACATCATAATGCCAAAAGGATACTGTAGAGGAAGCAGATAACTCTTCGAACCAAGGAAGCATGCCCCCAGGCTTAAGACCTACAAAAAAATATATTAGACAAGAAAAAATTTCACAATACGAAAATGTTAGAACATGAAAAGCCATTACATCATAGGGTTAGAACATAAAAACACATACACACAATTTAAGCACACAACAAACTAAAGGATTTGAGTCAGCAAAGTGAAAGAGGCCTTGATGTAAAAAGTTGTCTCAGTACTATGTGTCATCCCCAAATTAAGAAACAACACATAGAAGAATTCTTAAACGGAGAGAAGAATGTAAGGATTGATCACTTCAAGAGAAGAATGCAACCAAATGTTAGGGAAGCAACCAATACCAAAGAGAGAAAGAGCATATAATCATGAAGAAGAAGATGCAAATATTTAATCTGATATACACAATTGAGAAGAAAGAGAATTTTAGAGAGAGATGGAGAAGCTAGAAAGGAATGAAAATTCCAAGAGAGATGGCTCCACAAATCCTCAGAACCAAGGAGAGTTGAACAAATGTGTCGTTGATCTGTAGACCTAAAAAAGGTGAATAGAAGGATTTGTAGGTACTCCCTCCTACAAAGTTGAACAAACTGCACCAGAGGCCCACAGACCAACGGTGAACAAATCCCGTAGGATGAAAGTGCTTTACAGGTCCTTAGACTTGCAAAGAAGGTGCCCCAAGTACTCTCTCTTGAGGGAAGCCCAATGTAGGGGACTCCACATAGTTAGATTGGGCCTTACAGGTGCTCAATCCTATAAGGTTGATTGAAAAGAAGCTTCACAGGCGCACTTGCAAAGCAACATGTTAATCCGTAGACTAAACATGTCAGGAAAAACTGATGCAAAAGAGATCTATAGGTTCTTGGTCCTATAGAGAAAGACTAATTAAAGAAGCCTATGGCTACCACAAGTTGCATTGCAAGAGAATCACATAAAAGATAGGTCTAGTCAGGCCGCTCCCAAGCTAGATGCCAATGAATTCATTTGAGATAAAAAATTTCAAAGTGGGGATCCATCGAGAACCCTTAAAAAAAAAAAGGGGTCCACTTCAAGGGACACTCCAATTGAAAGATAGAGAGAAGAGAGGGGGTCTTTAAGAAGTATGTGCATCTCCAAAACAAGATATCACTACCCCCAACATACAGGGGAGGAGAACCATGCAAGATACTTAGAACATAAAAGATAGAGGTAGAACTCGATATCACTTGTCATTTGAAGAAGAGGTAGGTGCATTAGAAAATAAATAAGTGATGACACCTAAATCATGAAGTTGTTGTATTTTATCCTTCAAGGCCTTACATTCACTAGTGGAATGGCCAGCCACTCGATGGTATGTACAAAAAGAATGTTTTACTTTATCATGTTTATGCAACTTCTTATGTGTAGGAGGAAGAGTGTTTAAGTGGGATATAAGAAGCCTCAACAAAATCCACTCTTGCTTAGATAGAGGATGAGGAGCAGGAAGCAAACCTTTCTCTTCTGAGATATACGAGATGGCAACTCGGCCAAGTTTTGGGAGGACTCATGGGGAGCTCTTCCAAGTCTGGATAGTTCTTTGGGGATGGACCAAACTAAGAACATTCTTACGCAAGCTTGGGGTGTCAATGTTCAAGATTACATGGTGGTGTCCAAGAATGATGGTGTTCAAGAGTTCAAATGGAGGCGAGCGGATCATGGGATGATCCCTGTAGTGGAGGAAGAGCGACTGCGGGAGGAGCTGCGAAATAGAACGGTGATAATCCGTGAAGGAGAGGACAAATTGTTATGGGCTGGCTCGTCGTCAGAAAAATATGCTGCAAAGGATGGTTATAAAATACAAGAGGAGTTGGAGGAGCCTTCGGGTCTACCATTACACCTCTGTTGGGACTGATCATGCCTTCCGAAGGCTGGAACTTTTGGTTGGGCTGCATTAAAGAAGCACATTCTAACAACAGATAAATTCAGGATGATGTGGTTTTTGGGCCCATCGAGGTGTGTTATGTGTAGGAGTGCGGAAGAGGACATGGACCACCTCCTTGTGGGTTGTCCATTTTCATAGGCTTGTTGGATTTGGCTATGTGCCAAATTAGGGTGGATTGGAGCCTTACCTAAAGATATTAGGTCTCTCTTTGATGCTTGGATGATATTGTGGAAGCATTCAACGTACCATGAGCTTTGGACAATTAGCTCATCTATGGTTATTTGGGAGTTGTGGAAAGAACACAACAAGAGGCTATTCATAGAGAAGGAATGGGGGCTTGCAACATTCACCAACAGGTTGGAAGCCGCTATTGTAGAGACCATGAATAGCAGGGTGGTGGAAAAGGTGAAGGAGAAGACAACCTTCACGTCATGGGATGCTTTGATGAGAAGAAATTGGTTCGGTTTGGGTCTACCCATGGCGGATAGAAACAAGGTGAACAAACTGGGGGAAGGAAGGGAGAATGCGAAGTGGTGTCCACCAAAGAAAGGTTGGTATAAGATGAATTTTGATGGGGTGTCCCACGAGAATCCGGGTGTATCAGGGATGGGGTGTTGCATATCGGATGACAAGGGGGGATGGTAGCGAAAATATTTGCCTCTCTACTAGTTGGGACAAACTCAGAAGATGAGTTGAAGGCTTTCATTGACGGATTGAAGCTTTGTAGGAGACTACACCTAAATAAGGTGGAAATTGAAGGGGACTCCATGATTGGTATTCGAGCCTTTCAGGTTGGGACAATAGTGAATTGGAAGCTTCAATCTTTGTTGGAGGCTTCTAGGGAAGTAGCAAGAGGGATAGGCGAGTACACAGTAAGCCATATATATAGGGAAGCCAATGGTATGGAGGATAGGCTGGCGAATGCAGGAGTAGATAGGGTGACAGTAACAAAACTCTATGGAGAAGATGGCGACAATGGCTAATGTGGCTACGTTGTGGGAGACATCAGATTTGGTGTTCTGGCTGGCTGCTTATGGCCGAGGGTGTTGAATCCGATGATTAACGTTGCAATTGGAGGTTCGGTCTGGGTTGTTTTGTCAAGCGGTGGTTGGGATGCATGGTGATAAATATTTTTTCTTTTGAGGCCGATTCATGGTGTCTCTATTGGTCCATTGTCAAGGTGTTTGTCAGTCTGATGTCTTGGTGCTCCAGATGGTTTTTTCCAGTATTGGGCTGAATGTAATAATCTTTCTAAAAATCAATAAAATATATTTCCCTATCTAAAAAAAAAAAAAAGACTCAACTGCTCACAAGAAGAAGAGACAAAGACATCAGATAAAGGCAAATGAATCAATCTACAAGAACAATGTTGAGTGGAAATCATGTCTCCATTCAACCATGGTTTCCATTTATATTGGTCATTCGAGCAACCAAACCCTAGATTATGTTTACGAGGTGCACATTCTATAGGGACCTGAATGCCTTGTTCATTACACCCACAACTTTTATGCCCATAGCCATATTTAGAGACAAGTATAAAGCTAGGGCCATAACGCGTTTGAAAATATTGATAATGAGGAGGATCTTCATAGAGAGAATTATTCCAACAATGGGGATTATACTCCTCTACAAGATCACCATCAACCTTCTTGATAGGACTATAGATATTAACCTTTTTAATAGAAGTGTGATAATCTTCCTCAGAAGGAGGATCAACACTAAGAAAATTACAATTGTTGCTCACTTTATATTCTCCAATGAAGGATTATGTAAAGTCTAGAGAACCCCAATCATCACCAAGACATGCATTCTCTTGAGAAGAGGTAGAAGAATAAAACTTAATATTTCTTGCTTTAGAAGGATCTTCTTCAGGGACACCTATCTCAAGAGTATCCTTTATAGTAGGTACTACTGGAGTAAACATCGACACATTGGAAGACACTGAAGGAATAAGAGTAGGCACAACCAAAACCTAACCAACAACTACCATCTCACATAAGTGCATAGCCTTAGGGTCAAATTTGATTGTGACTAATTGATTATTGAAAATGAACTTAATAGATTTATGCAAGGTAGACGGGATTGCACCCATAGCATGGATCCATGGTCTACCAAGAAGAAGGTTATATGGTAATTTTTCTGACATAACATATACAAGGGTGGGTACGGTAATGGGTTCCAACCTCAAAGGCAAGACTATCATGCCTAGGTCTTGTTGACTGACATTATCGAATGCATGAATGTCAAGAGAAGAAGCATTAAGAGAAGATGAATCAATATTAATCTTAGGAAATAGATCAATGCTACATACATTGAGTACATAACTAGCATCAATGAGAGTACATCTAATACCAATATCATTATTGTTAACTATGATCATTAAAGGATTTGCTTGTTTCTGCACATCCAGGGGTAAAAGTTCTTGTGGATAGAACATGATATTTAGCGAATCCACACGAATATAAGCGATCAATGTATCAATATCCGTCGGCCTAGCAGAGGTAGGCAAGAGGATATTTTGCAAGGCTTCCTGAAGCATACCTTGGTAAACTGTAGTAGACTAAAGCAGGTCCCATAGTGAGATCTTAGCCAGAGTAACTCGAAGTTGCTCGACAAGATCATAATCATTGGGTGCTTTAGTCGTAGGTTTAGGAGCTTGAAGAAGGCTTGATTGTTTATTCATTCTCTAGAAGAGAGTGCATTGGAATGAATAAAAGGTAGATAATGTTAAGAAAGGTGTCAACGATTTCATCTTCTTGCAACAAGATATCCTTCAAAGCAAGAGGAAACTCATGAGAAGGATCAAAGATACAAAGTGACATCGGCAAAGCCAAGTCACTATCACATGTATGAAATGGAATATCATTAACATTTTGCATATAATTAAACACTGAACTCATTAAGAGGATATTAAATTAATTTTGGATATAAGAAGGTAATGAATAAACAAGTTAGTTGATCCAAAGTAATTTAGGGGTGACAGAACTGAGAAAAATAAAAAATCCACATTTTCTTATTTTTTTGGTATTTTCTAGGTTCTAGTAATTTACATTTTATGAGGTCTTCAGAGCAGAATTTTGGGTTGAAACTTGTGTCAGTCCCTAAAATTTAGGTGCCAAAGGCATAGCATTTTAGGGATTGAATTAGTCCTCTTGGAGACCTTTCCAACGATGTAAACGGTTCTGAATTCACAGCATCAAGTCAAAAGTTATTACCCCACCAAGTTGGGTGAATAAATTCCTAGTTTTTTGAAAAAAACTATGGTTCACCAAAGTGTAGAGAAGGGTAATTCGCTACTCACGAGTCTCTTTATTCTCAAGAGAATCCCAAGGGGTGAACCTACCCTAAACTACCTCAAGGAACAACGTGAGAGTCCTAGACACGCGCTGGCGTCTCGTAAGGACCAGAAACTGATTTTATCATAGGAAACAACTAAATGAATACTAACAATAAGATTACTAAGAACTTATAGAATGTAGGAAAATAATAGAGTATAATAGAACTGAAATAAAGTAAAGTAAATGATAAAGTTAAAGAGAAAAAAAAAATTTCTTACAACCACCCAAGTAATGAAGCCTCCAATAAGGAAATATCTTCAATACTTGCATATATAAGATCGAGAGAAAATTTTGGGGCTGTATAGGGGTTTGCCTCAGTCAAACCCCCGTTTTGGTGTTCTCACCTCTACGTATAGCCAAATAGATAGAGAAGTAAACAAAGTAAGAAAATATGGAGTGATAAAAGCAATACCCACTCAAGGAGGAGAACCCATATCACAAATAGAGATGCAATTGATAAGGGATGTGTGAAATCCCAGGATACTCACGAGCACAAGGTAAGAGAGATATCAACTATACGGCTTAAGAAATCCAAAGAGATCAAGGATGAAAGTGAGGGTTACAAGAGCCAAGAGAGCTATAAAGAGTGCTGTAAGAGCTTAAGAGCTTGATGCTTTTGTAGAAAGCTTTAGGGAGTTGTACAAGAAAGATAACAAGATAATGTTGCAGAGTGGAGAAGAGAATTCAAGAGATAAGCCAAGAAGGCCAAATAGATTGAGAAGATCACTTTTTAAAGAGAGAATAGGAACAAAAAGAAGCTTCCCAAGCCATTACAAGGCGTCCAAAATTGTTACCATCGAAAAAACTTGTTGTCAAATGGAAAAAATGCTCGGAAGCAATCACTTGAATGTTGAATCATCATAGTATGCTAGCATAGTGCACAATCGTGCATGTGGCACGCTAGTATCCAGACATATCACACTACAAAATGACATGAACAAGAAAAACAAAAGGTTTGATGCAAAGATTATGCATGAAGGTAGCTGCTAAAAAGGGGTTTTTGATCATTCTAAGAGGGAAAAAGGCTGATGCAAGGGCTAAAATGAGCCTACAAAAGTGCTAAGGGAGTGGACACTAAAGTAGATACAAGAATGTATGTGAAATCGAAAGGGGTGCAATTTTACAAAATTACAAAAAGTACATGCAACTAAAAAATAAGATATTGATTTGGTGAAACAAAAGGATTCTTTGACTTTATCAGCTGCTCTAAACACAATGGTGAGTCCATATTCAATCTATGAGGCTACAAAACATACATGCAATTAAAAAATAGATGATAAACCCCCAAAATCTAGTATTTTTTTAATAATTTTTTGATTCTCCAGATCATTCGAGGATGCCAAAGAAGAGCATACTCTTTTTCTACCAAAAAAATATATTTGTACTCAATATTTTTAAAAAGAAATCCTATCAATCATGAAGGCTTTGATACCATGTTAGAATTGTGAAAAAATGAGCAACAGGATCAAACAATGAACAAAGACACCTTCCACACAAGATAGTTGTAAACAATAATATGCAATATTCCTCAACAAGAAAAAGCTACAGATAAGAGAGATAACATAATGAGGGTTGAGTGCTATATATGAGCAACCCTAAATGATAAAGGGATTAGATCATGACAAGTGTCAACATCTCATGCAATGAGACATAATGATCTAATAATAGCTCTCTATTTAACATATAAAATCACTCTTAAGTTTAGCTTAAGTGTAGGAGAATAAATTAGACTAATAATTAATTATTAGCTAATGCATGATTACTCTAACATTTTTGTTCTCACTTTTCACTTGTGGAAGTTATCTTTGTTCTTGCATTATGATCTTGTATTATGATCTTGGCTACTCTAACATGGTATCAGAGCCATGTATGATAAGTTACTTCCCAAATTTCAATGGATCTAGCACTCAACCATATCAAGAGAACATTATGGAGCCAAATGGACATCAACATTAAGTCTAGAAGGCCTAAGAAATGAAGAATAGTCTTTCATTTTGTGAAATTTTGTAACTTTTTATTTTTATTTTTTTTAATTCATTGTATCTTGTGGTGCCATACAATATCCATATGGATCTATACTATATAGAAGTTTTGTAAAATAAATGATTTTTTTTTAGTAGAGGGCCATATATCCCCCTATCAATCTCTCTTTTGATAAATTATTTTCTTGTTACAAATTTTTTTTTGGACTAAATGAGCTTGTTTGGAGGGATTCACCATCAATTTCTTGTAGGCTTTGGGAATTTTTTAGTCTTTTCACTTGTATTGAAGGTAATTTTGCATGGATATTTTAAAATATAATTATCTATCATATGATTTCTTAGAGCCACAAAGTTTGTGGCTCATAATAGTAGAAGAAAAATATGTAAAAGGAGAAGACAAACAACATGCATTGACATTATATGATTGTTTCCATTGTGAGAGTATATTATTTGGTGTTGCATCCTTTTATAAATTGATTGCCTCTTATTTTGATATTATTCTATTTATATCTATTCCCTTGAACACATTTGTGCAATATCATAGTGGTGGATCACTAAGACCAGAGGGTTCATTTTCATCAGTTGTGTGAGTTCAAATGCAACACCATAGGAGGCTCTCAAAATGGCCACCTTGAAGGCCCCCCCATGTCTCCTTTTTCCTAGAAATCTTCTCACTCCACTCTATTTTCATGTACGTTAATTTTGTGTGAGATGGAAAGGATTTATATGAGGGAGGAATATATCTTGTGGGTGTGGTTGTTGTCAAAGTATTCACCAAAATAACACCTCAATGTTCCAATATTTTCATTGTTGAAATCTTGTTGGATCATATTTATAAATATAGATACCCTGCTCTTTATCAATGGTGAACTAGCCAAAATTCTAGTGAAGTCAACATATAGGAACAAGGTGGTTTTAGGATTGGTACTTTCTAGAGAAGTTGGATCTGGATAAAGAATAAACACTCATAAATATTGCCTCTATATCCATGTAAATTGCCTCTTATCACCCCAATCTGGGCTTCCTCAAGTGCCACTAAATCTCACTACATGGTCTTCTAACTATTTTAAAATCAGTGGTGAGAAATAGGAGGAGAAAACAAGATCAACACAGGTTGTTTTAGGGCAGGAAGAACACAACGAAGAATGGGAGTTTGAGCGGGAGTGGTTGTAGCAGGGCGAGAAGAGTAGTTTTGAGATTTGTAGAAGGAAATGCAGATGATTCAGACAAAGAAAATGTAGAGGATGATTCTCATTGGGTTTGGGATATAGTTTTTGTTGCTATTTGGGATTGAGGGTCATTGACTCATGTTTTTTAGCTTTTGGCGTTGGATTTGGATTCTTTGTTGTAGATGCTGCCTAAAAAAGGTGTTGATGTTGTTTCTGAGCTTGCCATTATGCTTACTATATCAGCTTCATCGATGTTTGTTGTTGAAGACTTACAATTAGAGGTGCTTCTTAGTTTTGATATTTTGGGGCTGCTTGTGGTTACCACATGGGGTTTGTGTGTCTAGGATTGATGCTGGGGGGTTCTTCTCATGTTATTTACAACTCTTTGTGGATAGGCTAATGTTTGTTGTGTTTCACCTCTGGAAATACCTTTGCAGAGGTCATGGGGGAAAATTGAGTCATGTCCTCTAGAGTGGTCTATTGGATGCATCTTTAGCAGACTATGGAGGTCTTGAGAGCTTTGAGCCTAATGTTTTTTTTTTGTGAAAGTTTTTTTTTTTTTTGTGGTGGTATTGGCCGGGTGGGTTGGCTTCACCCACTCTGTTGATGTGGGTAATTTCTTTGTGGGTGATGAGATTCCTCTCATCATCAGTTTTTGTGCCTTGGTGGTGTCTAGAGGCTTTATGAAGGTTTCTATCCTTTGGTCTGATGCTGCTATTGGAACTCTCTGGTGGGTTTTTGGTTTTTTGCTGGGATTCAAGTTTCTCATGGTTTGGTTTCAGTGAGTGGAGCATCTTCTATTCTTTTCTTGGTTCCTCCTATCAAGGTGGAGTTCATGGTAGAGTTGTTTGGTGCTATTAGTTGTGGGATTTATTTTGTGGGGGCTTCTAGTGCCCATGTTTCTATTTTTTTATTATTTTCCTTTTGAGATGGGTTACAAGGAATGTGTTGGGGATTTGGTGTAAGCTTCTTCTTTTGAATATGTTATTAAGGAGCTATTTCTTCCCTCTCTTCCTAACTTTCCCTTTGAATGCTCATATGGAGGTGGAGTACTCTCTTATGGAGGAGGAGATGTTTTGTGTTGTTGGCGTTGGGTGTTGTTGTATGGGGGCTCTTGTTACCAATTTTTTTGTTTTTCTTTATCTTCTTATTGAGGCAGATTTCAAGGAATCTAATGGGATTGGTATGCTTAGTGATGGGTTCTATTTTCCCCATCAATCTTTGATGAAGATGGTGCTTGGGAGTGGTTGCTGGTTTAATAATATTGATGGGCTCAAGGACCTACATTTTATGACTATTTTTCTCCATTGAGGTGGAGAAATAGGGAGGGTTTTGAGTCTTGTTTCCTAATTGATGGTGTTTGGGATCCATATCTTATTTTACTGACTGTGTTGTTAGGGAGTTGTTGCTACCCTTTTCCTATCTAGGTCTACATTCTCCTACTCAAGTGGAAATTGAGATCAATGAAGGGGGTACATTTTGGTATCTATTTCCTTTGAAGCACTTGTAATGATTTGATCTAGATGTAGGCTAGTGCTTACTATTTTTCCTTGCTTCAGATCTACCTTTGTTGTGCAAATTTTCAGCTATTAGTTGGCTGTTATTTATCTTTGGAAAAATTCCTTTTAAATTAGGTTTCAGGTCCCATAAAAACCTACTTGTAAATGGTTTTGGGTCCATTCAAAACCTATTTTACCCTTAATCAAAAACTATTTTAAAGTAAAAAAATTAATGTTACCCTCTATCATTTTAATTTAAAATACCATCATAAATAACCAAGTTTGATTTAACTACAAATTGACCACAAAGTGCCAAAAGGGGGAATATTTTATTTTTGCTATAACTTGCAAACATGGATTTGAATTTTTACAAATTTATAGTTGATGGAAATTTGGTTTTTTCATGGACATAATGGTACACTAATTTTTTTAAAAATAAAAATTTTAACTAATTTTGTGGCTCTTTTTAATTAAGGAAAAAATAGGTTTTGAAGGGATCCCAAAACCCTTTGACATCAAATAAAATAAAGATAGAGCATCATAGAGTTCAGATCAAAAAATAGAACGGTGGCAACAAAGATAAAAACAAAACCAACCTAGAGACAAGAAAGAAAGAAAACCAACCAAAACCCAACAAAAGTCCAGCTGCTAGGCCAAATTGCTCAGGATATCTGCCACCTCCTCCAGATTGTTCATGTTTATTGCCACTTTATTAAATTCTTGAATATCAACATGGGTCTTATCATCCTTCCTTTTCAGGTTGGCTCTGGTTCTTTTTCTCGACCCTGCACTCTCCACCTAGTTTTGTTCATTCTTGTCTTCCACATCCACAACAGTCCTAACCTGATAGGACTTTTCCATATTCTCAACCATCATGTTCATGGTGCTCATGGTAGACTTAAGGATCTTGTGGCTCATTTACAAAACCTTCTGAATTGACTCTTTAACATTCTTAAGTTTTTCCTCCATTGCAGATAGCTTTCCATCGTGATTACTCTTGAATTGTTGCAAATCCTCCACAATTTTCTTAAGGCAATCTACCATATATCTCTTTTCTTCCTCAGTCCACAAGTCCTTGGCCTTATCTTTGTCCTTGTTATTTTTATCCATCATTTATTTCTCCTCCAACTTGCTGGTAAAGGCCCTTTGATTCAACTTTATCTCCTTAATCTCAAAGAATACCCACTTGATCAACCAGAAGAAATCCACTGACCCATTGCGGGCAATAGCAAGGATATCAACAAGAAATTCACATTCAACCTTCAAGTAGTGATCCTCCTCCTTGAGGTTATTGGGATACCGAGGCCTATCCTCCCTCTTAGTAGCAGGGTAGCTGGAGTACTCAGATGAATGGGATGGCTGAGACTCATCTTGGTTGGTTTCATAGGAGGGGTCCTCGAAAACCTTCCTCTTACCCTTCCCCTGAGGAGAAACACTAGAATTTCCTTTCAACTTCATTTTAGTGGCCTCATAACTCAGGAAAATGACTTTAGTTTTGCCAGTAGAGGTCATTGCACTAGGTTTAGGAAGGGCACATGCTTTAAACTTACCTTTATTACTACCCTTCCTCACCACCTTCGAGGGACGCTCTTCCTCCTCCTCCATATCAGTCTCCCATTCTTCCTTGTGATGGAACTTCAAATTTCACTCTTTGTGTTCCATTTTATCTTGTCTTATGTATCTGGTCATTTGTAGTATTTGGGAAATGCCTAAGGTTTGGGTTTTACCTTTGTTTCATGTAAAATCCTAGTGTTTTATCTTACGCCTTGGGTGGGATCTGTTTGGTCATTACTTTTTGAGGAGGGTTTTAAAACAACTTATGCCCCATCGCTTTGTCTAAGCCAGGCCCCTTTTGATTTATTGTTTTATTTCCTTCGCCTAAATTTATTAGTTCCTAAGTCTAGGTTGGCCCCGTGCTCTTATGTTTAAAAACAACTTGAGTCATTCTTTGTCGTCAGCCTAGTGATGTCCCCTCGAACCTTTTAATAAATGTTTTATATTTTGTAGGGGGCAAAAGTGCATGACCGTAGATCAACCGTTGTTTGATCTCAGCCATTCCCTACCATCCCGTGATGACCCCACCACAGGGTCTCGACTGATTGCGATATCAAAGGTGAGCACCATGTGTCTCATTGGGTGAAGCCCAAAGAGATGATGGAAATGTTTTAATACATTTATCGGGTTTTAATACAATATATAGTGGGTTACTAAAGTGGTTATGAGATGAACGTGCTTCAAATCAACAAAGATGTTATAATCTTGCTGGGAAAGATGCTCGATGGTTAATTACAACACTGGCGATTGTGTTGAATGAAGAAGATTGCTGATGGTTGAGATCAATGGTTGCCCGTCATCATGTGATCAGGAGTTGCGAGATCTTTATTGATCGTGATACCATAGGCGGGCGCCATGTGGATTTTCTTGGCAATGCATAGTATGGTGGGCCCTTATCAACACGGTGGAGATTATGTCAGTTTTTTTTGAAGGCAACCGTTCGATGATCTAACAAAAGTGAAGGATTGACGACTAATATTTAAATCTGCATCAAATAAGATTGGAGCCATTGGCATGGCATGCAAGTGAGCTTTAATGGCAAACGAGACATCTACTGGCTTGATTTGATCAAAATAAAATGACCATTTTCCTGCCCTATTGCATCACAAGGCATTCAAACATCTTTGCGGAGCATTCAAAGAGCCAAGGATGAAGTTACGAGTTGTTACAACAAAGATTTGGGTTTCTACAAACACAAAGCCATGAGTCAATTTCTGTATCTCCTGGTCATTTTGATTTTGAATTTGGGGAAAATTTTACTGTATATGTGTTGGATGGCTTGTTGATAATTGAAGGGGCTATAGGTTAATTGAACTGTGGGAAATTGCAAGGTTCTATTATGTAATTTCATATTTTTGTTTAGCCCTAGTTTGTTTGAGGTTTGAAACAACAAGGAAACCCTATTTTACCTAAGATGGCATTGTCAAAGAAACATTCTGACCAAATTGATTATTTACACAAAAATTTATATGATGACTTCCTAGATCAATCACCATCATCAACTAATGATAGGGAGAAGGGGTTGGTTTTGATGCAAGCAAAAACCTTAGGAGAGGGATTAGTGTATAACTATTCCAACATTGCCAATGCTAGGGTTCCTCTTATAGGTTTAGAAATGTTGAGATTATGGTTTGGATAGAGGAATTTTCCCCACCCCTTTTCAAATGGATGGATGTATGATATGGGGAAGCTGGTGGTAGCAAATGTATTCCCTGATGTGGATTTGCTTAGGGCAATGGCTGCACGATATGACTTTGTCACACGGGTGATTAGGGATAATGATGGAAGGATTATGATGAGCATTAACAAAGAGGAATTTCAATAGGTTTTTGATCTAAGTGAGCCCAATATGTTTTTGGTTCCTATTGATCTTGAGGAGATGAAGGTGGAGTATGGGAGAATGAAGTCAGTTTTCAGAGTTAATTTGCTCCCACCTCATCTGGCTAGGGTAGGAGGTTCAAAGTTCTATATCAGCCCTAGTGACTAAGAACCTTTCAGACTGAACTATTTTGCAAATCATTTCTTGGCCACCTTTTACTCATTGTGCCAGATTTTGGGTTGTAATCCCAATACTGTGATGCCTATTGCTTACATGTTCATGGGGTTGCAAATACAACACCCTAATTTCTTAGTGATTTATGATTTTGCTTCCTTCTTGGCCGAAAATATGCATGAGGGGCTGTTGAAGTTACAAATAAATGATGGAAGCACTCCATTCTTCTAGTATTCCATGTTGATGTATATGTTCTTGTATAAGAATGCTGATTTCTTCTCTGAGAAGATGGAGTTAAGGCAGTTAGTTAATGGAGAAAGGTTGCTAGTGCAGGCATGGACTGCAGATATGTCATATAACAAGGAGAATGCTAGTTATGTGTAGTTCAAAAATTGTTTTGCTTCCAAATTGAGAGCCAAGCTAATGGTGAATGTGCCTAGAATTCTTGAGGAGTTGCATGAATTCCTCAAACCAAAGATGAGGAAGCTAGAGTTGAAGGTTTGCCACAATTGGGGTGATATTATTCCATACCTAGTTAGCACTGTCTTGAGGGTTTATGGTTTTCAAGGAACCCCTCATATATTTCCATACAATGTGCCACCAAGAGTGGGATTTTAAGAAGTTATGTGGAAGATTGGTTGTATCCATGAGGACAACCTTACAGGGAAAGGTAAAGGAACATTTTTCCTAGATTATACTATGGTGTTAGATTTTGTCCTTTCGAATCGAGGTTGGGTCCACTTTGGGAAATTATTTGAAGAATACCATTTGAGGTGTGGTCCCAAGCAACAACATGATCATGAGGGATTCTTCACCCTTTTCAGATAGAGGATAAAAGGTGGTAAGTTTGTGCATGAGTTCAACTTTCCTGAAGACTTGATAAGAAATGAGTTTGATTTAAGTAGGCAGGAATTGAACAAGGAGAAATGGATATCTTATGACAAGCTATTGGCCATTGTGCACAAAATGGATCCTAAGTATGATCCATTGATGGAGTTTAGTCCATATCATAAGAAAAATGTTTTTTTGAGGGATAACTTTAAAGAAATCATGGGTACTTTGATGACCAAGAAAATAAACCTGGAGTTGGATCTGGGCATATAGGGGCAAGATGTCGAGCCATTGGAAGAGAGGCCAACCTACCAACCTGTAGAGAATTGGCCTATCTATAGAAGGAAAATAAATGATGGTGGTGATGAGGAAGAAGAGAATAGAAAAGGAAAACAAATAATAAAATTTCCTACACAACTAGGTCGAAAGCTTAAAACACCTATGGCAATCAAGATTATTGATTTTGGATCATCACCCAAAAATAGTCCCTCACCACCACCATCAGAGCCAAGCCATAAGAGGCAAAGGATTGAGAAATCACAAGACGATTTGGTGGGTGAAATTTTTGTCACTAACTGGGACATGTAGATGGGTATGCCTTCTCCTCCTAGGCCAGCTGAATTGGTTCTCTCCGATTTGGATATGAAAGGAAAATGTGTGCAAGATGCAAGGATGGAGGAATGTAAGGCCTTTTTGGATGATGATGCATTTGTCAAGACTCCAGTTTTCTTGCAATTAGTATGGAGAATGAAACTAGAGGATTATTAGGACAAGTGTAAGAGGAGAAGAGAATTGAGACCTGATAGGTCTAACCAGGAGAATGATGATGAGGTGAAAGCTGAAATGATGGAGGAATTCAAGAGCATCACTCCTAAGGAAGGGATACAATTAGTAACTTAGGCTGGTGTATTGATTTTGACTGAGTGAGACATAACTGATGTAGTAGCTTTTAATGCTATTCTAAAGTCCAAGCATCCCCTGCAGGATTTTGAGCAAGAGGTTAAGACAACATTGCAATATTCTACCTTCAACAAAGAATACAAGACCTTAGAAATTTGGGCCTTTGCCCCTCAAGGGAGAAAGCCGAATACTGATATTAACCCAAACCTAAGAGGAGGGTTGATAATAAAAAGAGCCTTAGAGACGTCAACCATAGAGGCCACTAGTCTAATTGTGAATGTGGCCAAATTGGCCCAAAATACTACTGAAAGAGAAGAGGCTGAAAAGAAAAGCCTAATGGAGAAGTATAATTTCATAATTGGAGAGTATAGCAAGGTGCAACAAAGAAATGTTGAGTTGTAGACTGAGGTGGATAGGCTGAAGTACAAGGAAATTGGGGAGACATCAAGTGCTCTAGAAATCAGAGCATTGCCTTCCACATCAAGATCAGTGCCCCTTGCTTCTCCTATTGTTTCTACACCAGGGTCTCCTGACCAAAATATTTCCCTCAGCCCTACTTTAGAGCCAACTGATGAAGAAATAGAATGCTCTCTTGATCCTACAAAGAAGCAGCTGATGTGCAAAATTGCAGAGTTACAGGGTTCTTTGAAGGTAAGTGAGGAGGGAGCACTTTTGAAATAGGGGGAGGTAGTTAATGCTATTTTGAGACATTTGAATGAGAAATTTGATGATAGATTGACATTTGTGTATTCTTTTTATTCTTTGTTATTGGATGCAATAAAGAATATTAATAGGGATCAAGAGGTAGTGATACCACTGATTGAAAAATGGATCCCTAGGGCCAGTGATTTGGACATAATGTATAAAGCCTCGAGGTTTGATACGAATAATAGACCCCAATAATTAAGGCCTACTCAAGTGTTAGTTAATTTGTTGCAAGGTTTTCAGGCCTTACCAAATGACTTGAGTAGGAAGATCAAAGAGTTGGTGAAGAATTTTGATGATTGGAGTGACACATTGTTACTTGATATAATTGATGAGCAGGGGAAGATCAAGTCATTCCAATAGTGGTAGGATCGAGCAAATGAAGTCATCAATGCAAAAATTAAATTGATTTGTGATGACTCAGATTATGACTTGTTGGTGAGATGTATGCACAAGATTATTCGTACCAGTTCATTTTTATAATCTTTTAAAAGAGAAGAAAATCAGGTGGTGGTTAAATACACACCTTATAGTGTTAAGGTGAACGAGGTAGTCAGTTTTGATTGTCCAACCGATGAAGAATACTAGAGGTGGGTAAATGTATACTTAATCGAGGAAGAATGAAACTGAATAGGCTGCTAATAGTTAACAAGTCAGCTGTTGCAACTACAACGGTTTCCAGTTTTGGTTTTGGTGATAGTCTTGGCATGAAGTCTTTGAGGTTTTTCTGCCACATCAACCTTTCTCAATGAGAGAGCATGGATAAGAAGATTCTTCTTGGGATTATTGCTGTAACTAAATTTTTGAAGTGTCACAAGGTGGTCCAAGTGACTGGTGACGTGTACTTTCTAGCCCAATGCTTGTTTTCTCCTTCATTCCCTATAAGAAGGATTTCAAGGCCAGAAGTATGGGTTAGCAAGTTAGATATTTTTGGGTCTAGTCTAGGTGAAATTGTAGAGAAAATTGTAAAGTCTAATGGTTTTTTAGAGAATAAGCAATTTAGGTTTTGAGTCGTTCTATTGAAGGTCTTGAACTCATGGAGATTTGATTGTTTTATGACAATACTGACATTTGAATTAAAATGATTAATTCGAGCTCATGTCTCTCCATTGTACAAGCATATTTGAATTTTGAATAGAATGATCAAGGTTTATTTCATTCATCTCATTGTTGTGGTGTGTATGATTCTTGTTTTAGATTTAATTCAAAGAATTAATTAAAATTCTTGAATGGGATTGTAGGTGGATATGCTCTGTATAAGGATTTGATAAGTAGTATTGGGTTAGAATATATATTGATAAGATTGTAAAGCAATGCTATCAAGGATATTATATGTTATATGTTAAAATATGTCATAAGCCCTTAAATGTTTATGAATTTGACTCCTATAATGGATTTATGGCACTGATCTGAGTTGTAATCATTTGTATGGTTTAGTATTTGTTTGTTTTTACCTAGAGCTTGCTACAAATTGCAAACCAATGACTATCTTATACTGTGATAGTTTGTTGTAGTTATCTCATGCTCCAAGTAGTTGATATTATTGATGAACAACCAATTCTATTCAATATTATCCTATTATGTTGAGCTATTAAATGAGATTATCTGTTGTTGTTAATGTTGTTTATGATACTAGTGCAGAGGTTGTAAACTCATTAAGGGATAACCCTCTTGGATCTTACAAAGCCCAAAGTGTAGGAGGTTTGTTAAAGTCCTCATCAGTTGGTCCATGTCCTTTGAGCTGCCCTTAATTGGAATTGGCAATTCCATAGGTAGATAGAAGATCAACCTGGTTACAGTTAAAAAATAAACCAACACCTTGTCTGTATAACTAGCACCCAATTCCTCCTTAGCAGAGGTAGAGTGGGGAGAAAGAGTCTGGTGGGTAAGAGCTAGCATAGATTTAAAATATTCATAAATAAGAAGAAGAAAACCCTCATGAAGAATGGGGTACCTCACCTGGGTTTGAATTATGGTCTGAAGGCTTGCATTTAGCGAAGTAGAAAGATAGAAAGGGAGTGAAACCCTAACCTGATGTCGAAAGTGATTTAGGAGCACAAAGTGGTAGCTGAAAACCCTTGTATATCTACCATCCAACATAATTTACTCCATAATTACTCTTAAAACCTCCCGCTAAAGCAATTTGATCTTCGTGGAATCATAACTACTTTTGGTAGCTCTGCGCAGGTCCTCCTTCTCCTTATCAGTCTTCAAAAACTTCTTAACAACCTGGTCAGATAGCTTCCTGTCCCTATAGAATTTAAGACCCTCCATGGACAACCTTGTGACATCGATAATTAACTATTCACCAATGGCCACCTTTCTCCCAAACAAATTTACCTTGCCATTGTTCCATTCCTTGGAAAAAAACCTGGTAATCTTCTTGTCTCTACCATGAAGCTTTTCAATGTAGTTTGTAATTGCTCCCTTTTCTAGTAGAAGCCAAACTTTCTCATTACTCTTCAGCTCTTTACAATCCATTGGCTCCACCCTGCAACGCTCACCTCCCATGTTGACAGTAATGTAACCCTTCTGTGAAGACTCCAGAAGGCCAAAAACCCTGATAGCCAAAATGCCCAGAAAGCATGCGAAGCACAAATTATTAAAGTGGCTATTAATATTATGGTACTCTAGCCCACGAAGAAAAATAATGAAGTAGAAGTTTCGAGACTATATGAAAAGACACACCACACCCTTAATCATTATTTGATAGGGGAAATTGAACCTTCCCATGGATTCAATCATACATTAGTAAGGCAATGACATCAAACTCTAATCCATCACTCCTCTGCCATGTCATCTTACCCTTAGCCTTAACCCCCTTATTGGCAAAGAAGTCCGCCACCATGTTAATTTCCCTATAGGCATGGGAAATGAGATAATTATCAAAAGAGATAATAATCTCCTTGGAGAGACTGATCCAGTTCTCAATAGTCCAAGAGGGCTTTTGAAGACCCTTAATGCATTGAATAATGTTATTCAAGTCCCCTTCAAGCCAAACATTTTTGAAATTCAGATGACGGGCAAGATTTAGAGCTTGGAAAGCCCCTATGGATTCAACAAGATGGTTGGTCTGGGTGCCCAAGGGGAGCACCACTTCTGAAATAGAAAAGCCATTCTCATCCCTTATCACTCCCCCACACCCAGTAAGCCCATGATTGCACTTTCAATGTTTTGTGCAAATGTTTGACAAGGCATTACTTTCACCCCAATTATAAAAAGTTGGCAAATATTTTTTTGAAAAATATCAAGTTTACAAGGAATTAATTTTTGTATGTAAAATTAAGATTTGGACAGCCAATTTTATAAAAACATATATATATATATATCCATGTGATATAAATAGATGATGTAGGCATCCAATCGTAAATTAACTTGTAAGTTTTATTGCATATCTTTCTAAGGGTCCTAATTCAACTATAATCAAATCAAGGGGGTAATCTAGGTGTTTTTATTTTTAATATTGATGTTCATGTGATCATGTGTCTCACACTAAATCCCTTTCATTTGAGTATTTTTATAATCCTCATAATAAACCAAAAATCAAGTGTGGATATTGTGGGAATAATAAGAGACCTGGCATAATATTATATTCATCATAGAATTGATGAAATGAAATAAGTTCTTCTCCATCATGGTATTCCTTTACCTAATCATCTAGTTACAACACATGTAAAAAATTATATGGTCTCACTTAGACATATTGTGAGACATCAAAATCATTTGGGGATGAACAATGTAGTCCCATGGATTTCCTTGAGATATCATCTCCTCCATCGCTTGTTGCTACATCCAAATCCAATGTTGGCTCATCTATGGCTTCCAAGAATTCTATTTACTAGGAAATTAATATCAATTTTTTATATACACAATATTGGGATAAATTTATACTAGATATATCATCCATGTTTCTAGAATACTGTAGTCTAGATTAGGAAGACACTATTGAGGGCATTCATCTTCTCTTTTATGATAGCCACATCAAAATTTTTATCCCCAAACATATATCTTTGGATCCTATTCTATATCAAACTTCACATGAAGCATTTGAGAATTATTTAAATACTTTTTCATAGACATCATCTAGGTATTTGGATCATGTGTAGAATTTAGATACATTCATATTACATCCTACATATTTCTATTTGGAACGGGAAGTCATCTTGCATGCATTTATGGTATTGTTTCTTCCCAAGGGGATAAATATTGTTCAACATTCATGCATCATCTTTAGCATCTAGTGTCGTGTTGCAAGTATGAAGGTATTCTCATTGATTTCAACATGAATTATACTAAGTGGTGTTATCATTGATGTCAATTATGGGATGAAGATGTTGAGGATATTGAGAAAATTGTGAAAAAGAGGAAAACAAGTTGTGCATGTGTAGTTGAGAACTTGAGGAAGTGTTGTGAGTACATGGAGCTATCTTTTTTGTTGAAAAGTATGAAGATGAGCTAGAATGAAGCAATGAGATGAGATGATGTCTTGTGTACTTTTTTTTTCAAGTGCTCTTGAGAAAAAAATGATAAACAAAGTAAACTGTGTTGTGTAAGTATTTATAGTATGCTTCGGTATTGTGCTCCGTGTTCTTTCTGTGTTGATACTATGCATGTGTGGATCTTATAGGTTATTCAAGGTTGTTAGAGGTTTCTATATTTATAATTTGGGTTTCTAGATCATTGTACATGAAAGATAATTTCACTATTGTGTGGACCAGTTGTTCAGTGATGTTTTTTGTGGCCCAAGAGAAACGTATTTGCTTTGCGTGTCTCCACTGTTTGGTTTTAGGTTGTGCAGATTTGGGAAGTTGCTTATAATAATTTTATATTTCTATATTCAAGTTTATACTTGATTTGGTGTAGTAAAAAGTGAGTTTCATTTATTAGTATGAAAATAAGGGTTACCAGTTGTTCTGAGTTGAAGTGTTTGTATGACACGAGCCTAGATGAAGTGTTCGATGAATCTTAAGTTTTCATGGATCATTTTGGATTGTGTTCAAATGAATAATTTTGTTTGAAACTTTTGGATTGATTTTAGGAAGTTTGTACTTAATGATTATGGTGTTTTGCATGGGTGTTGGCCGACCTTGTGTTTAACACTACATGCGAGGCTTGTAGAAGTGTGTTGAAGTGTGTTGGGATCTATTTGGGTCCTAATTAAGGATTTATGTAGGTTTCCTTTCGTTCCTATCCACTGCGAGAATGTTTAGGTGCTGACTTATTTTGAATTTTTATGTATAAGGGCTAGTGGGTGACATTGGAGAAAGTTTTTGAGGTAGAACTTGATATAAATATGTATGGTGTTGATGCAAGAGTAAGAAGAAATATAGATGCAAGATTGATGTGAGTGATGTGTGTGATGTAAATTTGAGTAGACCAGTGCAAATTTCATGTTAGGATTCTTGAAGGTAGTGAGATGAAGGAATCCAAAATATTTCATGTGAGACTACAAAAGTGAGTGAGAAAATGTGGTGGAATCCTTGTTGCATTGAGAAGTGTTCTATGTGTAACATTATTCTTCTATGTTCTTGTATTCTTTATGTGGTAGTGAGCTCTGGCTGTGAGCCTTTTGGACAGTGTGTCCTATTCTGGAAGTGAGCCCTTTTTGTACCAGTTTTTCTATTACTTATATTGTGAGCTAATCCTCACTGTGGTTTTTCCCTCATTGGATTTTCCATGTAAATATAGTGTTCTCTTGTGTATGGTTTTTTGATTTCAGTTTCTGTTATGTGCATTTCATGTTTAATCATTCTGACAAAATAAGGGTTTAATGTATGCTTGTGGATCTAATTACTGTTGAGGGTTTTGAAGGTTTAATTTTCTACAATTGATTCAACCCCCTCTCAATTGTCTTGTTCATTTCAAAATGTTAAGCATCTATCAATACTATAGGAGGAATTTTGAGGGGATGCTACATGGTTTCTCTTCTCATCTCAATTTTGTGAGGCAAAATTTCTTTGCATGAAGTTCTTTCATTCTCACCTTTTGGGGGTTCACATAGAACTTATCTCTTTTCTTTCCTATGGGGGAAAAATTTATTGTATATTATGATAGAAGAAGTAATTGGGGGGTCATGATGATCCCTTCATTATATTTTCTATCTTCTTCACTTGAAAATTCTCTTTGTATCATTTCTATTTTGGAGAGGGTTTTTTTCCTATGGGTTTTTCTCCTTTATTCTATTTATGAGAAATTTATACATGAATGCCTAGCATGGCCTAGTAGTCAAGATCCATAATAATTTTATTTATCCTTCTTGAGTTACACTTAAGTAGGGGTGTTAGTGTAAATATGGTCATTATAAAACTAGTTAGCATATCAATCTTTCTTTGACCCATTCATGCTTGTATAGTCTCCACTTAGGGAATTTTTAGTTTTTATCTCACTTCATGTGGTTCAAAAACATGTGCTCACCTCTTCAAAAATCTATATCATGCACACTTACACATTCCCACAATTTTCATATGAACTAGAATGTGTTGCACATTTGGAGGGGTAGTAAGATATTTAGTCCTACCTTCATACCTACTCTATCTTTCCTTTATATTCAAGACACTCATTGTACATTTAGGTACTCATTTTATTTGATATACATGATTGTTTGTGCTCATAATTTACTTGTGGAATTTATCTTTGTTCTTGTAATTTGATCTTGGATGCTCCAATACTTAGGTCAATGATGTCCAAAGGCTCAAGTCTAGGGTAAATGAAACCATTTTCAACAAGGATGTCCTTTCAAAAGTGAGCAAGAATCTTGGATGTTTCAATTAAATTTTGTATGTGCTTTGGTTATTGGAACCTTTTCTTATGAATTTCATCTTCCTATATTTGATTGGGGCCTCTACATGAGAGTATGAAAATTATGCAATTTCTCTTTTTATTTTTGTGTTTTCTCCTTCATTTTTGAATAAGATTTTTGGACTCATTTGACCAAACCCCATATTACTAGGAATACGTGATGTATCATTATTGAAGGTTAGGTGAGGTGAGTAAGGGGATAGACACAACCAAATAGGTAGAAGTGACTTATAATATTTCCTCATTTCTTGGGAGACTTTTTTGTTAGCTTCTATAGACTTGAAATACTTGATATGTATTGAACTAAAATTGATGAAAACTAAGATTAGGATCAGTTTAAAGACTTAAGTGGATTTATTTAAATTATGAAAAATTTAAGGGGTAAATAGAAAAGATGGATTTAGGGAATTGTGACCTAGTAAAGGTGGTCTATACAAGAAATTCAAGCCTCCTATTAATATGAAAACAAGAAAAGGGTAAAATAATCACAAATGATAGATGGAACAAATAGAGTGTAATGAATTTTTTAATTTTTGAATGTATAATGTACATATTAATATGTATACAAATTATTTTTATATGTAATATTTCTTGAGATGAAAAGTGTTGATTATTTTTCCAATATCTTCACCTTCCATTGTGCACAATATGTAGGATCCATTATCGATACCTTCCTTTACTAGATATGGAAATTTCCAGTCATCCTGAAATTTTATTTTATTTTTACATCTCTTATTATTTATACCTCCTTTTCTAAGGATTAGTTATACTCTTTTAAATAATTAGGATGAATTTTCACCAATTTTAATTGAACTTATCTTGAGAGGTTTGGGCTTCATGATGTGTGTTAGCATGAAAAAGGCTTGGCAGTGAAACTCAGTTCAATATGAATTCTATTTTTTGATTAAAACATAATTAAATAAGTAAAATTTGTGTTTGTGACATTCAAATATTAGTTAAATATTTAATGTATTCTAAGAATTGATGTAGCTTGTAGAGAGTTTAAGGTTCTTACTATTCTTCTAGGAGAATGAAGCTGGTACTCATCCTATCATTTGGCTCATGGTATGAGTCCATGGAGTAATCAAAATTTCTAGGAAGCTCTAAGATAATTGGTTTTGTTATCCCAATAGTTATTCATATTGTGGTAATTAATTGATTATTTCAATCTAGACTAGGGGAACCTCCAAAAATTCATTAGATCTAGTAGAAGTATGGGGTGAGGGGTTATGCACAAGAATTTACTTCATGAATATCATCAAGGGAGCCTTAGGGCTGTTTGTATACTCATTTTCAGGTAAGTAAGTAGATGTGTAGTTGCTAGCTTCCTTAAGAATTTTGATTATTTAATCTATTGGAGATGTTAAGGGAGTGTAATAGCTTCTTGTAGGTGTTTCAATTTGAGGTTCAAAGGGGTATAATGATATATTTATATGGGTATTATAGTTGTGTTGATGGATGGAAATCCTTGTATTATTATCTTCCTAGATGATATTTCATTTGTTTGTAAATTGGTATGGTTTTTGCTCTTGGTCAAAGAATGATTCTTGCTTCAATTTTAAAAGTCTCTCTTTGAAATTAGTAAAGATATTGAGATCTAATACTTGGTCACTATTGTATATACCAATTGCAATTATTGGGACTTGTGCGTGGGTATCACTTTTCATAGGAGGTGGTTAGGGAATATCATTTAATTCTATGTGTGTCAAAATGAGATTAGTTTGTTAAATTGAAATATTGATGCAACCATGGGTAGAGGATCTAGTGAAGGATTATCCAATCATACAATTAAATGAATAAACATAAAACATAACTCAACTAAGTATAAAAAGCAATAAAATTATTTATTCATGGTTAGAATTGAATTATAATCCACCATGAGGGTTTGGAATATGAGGCCTTAGCCTTTAAAGATACATGGGCACAAATATGTGAAAATTACAAAATTTACCAAATGATGTTATAATATAATGCTCTTTTGATTATTAGATAAATTAAAGCCAAAACTAAAGTTTAGTAAGACTAAAAACTTGTTGGCTTCTTCTGTGGCATTTGTCCTTGATGTCAAAACTACCCTGGGTTGGTGCCTTGGCATTTCACAGTTTGGTCTTATTATGGCATTTGATTGGCACATTTGATATTTGGTATTCATTTGACATTGGTACAATTGGCATAGTTTCTTGTAAGGGTATTAAGAATGATCATGGCACACAAGTTATTGATCATGTTGAACAATTGTAGGCTCAGTTTTCCAAAACAATCAGTAATTCAAATGTCAAAACATTCATTTTTCAAGTGCTTAAGGGCTTCACGTTTTGTGGTTTTGGTTATCACATTTTATTGTGTTTTGTTTATGAACATATGCATATCTCTTGACATATATGATTGATACTATAATTGTGTCATCGGATATTAGAAAATGGACATCAAAGTATGTGGATGAAATCGACATCAAAAGATGATTAAGAGGTTTGCATGGTTTATAAGTGATATAAATTTTTGGTAAGTGCCTTGGTCGACATTATTGCATAGCACATTTTAAAAGTTCACTCAAGACGACTATAGTTCTTTTGTGATCGGGCTGTTTATAGTTGACATGGTTCACTGTTATTAGCTTGGGTATATGGCAAATAAAGGTCATATATGAAATCGGGTCTTATGTTTAAATATTTCATTAGGCCTTAAGGCCGACAACAGGTATGAGGTTCTGATTATTTAAAAGCCACTATGAAAGTAATATGGCTTTGATTTATTGGTAACAATGATGGCTAAGGTAATCGACATTTATTTTATGTGGTCATGTCAAATTATTTAAGACTTAATTGTGTCAGCATTCTTACTTGATTAATCATTGAACAATGATAATGATGATCGATGGTTTGTATGCATTCAAAGGTAATAAGATTGTCAACATGCATTGCATTGGCTTGTCCGTAGAATTTAGAATGCATTATGAGGTTTCTACTTATGACTTCAGTCCTTTTAGACTTCAAACTTTATCAATACTTAAAAAGATCGATTATTTGCTAAGGAAATTTAGGTCATTCGTTTTTCTTTACAAGCTCGAGGGTTTGGAACCCTATCTTGGCCGCCATCATAGAGATCTTCTCACAGTCGTTACACAGTGTTTGTTGGGTTTCTGCAACTCTTTGAAAATGAATGGGGGTATCTACAAGATCCTTGCCTTGGTCAATGGCTATGTCAGCTACTTGTCACTGGATGAAGGCTCAAACCTGGAAGAAGTCCTTGCTGCTTTGCTACTTTGCCAGTCTGGTAAATATCTCCATGATAGTTTCTCTATCATTCTCCTCAGGTATTCACCTTATCAAGTATCTTTTGAGGAACCGTTACTTCTATTGGCACAAATAATTGGAGACAAGTGTTTTCTTCTTTCTGGAAAATGATAAAATGGGTTTATTTGTTTGTGGTCAGAAATAATGCATGTCGGTTTCTAATAATTTGAAATGCATACCCAAATATTTTATCATATCATTTTTGCTTCTGCTTTAAGGGATGGTGTTTTTGATTTGTGGGTAATCATGCTTTCTGCAAATCATTTCAGTGTTCCACTTGGATTCAGTGATAGTTGTTTTTGAGTGCACAAAAATGGGGTTTCAATTACATTGTTTCTTACATCAGTATTCGAGGGTATTGTGTACATGGAATATTTTTATTTTTAATGCTGTTTCAGTTAGCATTGCCTATGTAGGATCCTTGTGTGGACAATGTTCAATATTCTTTCTAAAAATGCACTTTCCTTGACCATTCTGTTAGAAACAAACCTCCATGATGAGCATTTCTTAGAATCACTAAAATTCTTGGCAACAAAGTTTGACAGAAGTTGGGTACATAAAATTTACCTTTTTTTTTTTTGAAAAATGAGAAAAAAGTTACTGTGTTGTAATTTCTTGAGTTGTAATGATAAAATATATGTAAGAAGAAAAAGAGAGTGAGATTAGTTTTTTGAGATTCATGAAAAATAGAGAGAAAGTGTTAACTGTTTCAGAACTATGTGAAATGACTGAGAAGTATAGTGAAAAATCATAGCTATTATATTGAAGAAATGTTGAGTTTTGAGATTGAAAATTTGAAACATGAGTTCAATATCAAGTTGTCTTAAGGCTTGACAATGGCTGGAATTTTGAAGGTTCATTCTTAAACTTTGAGGATTTTAGATATTGTCTGTCAAGAGACACTTGAGAGAAAAGAGAGAAACAAAGAGATCCTCTGTATCATTGTATGTCTTACTGAAAATAGAAAAGGGGTTGGTACTCCTTGAAATTGGTGTTTCAAAATGAGGGGTTGGTGCTCCTTGAGTTGGTGCTCAGAAATCAGCCTATAAGGCATTGTCAAAGTGGTTTTTAAAAATATAAGCCTAGAAAGGCAGCAGTTTAGGAGTGTTTTTTCTACCCCAGGAGGGTTTTCCACTCGAAAATTTCTGTGTCTCTCTTTTGTGTGATTTGTGTCTATCTTGCATAATCTTTCTTTCAGTCATTTATGTTTTTGTGCTTATTCAGTTGGTCAATGCTTTGATACTTTAAGGTTGTTTAAAAGTTTAACATCAATTTGTTCAATTCTATCATGCAAATTTAGATTGTGCAAATATGATGCAAAAAGTATTTCATAAATTGAATTTAAATCTGTATTCTGTGTTCATTATATGAATGTTCAAAAAAGTTTGTCAAAAGCAAGTTAAAGTTGCATTTTATGAAAATTTATAGTTCTGTTCATAAAGCACAACAAGATTGTTCATAAAGCTTTGATTGAACAATATCATATGATGCTTTTAATATGGGTTGTAAATGTTAGTCAAGTTTCATGTCAATCTAATCTAAAGTGTTAATGTTGACTTTCTTAAACAAATCTATCACATTGGGTTAAAATTAGTAAAAGTTTCATTATGCTTTCAAAGTCAAAGTTAAAATTATTCCACTCTAATTCACCCCCCCTCTCAGAGTGAATCCACTTCCAACAAAACTATCTAAATTTAACTTATTATGTGGTATTTATATAGCAAGCCATAGTCTTAGGAATGATCTTTGTTAGAAACAAGGAGGTGTAATGCTCGATGCCAAGCGTAACATATAGTCAATCAAATGTGTGGAAGGATCCTTCTAGACTAAGTATATGATGATGATAGGTTAATAAATCTCGGTGTGGTTTGGACCATAAGCTCTCTTGAGATCAACAAGTTTATAAAATATTCCCTTATTTCTACATGATTAAGAAAGGTGCCACAAGATTCAAATAGTAAAAGTAGTTGTTACCTTGTTATTCTTGGTTTAAAGTCAAAAAATTTAATATGCCTTTGTAGTGATATGAATATCATAAAAAAAGATGATATTTTGTTATTTATTAGTAGAATATGTGCTCCCAAATGCAATGTGAAATATGCATTTTCAATTGAATATGATAGGAATCACAATGTTTGGATAATGATTGAAATGCTATTGAAAACCCACAAACAAAAAAAGTAAAATAAAATAGTTTTAGGTGATGCAAGATTACTATAACACACAAGATGCTCCTTCATTAGAGATTATGGGTAATTTTATAAGTGAATCCCTCACTTTTTAGTGGCCAAATAGAAAAAATGGTCTACTTTAGCCTTAGAAAGTTAAGATGAGTCTTCAATCAAATTTCCCTTTTATTTTACCAAATATTCTTCATATTATTTATTTTCAGTGCTTATTCCAACCATACTATATAAAAACTCCTCAATATCCTCTTTGTGATGTCATATTTGATTCTTCTATTGTGCTTATGTGTCACTATCTTATAATTATCCTTCACATGATACTAATATAAATCTAATTCTAAAAAATTGAATATTGGTGATATGCCTAAATTTTTGGTATCTTTAGTTCATATGTATTTTTTGAATCAGACCTTTTAGAAACATTACAAGGATGAAAATTTTTAATCCTTAATTTGTTACATTTTCCAAATGAATGATTTAATTTTTGAAGAGATGCCACCGCTACATCTCCAATTGAAATTTCCTTATATAATATCTTCTCATTATATCTACCATTCATCATTTCCCAATGAATCCTTTATTTCACATGCACTTCTTTCATGTGTTCTATGTGTTGATGCCAAAAATTGACAAGCAAAAACCTTATGGGAAACTCAGTTAAAGGGGGGACCTATTGCACTAACTGAGTAATATCTGAGTTTTTAAAGAAGCTGACTTCTTCTGTAGTTTGAGGTTTGGAAAGGGAAAAGGAAGCAAACATATAAAATAAAATCTAACTAAGGTGATGCACCAATAAGTAGATATGGGCATGGTAAACCTATCTGTTGGATATGATTTAAGGGCCGTTCAACAATCCGCTATGTCCTAGAATAACATAAATCATAGATGAAATCTAGAGTAATTTATCAAATGACATAAAATAATTCCCATATGCATTCACTAAAAAGAAGAGTGAAGGACATGATCTAAATCAACAAGATTGTATTGAAATTATGGAAGCTCTACAAATAAACTATCCAGTACAATAATGGTACAGCATAATGTTTTATCAAATAGCTAAGAATTAGAAAGGCTGAACAATGGCACAGTTTGTGAGTCTTATACAACAATCTAAAACAATACAAAAGGCCTAGTGTCTTTCACTATTTTTCTGCCAATTACGAACCCCTTCTTCGAAAGAAGAGGTAGTATAAATATAGAAGAAATGATCCCACCGTCATTGAGTCGATAACAAGAAAGCTTCCTTGGCAAGAATAATGATGCCCATCGCAATGATTTCCCCAGGCCATTGCAACAAAAAAGATTCTGAACCATAGAATGCAATCACCTTCGAGCCAAATGCATCCTTTGCAAATGATGACGTTGGTCCTAGCATAGAAGCATCAACTCTCCAACAGAAATGTGTTGCTAACCCACATAGTCAATTAGGAAATGTGGCAGATATGTCCTCTGTAAATGATGACGGTGGTGTCAGCGTAAAAGCAAAAACTCTCTAGTAGAAATGTGTCGCTAAACCATAGAGTCAGTTAGGACACGTGGCAGAATGGCACAACCCATTGCTCGCTTCATCCTTCTCTTCAATGAAATGCCTATGGAGAAGAAACATGGAGAAGTCTTAATTTCTTGCGTTGACTATGGGGCCCGCTAAAAGGTTGTATGCGGAAAGATGCTACGTGGCACACAAACATAGCTTGATAGAGAAGTGAAGGGAATCAAGCCTTAAAGGTGCATGCTACTGACACATGGAGATATGGCAGGGATTAGTAGGAAGGCAAAGGAAGAAAACCTTGCGAGGAGTGCATGATGGATACGTGGCATATTGGGTGGAGCTTTACGAAAAAGGGATCAAAGATATTAAAATGTATGGGGCGTGAGTGGAAGCCAAGAAAAATAACACTATCAACCCAAAGGGAGCTAGAGGGATTTTATATCCACAACTTTTGGTGACTATCAGGGGCATTTAACTTGCAGAATGAGGAACCCAAAATTTTTGGTTCTAGACTAGAGCCTTGTTTATTGGGCGACAAGGTCAGAGCTTCGAGAGAGTAGTTTGTAGAGGCATCTAGTCAGCCTTAGATGGCACTAATATGGAGCGTAGATTCTCTTGCACCTCATGTAGATCAATTAATTATTTGAATGGAAGCTTCATGGTTATCCCAGACCTAGATTCAAGTTGAAAAAGCAATTGCGTAATCTGATGGGTGACACCCTCGATATCCTTGGCGGTAGGGGGCTGATTGAAGCTCTGGAAAGTAGATATGTCCTACTACTTCTCTCCAATCTTGGTTGCAATCTGCTCTACCATTGCCATTGAATCATAAGAGAAAAATGGGGAGGGTAGGCCCATCTGAGTTAGTTGGTAGAATTTTTCCCGTATGGTATTCATGGTTTGCCCTAATGTGGTAGAGAAATCACTGGCATGGAGGATTGCTGCATTGCAAGAGATGAATTTCTTTGCTGTCTTAGCATCTAACTTCCAGTCCTCAATTCCAACACTCACCAAGTCTTCATTCGACACCGTATATAGCTTATCCAACAACCTTTCTACCTTGGGAACCTTCTCCGCAATGAACTGCAGGAACTTCTCAATCATCTCATGAGCCTCCCAACTCAAACTTGAAGCCTCCACCATGAACTAAAGTGTAGGATGAAGAGTCAGACAAAAGGCCTTTTCCCAGTATGAAACATACAGTTGTTGGGCTACCAGAAGGAGGTCCGACTAGGTAGCAGGGGGTTGGGGAGGATTCCTCAAAAGGTTGATTTCCACATCCCTTGTCTTGACGTCCTATGTTAGCTTGACCATTTTATTTTCCATAGTGGAGAGCTACTCCTACAAGGTCTTCAACTCAACAAGCCATTTTTCCTGGGCCTGGATTCTCGCCATAGATTCCCTATCTAGGGAGAGACTTAACTCCTGGATTTCCATTTCGAATTGAGCCTGTCGGCCTTGGAGGTCCGATTCCTTCTGCTGCATTATCTGCTCCAATTTATCTCGTTGGCACTGAAGCTCTTCATTCCTTTGTTGTATTTCCTTCTCTGCCCACACCAACCAGTCCTGTAATTCTTGATTTCTCCGCTATAATTCCTCGACCAGGTTGGGATCCTAGGATTGGAACTTCATAAGTTCCTCTTGGAGTCAAGCCTGTTCTGCCTCTGCTTGCTGTGACAAGCGTGAAAATTTAGCATCCCTCACCTTGTCCTTTGCCAGTAGGACCTTGATCCTTTCCTTAATATTTTTCATCTCATCTTCGTTATTCAGTTGGCGACCGAACTTGAGGAAGTCGATGGTCACCACACACTGGGTTTCCTCCATGAGCTCAAGTTTATCCTTTGGCCGAGTTGCGTGTAGATTAAGTCCCATAGCATGGATAATGTAATCCTCAGGCCACATTTCTCCCTGAGGCTTAATGAAATTTGGATCCATGGTTGCAAAGTGAAATTATTGCTAAGCCTCATTGAAAAGTGTCTGTACCCTTGGCTTGGCTGGCCTTTTAGCATCCTTGTCCCTCTACTTCTAGAGGCTGAGAGATTGTGGTTGTTTTGTTTTATCGCTTTCTGACAAAAATTCTACTGGTGACCTAATGAGCTCACTCACAAAGGGTGCATCGAGAGGAACAACAAAAGGGAATGGAAGAGTAGTGGTTCCTACTGATTTCTTCTTTGGAAGAGAGAGGGTTAGTGGGGAGAATGTGGGAATATTCCAAAGCCTAGATTGTGAAGTGGAAGGAGGACTCATGGGAAGCGGTGGCGGGAGTGGAGGTGCAACGGGTTCCATTTCCTGGGCAAGCTGAGTCAGAGTTGACACATTGGATGTGGAAGGCATAGCAATAGCAGTTGCAAATTGAGTTATGAAAAACGGTGGGTTAACCCGCAGGGGAGTAAAAGTGAATTATTTTGCTTGGGAGAACTGGGAAAAACCTCCTGCGACCGTTGCAACAGAAGCAGAGAAGGAGAGGCTAACACTTGAGGTGACAGATGATGCAAAGAAAATGGAAGAAACCAGAGATTAAGAATCAAAAAGAGGGGGAGATAAAGATACCTGAGCTATGGATGACTCCGATCCTTGGCTCATTGCAGGTTCTTGTAAACCCTCTCTAGAAGCCACATCTATGCACTTCCTTTTTGTTGGTGGGGAATCCTTCACCTATAAGACCTCCTTTGGGTGTTGTTGGGCCTGACCTCTAGGTCTTTTCATGACCTATGAGTGTGTCTGCAAGGTTCCTGAATGCGATATATTCACCCACAACTTTGAAGTAGTTATGCTAGGCTGCTTCACTACTTTTTCAACTTGCTGTGTTGGGGCCTTCCTTACTTCCTTCTCCTTACCCTTCCTGGAATATTTCTTGGCTCCCTCTGGGTTGATCTCCTCATCATCACTGGCGTCAGTGTCATCATGCGCTTTGTTCTACAAAGTATCAAATTTTTCATCCGTTTCCACATCTTGGAATAGGGCATCATAGCGTTTGATTTCCTGACGGTATTTCCAAAAATCTTTAATCTTTTCTTTGGTCCACAACCATTGCTTGACTAGACTATTGTGAAGTGTGGCACCTATTTAGATTTTCTCATTAAACTTCGCCAAAGGAAAATAGAAATTGAGCCATGGAGGCCTCTTATCTTCTGTGGGGATGTGAACCAGGTCTATAAATAAATCATCCTTGTTCGACAGGGGATTCCACCACTTTTCCCAGTAAGGTCGGGGGCTGGGAGTTACCTGAATACTTGTGCCTTTCAAGTCATTGTCGGGGTTGTATTGCCATTTTTTACAAATCAATACCAACCCCAAATGAGCCAGTTTCTCCTCTAGCAACTTAAGCGATTGCTTCTTTTCCATTACCACTGTTTTAAAGCTTAGTGAGTAGAAGAAAAATCCTTTCTTCTTGGCCTTCCCTCTACAAAAGGCAAAGTCAATAATTGATATTTTTTAAAAAAATTCAAGGGCTAGCACCCGATTAGTGAGGAATGTCGGGAGCCAGAACGGTTCCTCGGTGAAGTTGCACACTCGAATGAATGTGAAGTCCTCCACAAGAAACCAATCTCACTTGGGAGTGAAGCTCTACATCCACCCCTTTTGGTTGGCAGAAATCCAATAAAGTCCATCGTCCTTACTCAAATCTTGCAGAATCAAAGTCAAGAAATAATCTGAAGATGCATAGTAGTCATAAGTTGTGGAAAGGATGGGAGTCCATAAAAAAACTATCCTTCTAACTCCCTTCTCATCAAAAATTGCTAACCTCATATATTTGATGAAGAAGTCAGGGTTCTGATGTAAAAAAATATTAGGCAAGGAGAGAAGGAAACCTAAACTTATGTTGTGTTATGTATTCCCTGATTTGGCTTATCATTTCTCAGATAATGACTTCTACGAAATCATACCAGAATAAAGAATGTTGTCTCCTCAGCTAAAAACCCAAACCTAGTTAGGACTCATGTACCCATTTATCTTCATCCATCCCATAAATAAAGGTCGTCATGGAGAAGGTGTCCTACATATCCCCCTTAAAAGTGTTGTGCGCTACTAGGATTTCTGGCGGCTTTGTCATGTCTTCCCAGGATCTTTGGGTTTCCTGGTTATAGAAATATAGAGCCTTTTCTCTCCCTTTCCAGAAGATCTCTCCTTTTTCTAGAGTGAATGGCTCCATCTTTTCTACTCTAGAGCCCAATCTTGGGATACAAAGCACATCTCTGATGGCCTCATCACTGATTACAACCCTCAACTCCCGGCCTTCAATGGAATTGGTATCTGGGTTGAAATGCAAAATGCCCTCATTAACCAGCTCTGGGCAATAATGCACAAAAGGAACCATGTACTGCGAGAGTCCACAAAACCATTTCTTGTATGTCAAATGGTGTTCGCTAGTGGCCACCTTCATTCTTTTGCAAGTGGCCTCCCTTATATTTTTAGGGTTGGTCTTGAGAATGGGATCATGAATGCTATCCCACTCCTCCTTTATTTGGATCTGGTCCCTATGGTTTTTCTACTTTTCCGCATCCCTCATGCGAAACCACTGCGGATTCTCTTGTATTCCAGGTGAAGAATAAGAGGTATCTCCGAAGATATTGGCCATGGGAACTATACGCATGGCATCAAACAAGCTTTGGACTATCTCACCTTGCGCTTCCATTTGAGGATTTTGGGATGCTTCCATTTTGCTCTACAAAATTACCCTTCTTCAAAACACACCAGTATTGGACGAATGGAACCTAAACAAAAAATTCCAATACAAGGCTTGCATTGAACATAATTTCAGATGGATTCTTGTTCTTTTTTTTGATCTGAATCATTCAAGCATAGTGCTTCACTAGCAATTATTTCTCCAAACCTGGCTGCTTTGATTTCTTTTGTATTCTTTAGCAATTCTACACTCAAAATTCTTTGCACAAGATAGGGTATTCAAGAAGATTTTCATATTGTTTTACTCTTTGCATGCACACTTAACTTTTTCTCGATCGAAGTTAGAAACAACAATAGCCTTTTTGCATTAAATTCGACATGTACTGCCAACTCCCTTGCTCATAAAAAATGAATTTCTTGCTCTTTTGAAAAGACAAGAATTCATAATGCTAACTATTAAGCACGTCCTTCAACATGATTTTCTTGGGAAATTGAGCTGATGATTGCAAGCGTATAAAACTTTGCATGCTTGGCAATTAATATCTTGAAAAAATGATTAAGCCCAAATGCAATGAGTATGCCTTGACAAGATTTGAGTTCCGCCTCAAAGGCAGAAACATGCTTGCATCATGAAACCTCAACATCTATTCATATGGCCAATCACTTGGGACTGCCACCAACTTGTGCTAATTAATTACTTCCTCTTAATCTCGCTTGCAACAATTCGTACATGGTGATGGAGCTTATAAAATTTTGAGGAATTTTCTTTCTGCTTCTATGGGTTTAGTATCTTTTGTAAAACCCTTGTCCCCATGAATGAGTAAGGGTTTTAGTTACAAACGTTTTCATATGCTATGTTTTGATATTGACCTACCTGGTTAGTCACCAACTTCTTAAGTCTTTTCTTGAGCCATTTGGCATGTTAGTTTACCAAACCCTGTAGCCTGAAGAACCGGTCACCTTTTTCCCACTGCATAAAGTCTCTTTCTAATGTTGGGTTTTAAAATTTTTAACCAGGTGACTTAAGCTTAAGTCATTTAACCCGTGGTGGTCATATCATCATCAGCCAGACCGTGTCACATCCATTAAATGCTAATATTGTGTGAAGTGCAAGTGTCAAGATTTGATGATTTAGGAAGAGATCTGAACCATACCCCACCAGCCCATGAGAGTTAAATGCCAACGAGATAAATACAATGAGGTTGGCGAAAGGTAGGTGCATGTTCATGTACAGTGTGAGACCCATTCCCCACTACTACACCCATGGACCGACACCTTCAATGAGTGGTTGAGATTAAAATCTTGGGAACTATCTTCACTGTTCCCCGCTTGCTCATTGGGTGGAAATGAAAGATGGTTAAGACTAGCGAGATCAGAGAGATCTCAACATCTGTCCTCACCTGCGCTTCCCATGGGGCCCCACATTGCGAAGATGTCATCCGACATGGATGAATATTGTTGGTCGTGAACATCTCAGCGAAGCGCCGCTAGAAATAAAAAATGATCAAACAAAAGCTGGCTGTGAGATCATCTAACAAGGAAGAATATCGACATCTAGCATTCAAAATTGGTGAACAACATGTGATGGCCATTTTATCCTATGTAGAGAGCTTACATTAATGGCTAACATCTTGTAAAATAATTGAGTTGATCTTAACCCATGTGGAGATGCAAGCATTGGTAATCATGGGGAGTGGGCTACAAATTTCCATACAAGTGGGGAACTAAATGATGGTATTATACATGCCATGAATTGATCTACCCGCATGTGTTTAGATTAATCATTGGTGATTGATTTTATCACTTTGTTCAATAAATAGAGGCGATATGTTTCTATTTTCACTATAGCAATTGAACTACAGGGTCTACAAATTATCTCACAAACAGAGGTTGAGTGTGTTCTATTCTTTGGTCACAAAATGAGCAAGCCATCAGAACCACCTAAGAGGACCACCCGATTTTGCTCGCAAAGGCATGGTTCGAGTGTTCCTGGATGTGATTCAACAGTAAGGATGGACACAAATGCTAGCAGATCTCATATTGTGCCTACCAGGTGCAACCGAAGGTTGCAATTTGAAAATGTGGCTACGGAGAAGGAAGACGACAAGGGCAAGCAACCAATGCAGTCTGCTACTAGAATTAAGAATAAAGTGAGATATGGGAGTGGCTCCTATGGATGCCAACACTCACCTATTGATCTTACATGTAGCACTTCAGCTAGTGAATCTAAGACCAACTCCGACTACACCTGGTACCTCGAACTCTTGTGTCAAGGTCGACTCCCTGGTCAGGAGGTAATATCTGTCTTGCCACTGGTAGTCAAAACTCCGAGTGGGTGGAATGGTACTGTGTTGCATAGGGAAGAGGAGGAAGAAACAGAGGTTTCTTCTCCTCCTATTACGATGAATCAGAGTGGGTGTGTATTGTTATGCCTTGCATAACCACCCCATCTTTTACCTTGGTCAAAATGGGTCCCCCTTTGTGTTTTTTGTACTTAGTTGTTTTTGGAACAAAGTTTGGAGTCTAGTTTTTCCAATACTTTGTTTTTCTTTGATTTCTCTTTCGGAGTCAGAACCGGAGATGAATCGGGTTCTGAAAGTTCTTTCGAGGCTTGTTTTTTTTGGTTCTATCCCGAAAGTCTTTTCTTTGCCTTTGTTTTTGCTCTTGGCGGAAGCGGAGCCGGAGTGGGAATTGGGATGGTTGTTATCAAAATTTGCAAAATCAAATTCAATTCCGATCCCGCCTCCGCTCCCTTTTTAATATTTGTTTGTCTCGGTTTTTATGTTTTGTTTTATTAGGTTGGTCTTTTACTTAACTTTTTGTTTTTGTTTTTATTTTGTTTTTAGTTGTCGGACGCGGAGTCGGAATGGGGATAAGGTTTGGAAATTTTATGATTTTAAGATTCTATTTCCATTTTAGTTCTGACCCCACTAATTTTTTGTCATTGACTTTTTGACTGAAGTTGCACTACAGACCAGTGTTCGTTCTCTTACAGTTCCGACTCCGCCTTTACTACATTTTAATGCATTAATGGTGGTTGCCGATGTAGGTAGAAATTCACATATTTTTCTTTATTAAGGGTTAAAGTCAATCATTATTGTTATTATCAGAAGTCTGAGAGCGCGAAGAGCAATAGCAGAGTTTGTTTGAGCAAATTGATTGAGATAGAGAAGGGATATTGTGTGCGAATCGATTCAAAAAGTTAGCGTGGCTTTGTTTGTGTTTGAGGCAGGTCTTTTATCTTTATTTTTCGTTGTTTATTTCCTTGTTGTGTTTTGTTTTGTATCTATTTGCGTGTTCAATCATTGTGTTTTAAAGCAATTTTATGATCATCGATGTGATTGGATGAGCAGGTTCTTGTTTTGGCTTGTTTTGTTTTGCTTTAATATTTGTTGTCTTGTTTTATCGTGTCATTTCTTTCTATTTTTGGGCATTGTTGCTTTCACGTCTTAATCGTGATCGCGTAGTGTCGTTTTTGATTTGCAGTAGATTAGATTAGATTAAAGGTTTTTATTATGGCGTGAGTTAGATTAAGAATTTACAGTGAGGTAGATTAGAGATTTTACAGTGAGTTAAGGTAGATTAGATTTATTGTTTAAATTAGGGTTTCGTCGTTTGGGAGAATGGCAAGGTTTTAAACCCGTGCTTTGGTTTTATTAAGTTTGTTAGATTAAGGTTTCATCGGTCTCTGCAATTACTTTAAATAAGATTTAAATAAATGGCTCTAAAATACATATGTTCCCCACGGTCATATGAGGGTAGAGTTTTTAAGCTCCTTTGCCATTTTATGGCGACCTAGGTTTAATCATGAAGTTATGATGAAAATGAATAAATTTGATGATGTCATGATTAGCATAGGCGGAGGCGGGATTGGAATAGGTATGGGCATAAGAGTTTTGTTTTTACCAAAGTTATCAATTCCATTGCTATCTTGTTTTCGATTTTGAGTTCTAAAAGGTTTTCTTGAAGTATGTGATAATTAGCGGAGGTGGGATCAGAACTGATCTTGAACTTAAGAATTTTGTTCGTAAAGGTTATCAGTTCCATTTTCATCCCGTGTCCGGCTCCGCATATAGTGAGGAGTCTTTTGTCGAAGTAACGATAACCAAATCGGAGGCAGAGGCAGAATGAGAATAGAATATGAAAAGAAGAGAATTCGAAGAAAAACCAAATCCCTTTTTCATTCCGATCCCAGTTTTGATAACTTCCCCGACTCCGACTCCGATGTATATGTAATAGGTATGTTTTTAAAACATGTTTTATAATGATTTATTTGAAGGTCTAATTAGAGGTTTGCTTGCAGGAGATTTGAGAGATGTCAGGAATGTCAGGAGAGGCTGCTCGAAGGAATCAACCGGCTGGAACGTCAAAGATAGCACCAAAAATCAAGAAGGTGAAACCAGAACAACTACCTTATACATTAAGGTATGATCATAGGAATCCAGTGGTGAAGGCGAGCAAGGTGGAATCAGACTGGTCAGATATCACAGATACTAATCTGGACCAGTATAGTTTTGAAGAATTATATGAAGAGACCTTTGCAGAAAGGGAAAACTTGATAGGGAGAACTCAAAGGATTGTTGACTCTGGTCTTGCACATATCACTGTGTTTCCTTTGTCAGTTCAGTGTCCAGAGTTGATATGTACAGTGGCCAGTACTTATAATCCAGCTACAAGATTATGCATGGATTCACATAATAATGTGATTATAGATCTTACTCCGTAGATGTTCCAAAGTATATTTAATGTTCCTGATCCCAAGAATTTAGTGCAATTAACTAAGGCTGAGGCATTGGAGAAATACAGTAAGCATAAAGACTCCAATAAGTCTCATTTAAACAAAAGATGGTTAAGCACCGAGAAGAATCTTTAAGCAAACTGGCAGACCAGCCAAAGAGGGCAGACTTCAAGAAGGAGATATCTGATTTGATATTGATGCTGTCCAGAGTGTTTGGGAAGAGGGATGCCTTCCATTTCAAGGAATGGATGTTTCATTTTATTCAAGTGATCTTTCAGGGTGATTATCAATTTGATTGGTCAATGATTGTTTCTGATGCCATACATGATCAGCTCACAAGGGTCAGACAAACCAAATCTTTCTTCATGACTTCATATGTGGTCTATGCTACGGCAAGAATGGGGATTTTCCTAGGATTAAACAGAGTAGGTATAATGGGAGTCTTGGATGGACAAAGGAAGGTGTGAGAACACTACGATCAATTATCCCTTCAGGTTGCTGAGACTCACTTCAGGAGAGTCAATGATGCCTTTTTATATGTGGTTATCAACCAGTTGAGTGGAGATGCAGGATACAGGTTAAGCCAAGAAGCTATGGCATTCATTTTTGAATGGGGAAGTTGGTACATCCAATACCCCAAATTTACATACTTTAGATTGTTTGGGTTTGAAGGTCATCCCCATTTACTTCCAAGATGCTGCAGCAATAGAATAGTGCTTATGGAATTTGTATATCAAGCCATTGGAGTTAATGCTAGATTTGGGATGAAGCACAAGACAGGATGCCATAAGTTTCCTATGACACTGGGGGAATATGGCTGTCAACACTTGAAGGCAGCTAAGGTGGTTTGTAATGAGTTGATACAATTAAAATTGGGATTGTATATAGCTCGTAAGTATTTTGATCCAAAGAAGAAGATGTATGCTTTATTACCTTCAGTGTTTACTAGACATTTTAATTTGTTGGAGGATTTTTGGTGTGATAGGCAGGATGAATATGACTTAAGGAAGAAGAATTATGAGAGATTACCAGTCTCACTTATGGTAGAGCTGGGTATTAAAGATAATATTCCTAACACTTTGGTGGATGATGGAATTGTATTAGATCCCTCATATGAAGCTTTGAAGATTGGCACCAAAAACTTAGATCCAATAGACTGGAATGAGAAAGAAACTATTGATATTAAGAAACTAGGAAGAACAGTCTTGGATAGAAGTGTGTAATGGTTGATGATGAGAACTCAAGCTCCTTAGGGACCAATCCTCAAGAAAGGTAAAGGGTATAAGAGGATTAAAAGAAAGGAACCTTCCAAGGAACCATTAGAATTCTTTCCTCCTGATGTTGAAGAAACAGAGTTGGAGGTAGTTGACGAAGAAGAAGAAACACCCGAGGGAGATGTTCCAATTCAATCTGCTGTTCCTACACCCGCATTGGGTGAGTCATCTGCACAAGCCCCACTCACAAGAAAGAAAAGTAAAGAAGTTCAAGGAGTAATTTATGCCATGGCTGAAGCTACTAAAGGAAAAGAAGTGGAGGAAGAATTGGTAGAAATTGAGACAGACTCAGATGAAACTCTGTCAGAGAAGAACTTACAAGAAAATGTACCTCTAGATTATACTGTTGAGCAGATTCTTACACAGGAAGAACAATGGAAACAATTTGAAGATGCTACCAGAGAATCTGATGCAATGGCTGCTGCGGAGAAACAAAAGGAAATGGAGGCAAAGTTACAAGCTGATGCTCTACTTCAACAACAGCAATCAAAGGTAAAAGACGTTGAAACAAGGACAGCGACTGATACAATGGAGGAGAAAATGAGGCAATGAGAGCATGAGATCAAGGTCAAGGCAGAAAATGACAAGCTAGAATTGATACAGAAGATCCATGATCTCGAGGAGGAGAAAGCAAGAAATCGAAGGGAAAAGGAAGCCCTGGTTGCTAGATTGAAGCTTGCAGAGGAGGCTCGACAGAAAGAACAAGAAGCTGAAGCTCTAAGAAAAGAAAAAGAGGCTGAAGAGCTAGTAAAGAAACAACAAGCTGAGGAAGAAAGGGAAAAGTTAGAGAAACTCATAGCCTTGGAAATGGAAAGGATAGAAAAGGAAGAAACTGAAAGGAAGCAAAAAGAAGAAGAGGCCGAAGCTGCAAAATTTAAAGCCTTAGAGGTAGAACGGTTGGAAAGAGAGGCCTTAGAGAAAGAAAAGTTAGAGAAGGATCAAATGGAAGAGGAGAGATTGAGAAAGGAAGAAGAAGACAGGAAAATACAGGAACAAAGAGATAGAGAAGAGGCTGACAAGTTGGTGCAGATGCATGTGCTACAGGAGCAACAAGAAAAGGCAAAGGTTGATTCTCAACCTGAGGTAGATATTCAGCCATCGTCTACAGTTGTTGCTTCCTCTTCCATGATGATGACTCCTAGTGCTCCTACATGGTTGAAATTAGATTTGAAGAAGAGAGCTAGAACACCTCCTCAACCTCTTAATTGGGAGGACATGATGAAGGAGATTGAACAGGAAAGGCCTAAGAAGAGGGATAAAGTTTTGCATTCTACTAGACTCATAGATAAAGGGGAGATAGTTACTGAATGTGCCATGCCTATGATTAAAAAGGAGGTAGGGGATATGCAGCTCACATACTATCAATTGAGTATGGTTAACTTGGGAAGACCCACTAGAAATCAACAAATGAATCTGATTGATGTGGTGGCTTCAACGACAAAATCAAGGATGATTAAGGACAAAAAAAAGAAAGATGAGCTTAAGGCTCAATTGGATTAGTTACATTCATCCTTGAAGAGTGTCTCCTCTCCAAGGTCACAACAGGTTGCAGCAATTGAGACTCCTATTTTGCTAAGCAAAAAGGAGGTTGATGATTTGGTGCAGGTTAGAGGTAAGGCGGTGATGGTTGACAAATGGATAGACAAAGTGAACCGGGAGGTAGGTGAGGTTTTGGAAAAAGGATTTGAAACCTATAAGGAGGCAGAAGGAGTAATAAAAGAGATGCATCAATATATTGAGGCATCCGAGAAGTTAGAAGAAGAGTACAAAGAGTATAGTGAAAAGTTAGAGAAGATAAATACATTGCCTCTAACTACTCTTCTAGAAGAATCTATACTCGAAGATGATAATAAAGATTTTGTAGAAAATACTTCTCGTATCCTTAAGTTTAGGACTGGCTTTTTGAGCAAGCATAAGGATGAAATTCAGGAAGTAGTTAATAATTTAACTGAGCAGTTGGAAGAGTTGGAAGCGGTTATGGCTATAATAGTAGATGTGAATGTAATGACTAAAGATGGCATGCCGTTGAGTCAGGTTAGAGAGAAATGGAATGAAAGATTCCAAGGACTCATGCAGGAGAAAGATGATGGAGAAGACTTAGTGATAGATCAGCTTGTAGAAGTCAAGGAAGAAATAAAAGCTACAGGGAGAGAGTTGGTCAAGGTAAAAAGCATGAAAGAATTTGCTGCAGTTGAGTTGGATCACATCAAATTTGAAGATGACTGGATTGATGGGCCAGATATGGATATGCTACAACAAGTCTTCACCAGTTATGATGAGTTCATAGTGGATCCAGCTTCACATGCATAAAATCTTGCGTGCATGATATTCTTCTTCCATGCATGACGCATGATGATCTTCTTCCTTGCATGTTGCATGCATGCGGCACTGACAGTCTTAAGGATGCATGATCTTCTTTTCTTCTATTTCTATCTTCTATTGTTAGATAAAACTGAATGTATAATGTAAGAACTCAAGATCAAAGTTGATCTGAGTTTCCAAGAAAGTTGATTGTTCCTAAAAAGGTGGAAAGCCTAAGATAGAAGTAAAGTTCGAACTTCTTTTTGTATTCTATAAATACCAGATGGGTATTACATTGTAAGGGTCAGCTAATTGAGAATTGGATTGGCTTACCTAGTGCTAAGAGATAGGATTTTATAGAGCTTTTTGCAGAGATACATTGTACCAGATCTTGTTTACAGTTAATAGAATTGCAGGTTTACGAAATATGGAGTTTGCATTGGATTGTGTGATTTGATAAGGTTAATGAGTTATAATCCACCTAAATGCCAGTGATTGTGTTGAAGCATGATAGTTTCTTATGTGGTGAAAGTCATTAGAAGAAACCAGGTTTAAAGATAATCTTGTTAAATTGTCATTGAATTAAAGTTATTGAAGTCTGTTGATCTATAGTTTGAATGATGAATGAGTGTGTGTTGTTTTGAAATCTTGGAAATACTTGTGATAGGCGAATAGAGGAATTGAATTAAGCACCTAAGATGTATACGATGGTACAGTTATACTATGGGTTGTGTCATGCTATGGTTTTTGTGATCGATTAAGAAAACATTCATTGTTAAAAGTATATGTCTGGATATTAGATAAATTTAACTCATACTTACTGATTTACCCCCTGGATCTATCTTTTTCTTTTATTTTAAACCCATTGATTTATAGGAACTATTTTGACAAAGAGAGTCATAGCTTGAATCCTTTGTTACCAGCACAGGCCCCTTGAATATTACAGTTGCATGAACCGATTGAGTGACATCAGACAGTTGAGAACCAACTACCAGGACCTTGGGAGTTAGGCCACTACATGTAGTCTTTCTTTTTCAGGAGAAATAGAGTAGAAATATTCTGTTTTAATGTTGTTTTGTGTCATTTTAACCATCCACATGTATATCATGGTCTAGACACTGGAAAGGGTAATGTGACTGGTAAATGAAGGGTTGCTATGTTTGGTGTGTAAAAATTTGTTTGATGAAATTTTCTATTACTTGGGGTCTTGTTTGTTGTGTGTGTGACACATTTTGGATAAGTATCGTTGATCGTGTTCTCTCATGGAATTATGGATACTTGGTTCATTGCATCATGGATGGCAACAAGGGAATTTTGGCGGCACTTTGCATTTCCCTTTCTGATGGCAGTTACAATTTTGGCTTTTCGCATTTTGCAACACTTTCTTGTAGATTCAACACATGGGAATTTTGAAGTGCAAAGTAAATGCAAATGAAATTTTGTAGGAAATTAAATTTTTAATGAAACTATATTTGAGCCGAAAGCTTGTCGCTTAATTACTCTATAAATCGGAATTCAAGGCTCACATGCATGGATGAAAAAAATAGAGAGAAAATGAAAATAGATAATTTTGGTTAGGTTTTGGGTCAGGTGTACATGAATAGAATGATAGGAATGGAATAGCTGGTCCGTTTTGAGCTTTTCAATGAGAAACATGTGAACATTATCTTAAACTGTTATGCAAATTTGACTAATAAGCATAATGAAAGTATAATTCTGATATATCTTCTCTCCTTGTGCAGACTTGAGTGAATTTTGAGTGGAATATTAAAGATGTTTTCCTTCTTCTTTGAGCATCTGTTCAAATGTATGTCTCTATTTTATGCTTTGGTTTAAGTAATCAATTAAATGCTTAAATAGAGTCATAGATTTATAATTATTTACAGAGGATTTGATAAGCAGTTGTATATAAGAAATAATGAGCTCCATAATGCAAAGTTGTTATGAGAGTAGTCCAACCCATTAAATTTTAAGGTCATTTTCTGCATTACTGATTCTTGTATATGTGCCTCCATTGCCCAATGGATAAGGCACTAGTCTACTCCTTAATGATTCACCTAATGGGTTAATCAAATAGTTGTATGGTGACCAACCTAAAGTCAGAATTTGAATTCACTTTAAATTTCATAAATTTTTATACAAAATATGTGTAAATTACCATGTGGGCTAGCTTTGGATGAATGGGTAGCACGTTACTTAGAAACAAGCCAATTTCATAGTAATTAGTGCATAATCGTCCTTCATTCAAATTAATCTATGAGAATGATGTGTTCTGTCAAGTACAATTCAAATGAACGCCCATAGGGACACCCTCCTTGGCCCCATAGAGCCTAAAGTGCAGAAAATCTCAGTCCTTGACTAGATCTTGTTTGTTGGCCAGTCATTTTTAGGAGTTTTGAATATAGGAATTGGCTATTCCTTAGAAGTTACTTTAGGTGCACTGGAAAAACTACCAACACATGGAACACACAATTGGGTGGGAAATTAAATTTGGCTTTTGGTGGGATTTTCAAGTTAGTAATTGATTATCATCACACTTATGGCTTGCAACTACCTCATACATTTCTATAAATAGACCCCCAGATCACAACAAAATTGCACTTATCAATTAGGAAGATTTATCACTTAGGTGATTGGGTATAGTTTAGGCATTATGAATACTCCAATTAGGCTCGTTAGCACAAAGGCTCAAACAACTTTCCTAGGTGTAGTTTCTAATAGGCATATGAAAAGAATGGTGAAGAATTACCATTCACTAGCTTTTATAGCAATGAAATGGATACTGGGTAGGGACTACATAGAATATGAAGACAAGTATAGGGTTAACATTGAAATTTTCTCCCACTTCATGGAATCTCTGCTTGATATTCAAGTCCCCAAGCCAATGATTCTGTGACTCAATCTGGAGATATTCTAGAAACAATATCTCGATGGCCTTGGAGAGGTGGTGGAGAATGCAGTGTACGACTTGGGCATCCCCTGTTGGATGTTGTGGTTATGTTGGTGATATGTGGTTGTGATTCATATCAACACTATTAGCATTAATGTCTTTAAGACTGTATATGTTGAGGATATTGAGAGAATTATAATAAAATAAGTTGTAGGTTGTTTGTGAAGCAGTGAAGATCAATATGATGGAAAGTTTAGTACGTTGATAGTGAGAAGTTGTGGATTAAAGGGATTGTTTTCAAGCTTATCTAGTTTATCCAATGAAATTTTCAGAGGTGCGCATGAAGATTTGAGCAAGTTATGTGATTCTGTGTTTGGACAGTTATTCTGTTATTAAAGCTAGCGTTCTTGGAAGAAGATAATGTGATTCTGGTAATCTGAGTTGTTACGTATGTTGCTGTGGTGGTCGTGGATGTTTCTAGATCATGTTCTATCTTTGTTGCATGTCTACATTGATCTTTGTGCTCACGATCCATGATTTTGTCTTACGTGTTCATGTTTTTCATGTTCATGGCCGACAGGGTGATTATAGCATGTTGTGGATCTTCGAGGAAAAATATTTGAAGGTGTTTTATGTTCGAGGACATTGTTTTGGCTGTCTACTCTATTGTGGCCGACCTTGGTTGATTCACATTAATAATATTTATTGTTTTGGGCCGACAATTTGCATTCATTCTATTATTTTGTTCAAGCCGACATGAAGCAATGTAATTACTTGTTGCAGATATATATGAGTGATTTTTTAATCTAATTTTATGTGTGTGTGATGCAAAGTGTGTAAGTGCTATGTGTGAATAAATATTATATCATTCGAAGGTAGAGCAAAGTGTGAAGAAGAGTGAAGAAAAGTGAAGAAGTGTTCATGTGCCTAACCGAAACTATAATAAGGCATTAGCAGATGCTACTCTCTCAGTTCAAATTCTTTAGACGGATTTAATCTAAATGTTTTTGTTAGATAGTGAGTCTTCCTTTGTATCTGAGCAGTGAGATCTAGGCAGTGTTCCTGAATGCTTGTGCATTCTCATTTATTCTTCTTATACTTTTAACAGAGTATAAACTTGTGGATTAACCTCCACCATGGTTTTTCCCCTAATAGGGTTTCCATGCAAAACTCTTGGTGTTATGTGTATTTCTAATGTCTTGTTGATTTATGCGTTCATGGTTATTAATCGGATCTAAGAATAATGGTTAACAAAGTTAATAAGTTTGAAATTATGTGATAATTGATTCACCCCCCCCTCTCAGTTGTCTGCACTTGTGTTGCCGACAATTGGTATCAGATCAGGTTCCTTGAAAGATGTTTAACAACTTGAGGTGATCTGGGATGACTACATATAAGAAGGATAGTCTGAGATTTGATGGAACAAACTATTCTCTATGGAAGACTCCAATGGAGTGTCATTTGAGATGCATTGGTGAATCTTACTGGAACATTACAAGTAATAGGTATGTTATTCCTAAAAATGGTCCTACTCCTACTGCTGAGATTAGGGATGTTGAATATAATATTAGGGCTAAGGAAGCATTGTTGAGTGCTTTGATTGATTCTGCGATGATGAATGTTATGGATCTCAAGATTGCTTATGAGATCTGGAAAAATTTGGAAACTTTAAATGAAGGTGATGCTAATGTGAAGATGGCTAAGCTACAAATTTTGAAAGGGAAATATGAACTGTTGAAAATGGGTAATGATGAGAATATTACTACTTTCATGCAAAGAGTGAATGAACTTTTGTGTGGTATCAAATGTGCTGGTGGATAGGTGGATGAATCAGAGGTTGATGCTAAAGTGCTTAGATCCTTGCCTGATGTAAAAAAAATCAAAGCTCTAGCCATTGATGTGCTCTGAACTATGACAAATATAACCAAAGATATGTTGATCGGTAAACTTACTACTTTTGAGTTGAGTGAATTAGGTGATGCCCTTCCTAAGATAGAATCTGATTTCAAAGCTACTACCTCTAGAAGAGACAAGCAAAGATATGATTCAGGTGAAATTTTTTCTAGAAAGGTATTCAATTATGAAGAAGAAGAAAGAGAACTGAATGATCTTGAAGCATTTATTGTCAAAAGAGAAGCCAGAGGAGAAGGTAAGTATAAAGGAAAGTTGCCTCTTAAATATTTTTCCTGCAATAAGATAGGTCATTTTGCATCAAGATGTTTGGAAAGAGTCCCTAAGCCAAGATATAACAAGCCTAAATTTCAAAAGAAGTGTTATTATGGTGCTGATGAAGGTGTGACAGATGATGAATCTGGTAAAGGGAATGTAAGTGAAAATGATTTTGTGTTTATTTCTATCAAGGAAAATATGTAGAAGTTGAGAAATCCAATTGCATAGTCCCCAAGAATCACCTGCATGCAAATACCTATCACATAAAAAAGACATTCAAAACCAAAGAAGATTTTTTGTAAACCTCAAAGTAAAAATGCATTATTGAGAATCAATTATTATAAAGAGATCAATCCTTATGAAGGAGATCAAGAAACCCTAAAGGAAACCTAAAAGGGAAACCCTAGTGTACACACTTAATAATTAATCAATTATTAATGTGCCTAAGTTTAGGTTAAGTAACTAAAGGAATACGTGAATTAATTAACTTACCAATATGATATAATTAATTAAGTGTAATAACTTATTACTCTAACACCCCCCTTAAGATGAACTTAGGAAGTAGCTAAAACACTAGAAAAAAGATGCATGAAAGCAAAGATGGGTCCTGACAACTAGGCCTGATTAGGTACCCATTTAAAAATGCAAGAATGAGATAGAGAAGAAAAACCCAGTGGGACAAAACCCCCCTATAATGAGATGAAATTATGCAAAGAAACATGGGAAGAACGATGTGGAGTAACACTGGAACTAGAATCTGGAAAGCAAGGAAATATAATTCTATTTACTACTGAAACTAGATGAGATTCACTAATTGACTCAAGGAATCATGATAAAGAAATAGAAAATTTGATGCCACAGAACACTCGAAAACTCCAAAATGTGACAACCCTGGAATCTATGAAGCAACGGTCGATTAGTGAATGATGTATTATTGAAAATGAAATGCAAAGATTTAATTTTCACCCTTCCAACTGCCAAAACATCTAAGTAATCTCCAAAAAACCCATCGGACCAAATCTAGACTATGCGATTAAATTGAGACAAATATAGTAAAAGTGTATTGGTAGAAACTTAGAGCTGCTCAATACCTTTCCAATGTCGCAAACATAGCGAAAATCGGAGATCGTGGCAAAAAGTTATGAGATTGAAAGTGATAAATGAACATGTGAATTCAAATAGAAATAAATGCAGCTAAATAGAAAAATAATGAAAAATAAACTACACCACAAGATATTTCTCAAAACCAGCTTTCCGATGATATCTCGTTGGCCCGATTTCGATACCGTATGCCCAACTTATGCCAAAAGAAAAAAAACTGCTGCTTGAAAGCAAATCAGGGTTACGAGGGGGCAAAGAGGGCCGTACGACCGCTGACGTCTATAGTTCACAAGCAAAAATTTGACGGCCATCTGGCCATTGCCACAAAAAATATTGGCACTTGGTCACCCATGTGACGAACGACGTAGGGCAGGGGGTTGGAGTGGAGCTCCTGGTCAGCCATGTGACCTTGGCAGGTCCTTGTGTTGGTTGGTGGCCAGGCGCAGAGCTCTTGGTTCTCCATAGGACTGCGAACGCAGGTGATGAAACCCTTAGGGGTTGGCGAAGGGCCCTCGGTCCTCCATGTGATCGGGGCGGAGCCGGAAGAAGCCCACGGGGGCTGGGCGAGCCGACAACGCTGCATGGGGGAGCCACCGGTGGCCGCCCAATGGTGGAACCCTATTGATGTGGAAGCATCAACACAAATCCCAAAAAACACACTTTTTTTGAATTTTTTTTTATGCATTGAAAAGTGTACCAGGGAGGCCGTATGGCTTCCCTGACAATTTTTTTTGTCTCAGAAACCAACTTCTTAGAAATCAATGATTTGACAGGCATTCCTAGGGTTTTTGGCTACTACGAACACGATGGTGATCTATGTTTGTGCCCAAAGTGCCCTGTAAAAATGGCTACCCCCAGATCTTGCAAAAAAGATGCCTGTGAAAACCCTTACACTTGAAACTTATTGAAAGACCATATCTTCAAAAGACAAACATGCAGCTATAGGTCTGGAGCTCTAATACCATGTAGAAGTTGAGAAATCCAACTTCACTGTCCCCAAGAATCACCTGCATACAAATACCTATCACATACAAAAGACATTCAAAACCAAAGAAGATGTTCTGTAAACCTCAAAGTAAAAATGCATTATTGAGAATCAATTATTACAAAGAGATCAATCCTTATGAAGGAGATCAAGAAACCCTAGTGTGCACACTTAATAATTAATAAATTATTAATGTGCCTAAGTTTAGCTTAAGTAACTAAATGAATAAGTGACTTAATTAATTAACCAATATGATATAATTAATTAAGTGTAATTACTTATTACTCTAACACCTCCCCTTAAGATGAACTTAGGAAGTAGCTAAAACACTAGAAAAAATATGCATGAAAGAAAAGATGGGTCTCGACAACTAGGCCTGATCAGGTACCCATTTACAAATGCAAGAATGAGGTAGAGAAAAAAACCCAGTGGGAAAAAACCCCCCTACAATGAGATGACATGCTGTAAAGAAGCATTGGAAGAACACTATGGAGTAACACTAGAACCAAAATTTGATAAGCAAGGAAAGATAATTTTGTTTACTACTGAAACCAGATGAGAGTCACTGATTGACTCAAGGAATCATGATAAAGAAACAACACACTTGATGCCACAAAACACTCAAAAACTCTAAACTGGCACAACCCTGGAATCTATGAAGTAAAAGTCGATTATTGAATGATGTATTACTAAAAATGAAGTGCAAAGATTCAAGTTTCACCCTTTCAACTGCCAAAAAATATAAGTAATCTCCAAACAACCCATCAGGCCAAATCTGGACTACGTGATCAACCTGGGATAGATACAAAAAAATTGTATGGATAGAAATGTAGAGCTCCTCAATACCTTTCCAATGCCGCAAAGATAGTAAAAATCGGAGATCGTGGCAAAAAGTTATGAGCTCGAAAGCGATAAATGAAAATATAACTTCAAAAAGAAATAAATATAGCTAAACAGAAAAATAATGAAAAATAAATTGTACCATAGGATAGTGCTCAAAACTCACTTTCCGATGATATCTCGTTTGCCTGATTTCGATACCGTATGCCCAAGTTATGCCAAAAGAGAAAAAATATGCTCCTTGAAGGCAAATCAGGGCTAGGAGGAGGCAAAGAGGGCTGTACGACCACTGACGTCAGCACTTCACGAGAAAGAATTTGATGGTGATCTAGTCGTTGCCGCAAAAAATTAGCCCCCCTGCAAAAAAAATTGGCACTTGGTCACCCATGTGACCGGCAACGTAGGGCTGGGGGCTGGTGCAGAGCCCCTGGTCAGCCATGTGACCTTGGCAGGTGCTTGTGTCAGTTGGGGGCTGGGGGCTGGTGCAGAGCCCCTGATTAGCCATGTGACCTTGGCAGGTGCTTGTGTCGGCTAGGGGCTGGGTGCAGAGTGCCTAGTCCTCCATAGGATCACGACTGCAGGTGATGAAGCCCTCAGGGGTTGGCGGAGGGCCCTCGGTCCTCCATGTGACTGGGGCAGAGCCGAAAGGAGCCCACGGGGGTTGTGCAGGCTGACGACGTTGCATGGGGGAGCCACCGGTGGCGGTGGTAGACCAGTGGCCACCTAGTGCCAGAACCCTGTTGAATTGGAAGCGTCGACATAGATCCCAAAAAACACGCTTTTTTGATTTTTTTTGATTTTCATGCATTGGGAAGAGTCCCAGGGAGGCCGTACGACTTCCCTGGAAATTTTTTTTTTCCTCAAAAACCAATTTCTCAGAAATAGATAATTTGACAGGCATTCCTAGGGTTTTTGGCCACTACGAATGTGATGGTGACCTCCGTTTGTGCCCAACGTGCCTTGACAAAATGGCTACCCCTAGATCTTGCAAAAAAGGATGCCTATGGAAACCCTTGCACTTGAAACTTATTGAAAGGCCATATCTTCATAAGACGAATAGGAAGCTACAAGTCTGGAGCTCTCATACCATGTAGAAGTTGACAAATCCAACTTCACAGTCCCCAAGAATCACCTGCATGCAAATACCTATCACATACAAAAGACATTTAGAACCAAAGAAAATGTTCTGTAAACCTCAAAGTAAAAATACATTATTGAGAATTAATTATTACAAAGAGATCAATCCTTATGAAAAAGATCAATAAATCCTAAAGGAAACCTAAAAGGGAAACCCTAGTGTGCACACTTAATAATTAATCAATTATTAATGTGCCTAAGTTTAGCTTAAGTAACTAAAGGAATAAGTGATTTAATTAATTAACCAATATGATATAATTAATTAAGTGTAATAACTTATTACTCTAACAAAATAAACCCGTGTCTACTAAATCTGCTAGTTGTACAAATGTGGAGAAATCCCTAGCTGATTGAGTTGAAGAAAAGGATGAATGGGTAATTGACAGTGGATGTTCACATCACATTGTAGGTGATAAAAGCAAACTTTTGAGCCTAGAAAAGTATGATGGTGGTGTTGTAAGATTTGGTGATAACAATGGTGGTATAATCCATGACAGAGGATGTATTTCTTTTGACAGTAAGAATAATACTGATGATTTTCTTTATGTTGAAGGTTTGAAGCATAATATTTTGAGTGCTGGAAAAATGGTTGATAAGGGATACAATCTTCAATTCAAGGATGAAAAGTGTAGAATATTGGGAAGTTATGGAAATGTGATTGCTTCAGGTACAAAAACAAAAGGTAAAATTTTCACCTAAATGCTGCTAGTAAAAGTTGTTTGATTGCTCAAGTTGATGAAAGCTAGTTGTGGCATAGGAGAATGTGTCATGCAAACTTTGATAGTATTATCAAGATAAGTTCTACTCAGGCAGTGAGAGATCTTCCTAAGTTGGTAAAGCCTACTAATGCCATATGCAAGGAATTTCATTTCAGAGCAAACAACATTTTTCAAATAAATTGTTGGAGCTTGTGCATACTAACTTGTCTAGTCCTGCTAGAATCAAAAGTTTGCAAGGTTACAGGTATTTCATGTTGCTTATTGACGATTATTCTAGGATGATGTGGGTCACTTTCTTAAGGGAGAAATTTGGAGCTCTAGAGAAGTTCAAGATCTTTAAGGCTATGGTTGAGACAAAGAAAAGTATAAAGATTAAGTGTCTAAGATCAGATAGAGGTGGTGAATTCACTTCCAGTGAGTTTAGTTCTTTCTATGAAGAACATGGGATAAAGAGATGATTATCTGCAACACAGACCCCTCAAAAAAATGGAGTTGTGGAAAGGAAGAACATGACAGTTCAAGATGCTAATAGAAATATGATGCTGGAAGGAAATGTTCCTCATATCCATTGGAGAGAAGCTGTGAGTACTACTGTTTATATCCTCAATCGAGTAAAAATCAAAGGTGATATTGGTAAGACCCGTTTTGAGCTATGGTTTGGTCATAAGCCTACTGTTAGATATTTCAAAATCTTTGGGAGTAAATGCTACATCAGAAGAGACAAAGATATAGGAAAGTTTGATGCTAGGAGTGATGAAGGAATATTTCTTGGTTATTCTACTAAGAGCAAGGCCTACCGGTGCTACAACAAGAGATTGAAGAAAATGGTTGAAACTAGGAGAAGAATTGTAGAAGAATATTGTTTGATATCAAAGATTGAGCCAAGTGATGTAAATGAAGCATGCAAAGATGAACATTGGATTGAAGCAATGAAAGAAGAACTGCAACAAATTGAGAAGAACAATATATGGATTCTTGTTCCTAGACCTAAGGATAAAAATGCAATTGGAACTAAATGGGTCTTTAGAAACAAATTGAATGAGCAAGGTGAAGTTATTAGAAACAAAGCAAGATTGGTAGGTTAAGGATATTTTCAAATGAAAGGAACTGACTTTGAAGAGACTTTTGCTCCTATTGCTAGAATTGAAGCTGTGAGACTATTTCTTGCTTATGCTGCTTACAAAAACTACAAGGTTTATCAGATGGATATCAATTCAACATTTCTAAATGGCGAATTGGAAGAAGTGTACATTGAGAAACCTGATGGATTTCAATTGACTAATCAGGGAGATATGGTGTGTTAGTTGAAGAAAGCATTGTATGGACTCAAGCAATCCCCCAGAGCTTGGTATGCTAGATTGGACAAGTATTTGCTTAAGCTTGGATTTAACAAAGGTACTACTGATAGTAATATGTATTTCAATATTGATGATGATAAATATTTTTTTGTGGAAGTCTTTGTTGATGATATCATTTTTGGAGGAGATGATGGTTTGTGCATGAAGTTTGCTGATGAGATGCATAATGAGTTTGAGATGTCAATGATTGGAGAGATGAAATTATTTTTGGGATTGCAAATTACTTAGTTAGATAAAGGGATCTTTATATCTCAGTCCAAATATGTGAAATAATTTCTAAAGAAGTTTGGCATAGAAGATTCAAAGCTAGTTGGTACACCCATGGTGACCGGATGTAAGTTGACAACAAATGATGATTCTTTGAAGGAAAATCAGACTAGATACAAATCATGATTGGTGGATTGATTTATTTGACTCAAAATAGACTTGATATCATGAATGTTGTATGTATTTTTGCAAGATTTCAAGCCGATCCTAAGGAATCTCATGTGACTGCTATAAAAATAATTTTTAGATACTTGAAGGGAACAGTTGATTTTAGCCTGTGGTATCTTACTTTAAGTGCCTTTATTGATGCTGATTGGGTAGGAGATGTGAATGACAAGAAAAGTACTAGTGGTGGCATATTTTTCTTGAGAAAGAAGTTGATTTCATGCTTAAGTAAAAAAAAAATGCCCTTTCTTTGTCTACTGCAGAGGCAAAATACATTGTTGCTGCTAACAATTATACTCAAGTATTATGGATGAAGCAGATGCTGAAAGATATCAGAATTGTGTATGATGAACCTATTTCTATATTATGTGATAATTCAAGTGCAATTAATATTTCTAAGAATCTGGTGTTGCATTCAAAGATCAAGCATATATCTATCAAATACCACTTTTTGAGAGACAAGGTGAGTAATAAGGAAGTCAGACCGGAGTATGTGCCTACTAAGGAACAAATTGCATACATATTTACTAAGCCATTTCTTAAGGATACTTTTGATTATCTCAAAGGAAAGTTAGGGGTGATTACCCCTCCTAATCATAACTAAGATGCAAGACGTTGCATCAGTATGAGAATTTCACATTCATATCTTGATTCAGATTGATGTTGTGTGGCTACTACTCAGGGGGAGTAGACATAAGATTTAGATATTTGATTCAGAGCTTGTGTATGTTTGTCATTTATGTCAAAGTGGGAGAAGGATAATGTGAAAAAATATAGAAGAAGTCATGAGAGAAGAATCATAACCTAAGGGGGAGTAAGTGTTGAAGTTAGTTGTGTTGATGGTATTTTTTACATCACGTGTTGTCATCAATGCCAAAAGGGGAGATCGTTGGATGTTGTGGTTATGTTGCTGCTATGTGGTTTTCATTGATGTCAACACTATTAGCATTGTAAGTGTGAATAAGTAAACAAAGTAAAAACACTTCTTAATGAAACATTGTATCAAAGATTAACCAAATAAACTAATCTAAAGCAAGAAATCTACTGAAATCATCTCATTGTTTCCTATCTTTAAAGATTTATTAAGCTACAGTGCTCTTAGATTTAAATGAAACACTATGACTATTAAAATGATAATCTAAAGAATGGAGTGATGTTGATGCAATGATGTGATGCTATATGATAATACTAAATGATAAAAGAAACTACTGTAACATGAATTCACATGAAAAACTATGGATGAAGCTATAGGATGCATCCATGATTATGAAATCTAAAATGCTAGATGCTTGAATTGCTTGATGCTTGATGATTTCTGCTTGATGCTTGATGATTTCTTTCAGAGTAAGATTGCATAAACTTGATAATCTTGGATCCTTTCTTTGTTGAATGGAGTTGTATTTATAGATTTCCCGACAACAACTTTGCACAGGGGCAACAAAGTAGAGGCTTGGATTCAATCTGGAGGATTGAATGGTGAGAGATGGAGGAGATTGAGAAGATTTTAGGAATTGTCTCTACCCATGAAAACACTAGGCAAGAGAATATGAAGGATTGAGAGATGGATTTCCAATTTGTCTCCAAATCTTCCCGTGAAGATTGATTCAATTAATTTTGACATATTTTTGACATAAATTAGACATAGGATATCTAATTTGGTTTTGAAGAAATATAGAGGAATATTCTTTATGCTCTTATTTAAATATTTTGATTTATTTAAATTAGCAAAAGAGGGATAAATAATTTAATAGAACAAACTATAGAATTTGTTTATTAAATTAAAATAGAAGAATATGGTAATTAATCAATAAAGTGTTTGATCCTTATTTAATTAATTAAGATTGATGTGATAGAATAAAATAGGGGAAATGATAATTAAATCAAAAAAATTATTTATTTTTGTTTATTTAATTAAGATAAAATAATAGAAGAATTAGAAGAATTTAAATAATAATTTAAATGTGAACTATAGAAATAAATATTTCTATTTATTCAATAGTAGAGAAAATTTAGGATAATTAATCAGATAAATTGTATTTAATTAATCGGATTCTCTAGACCAATTTTAGATTTATACATTTTTCTCCTCTTTGAAGTGATGTGTTTACGTATTGCTTCAAAGAAATTTTTGCGTTGCTGCTAGTATCGACGAAAAAAAAAAAAATTCAGTATGCCCCAGACATGCCCCTAGATGAAGAAAAAAAATTAGTATGCCCCATACATGCCCCAAATATTAATTTTCAGATGATTGATGATAATATGTCCCCTTGGGAGATAAATTAATGATTTTATTATTTTTGTGGATTTTTCAAAATTTAGAATTTTCATGATGATTTGATGATGATTTGAGGAAGAAATAATTTATCTCCTAATATTGATGAAGAAAATTTGGCCCCTGGATGAATTTCAATTAATTTCATAAATAAAATTAATTAAAATAATCGAAATCCCCTCAAAAATCCCTTTTGAAAAACTTATATAAGGTAAAAAAATGTCGTTTTCACCCTCATTTGTGCTTTTTGACTTTTCAAAACATAATGAGAGAGACATTTGAGTCACCTGGAGCAAGATGCCGATCCCCTGCCACACCCACTAGTTTGAGCATGTGTGATGTCGCCAGCGGCCGACCGCCTACAGACCTCCGATACGTACCCATAATCCACCTCGTAATTTGTGCCTTCTTGATTGTCGTGTTATTTTCATGGATTTACGTGTTCTCATAGTTTTAGCGCATCAATGTCGCACTTTAGTGCTTTGCACTTTGGTGTAGCGCTTCTAAGATATGTTTTAGTGCTTTGAGGAATTAGCGCTTTCGTTAATTTCTTTAGCGCTTTCGTAGGATAATTTAGTGCTTTGAAGAATCAATGCTTAGATAGATTTATTTAGCGCTTTGATGCCCAATTTTAGCGCCTAGAAAGTTCTAGCGCATCGATGTAATAACTTGGCGCTTTGATAGACTATTATAGCGCTTTGAGTAAAGTAGTGCTTTGATAGACAGTTATAGTGCATTGGTGTGATGAAATAGTGCATCGAGAAATTTAGCGCTTCGGTTACTTGTTATAGCGCATCGAATTGATAAAATAGCGCTTTTGGTTTTTTAGCGCTTAGGGTGCCTGCTATAGCGTATTGAATTGCTGAAATAGCGCTTCTATTTTTTTAGTGTTTTGGATGCCTGTTTTAGCGCATCCATGTCAGATTTGCAGATTTGACACTTTTTAACTTGATTTTGTCTATTTCAATCATACCCATTCTTCGGTTTAGTATGATTTGATAGTCCAAATTCCCTAATGACTGATTCTGATGATTCATAAGACTTACTCTCATGATAGGCGAGAAATAATCTCATTTGTGATGATTCTGATGATAGGTGAGGAATGATTTCATATCTGATAAACCTCATGATAGGTGAGGTTAGATGATGGTTGTGATGAACCTCATGATAGGTGAGGTTAGTTGATGTTCGTTCATGAATTTTGATAAAAAATTCATACCAAAGTTTGATTAGATCTGATGGTAGATTGACTTGGGAATTTTGACATAGTGTACTAATTTTTAAACCTTTTATGATGATAGGATCCTCTGGATAACCTCTAGATGCGAGAGTGTTTTCCATGGATTGCTGATTTGATCCCACATTTGACTCCTGATGAGATTCAGATCATCTCTCGATGTGGTTTGTCTACTTTTCTTGACATGCTCCAGATTAGGATTAACCAGGGTCTCCTTACTACCTTAGCCAAGTGGTGGCACAGGGATCATGACACCTTCCATATACCCACCGACGAGATGACAGTCACACTAGAAGATGTGTGGCGGATATTACAGATACCTTTCATGGGAGATATTGTAGTTTACGATTCACATGAGGCTAGTGGGAGAGATGCACTTCGCAGAGTATTTTAGGATAATCATATTATAGGATTGAGTGTTCGGTGGCGGACGATGGCTGACACCTACGCTACTCTACCAGTAGTGCTAGCTGGATTCATCGAAGGCTTCCTTTGTTCTGATCGCAGGTCAAAGGGATTCTCTGTGGGTTGGGGCCGTATTCTTGAGAGTATGGTCGTGCACGGGACTAGATATGTGTGGGGGATGTGTATGCTAGCCCACCTTTATCATGATTTACACTCAGTGGTATATTTGGGAGGATGCAACTTATCAACAGGAGTGACTTTATTACAGGTTTGGGCATGGGAGCATTTTTCCATTGCTCGACCATTGCCAGTACGTGATAGACATGTAGGCAGAGAATATGTTTTTCGTTATAGAGGTCAACTTACCCAATTTTGGATGGGTAAGTTAGAGCATTGGGGACGTGTTTTGGATGACCTAGAGAGTGTCATATGGTGGCCTTACTTGGATTACGATCAGTGGGAGGAGGATGATGTAGTGCTCAGGTTTTTTTGTGATTCCATGTATTTGATTGGCAAGACCCCTTTTGTCCTTGAGAGATTTTTACTGTGGCGGGTCTATAGGTAGTATGGTATTGTGCAGTGCATGCCTCAGGGGGTTGCTCATTATGCCTGATGGCAGAGTGATACAACAAATTGGGGGTTGTGCTTTTCATATGATACATTAGTGGAGGGATATCGGGCTCTGCAGTCATCAACTTGGGATATGCATCGGGATATTGTAGAGGCATCTGTGACAGAAGAGTATGCCCAATTTTTGGCTTTGCATCCATGTCCTCAAATCACTATTCTAGATGAGCCAACACCATTACCTGTGGATGAGGATGTTGCCAAGGATCCCGCCATAGTCATTGAGGGCAAGGAGGATAGTGGATCTGACATTGAGTCAAGTAGCAGTGATGGGAGCAACAACGAGGATAGCAGAAGCAATGATGGGGATGGTGGTGGTGGCAGAGGGGTTGATCCAGACAGTGTAGGTCCATCTTTGAGTAGGCCTCGCAAGAGGTGAGTAGTGGAGATGCCTTCTGTAGATCAACAAAGATAGATTGTGAGCCTACAGGTGCAGGTATAGACTCTACAAGATCATTTAGTGCAGACATAGGGTTTACTTGTGCAGACTCAGACACAGCTACAAAACTAGGCATAGGATCATGCACATGCATTGGCATAGGTTTAGGGACAGTTGGTAGCTATTCATACATAGGTTGTTACTTTGACAGCCGAGAGGGACAATGCTAGACAGATTGCAGAGAGAGCACATGAGACTGCAAATACTTTACAGAGGGTAGCTGATGGTACCCCCATTACCGATTATATGAGGGAGGTTCTACAAGTTGGTCAAGAGGTAGAGTTCTACAGGGGTCGGTACCATGATGCAGTTCTTGCTGAGTGTAGAGTGAGTTATTCCCCTTCTAGATCCGGTAGGACACATACCCAGACAATTAGTGAGGGTGTGTTGCAGCCTCCTTGGAGAGATCCCAAAGATCCTGGTCCATCCAGTGGTGATGGTGGTACTAGTCCTGTGATGCCTACACCTTTTGGTAGCAGCAGATCCTAGCTACCGCTATATGATTTTGAGACATGATGTACACTTCGAGTCAGCTAGTTTTGACGATTTATCTCTTCTATTTCAGACTTCATTGTATACTTGACACTTGATGATATATATAATTTATATGATATACAGTTGATTTCTATTGATCTATGATGTTTCTATTTTGATTCTATGATGGATGTATTTATTTTAATGTGCTATATATCATGTGATGATTCTATGATGAAATGCATTTCTTTTATGTTATGTGATGATTTTAATTATGATATTATAAATATATCATGTATGGATGTATGATTAATGTATTTATTTTAATATGATGAAATGTATGGATGTATGATGTTTCTAAATGTATGAATGAAAATGATGATTTTTGTGATGGATGATATATGGATAACAATGATGATTTGTATATGGTAATTATGAAAATGATGATTTTTTTTATGGATGACAATGTATGGTTCAAAAATAATGATGTATTGATAAAAAAAATGATGATTTTGCGTAATAATGTAATAAATGATATGGTGTAATGAATATGATGTATTTATTTATGATATGATGTGGAAAATATGGTACAATAAATGCACAACTATTTGATATTAAATGCATGAATGATGAGATGATAAATTCTTTGCAATGATGAGATGATGCACCTATATGTTTTTGATAATTTTTGGTTTATGTCAAGTATACTCAATCATATTTGTAGAAAAGATAATCATTAATTTGAATCCTTTATGTAACGAACACTCTGTAGATGTAGAATTTATTATGAATGCAGTCTAATTTTATCATGCAACTATGTGCAAACCATTGTCATTTTAATAGTACTTTTGTGCTTAGTATCATCATAGAGCTTTTAGGATGTTGAAAGTGAGTATAGGTGTTAATGGTATATGTTAGATCAATGATGACCTGAGTACTACTTTCATGATTTTTGATATTGCAAGCGAACACAAGCATCTAGGTATGATTGAACCAAGATGACCTGAGCATTTCTTGTGTAAACAGGCAGAGATTAATCATTTGAGTGTGTGAATTCTGAAATGTCATTGGTGATACATTTGTATATCACATCCCCGACAATTCACACATTTATATGATTAATGTACATACAATAGAAAATAAAAATATCATTCTTCTTCCTTGTTTCTCTAGTTTATTACATCATTGAGTTACTCTAAAGAAATGATAACCATAAATTGAAAACAATGCATCTACCTTTTACTTAGAGTGTTTCAATCATTATTCAGATTAGATCATCCATCCTGATTTTGTGATGTTTTTGTGATTTTCTGAGATTTTGGACTAAATCTAACCTACTAACCTATCCTAGGGGCCTTGGGGCTGATCAAAGATTAGACTTGCCTATGTTACACACATAGATACCATGTAGTTCGACTGACACAGACTCATGTTTTTGGTTTTGCTTTTCTAGACTGACTTTTTGTCTTGTTTTTGGATTTTTTGATATGATACATATGTTTTGATGGTGAGGATGTTGTACTTCAATCATTGTTTTTGTTGTATTTTCTATAGCGTTGTTTGCCCGTTTGGCGAAGCCGATGTTTTGTTTCCCCCAGTGAGATCTAGATGTTGCCCCCAAGCTAGAGTGAGACATGACCATGTGAAATGATTTGATAATGGATGCAATGATGGCAAGACTAATGATCCTGATATGTATCAAAATAGATGGGAAATCTAGTTTGGAATCACATACGATGCCTTTTTCTAGGTTTTCACCATATGTTTTGATTGCAATTTTGTTTTTTGTTTTCTCTTTTCTCATTTTTCTTTTTTTTTTTTGTGTTTTTTGTATATTTGTTTTTGTATTTTATGTTACCAAGATGCCTGTTTTCTAGGTTTTCATCAAGGAAACCATTTTCCAGAAGTTTGACCCATGCACTAGGTAATTCAGGTTTAGAAATTTCGTAGATGGATACTGTTGATAGGTTCATCAAACAAATCCCCCTTTGATGTTGATAGTTGATAGGCTCTTGATCCGTACACTGATATGATGACAAAGGGACCTAACCAGTTAGGTTCAAACTTCCCTTTCTTTTCCCTGTCCTGCTGATTTCTAGGGTTCTCTTTTAGGACCAAATCTCCAACCTAAAAGACTCTAGGTTTTACCCTATGATTGTAGCTCCTTGATAGCCGTTGTTGATAAGTCATGAGATGATTGACATCTTGTTGATGGTGCTCGTCCAATAGTTCCAGTTCTTGAAGCCTAGATACTCTATAGTCCTCATCTAAAATGATTCCTCTTAGTGATACATGAAGTGATGGAATATCTACTTCAATGGGTAGTATGGCCTCTAATCCATATACCAAGGCATATGGTGTAGCTCCTGTCAGTTTTCTGATGTCGGTTCTATAGGCCCATAGTGCAGGATTAAGCTAAACATGCAAATCACATCCAACATCGTTAATCGTTTTCTTGAGTATTTTCAGAATTATTTTGTTAGAGGGCTCTACTTGGCCATTTCCCTGAGGATAGTACATGTTGAGAAACAATGTTGGATATGAAACTTCTCACATAGTTCTTGGAAATCTTGGTTTTTGAATGGCCATCCATTATCAGTGATAATAGATTGAGGTATGCCATACCGACAGATTATGTAATTTAATATGAATGACGAGATCTCTTTTCCAGTGATAGTTGTAAGAGGAACTGCTTTTATCCATTTTGTAAAGTATTTTGTTGCTATGATTATGAACTTGTGTCCATTGGATGAAGACAGATTTATCTTTCCTACCAAATCTAGTCCCCATTGACAAAAGGGCCATGTTGATGTGAAAGGATATAATTCTTGAGCTGGTTCATGAATCAGATTACTATGAATCTGACACTTTTGGCACTTCTTTACAAATTGATAAGACTTTTTCTCCATACATGGCTAGTAATACCCTAAATGAAGGAGTTTCTTTGCTAGAGTTATACCACTCGAATGAGTGCCACAAATACCTTCATGAACCTGATGCAAGGTTGTCTTAGATTTGTTATTTTCTAAGCATTAGAGTAAGGTACCATCTAGACCTCGAAAATAAAGGATATTGGCTATTAAAATATGTCAGGCGAATTGGCGGATGAAGTTGCATTTTTGGTTCCTGGAAAGATCGGGAGGGAGGATGTTGTCTTTTAAGTAAGCATAGGTTTTCTCATAGACAGAGGATTCAATGGTATCTAAATGACATATGGTATTGGATTTTGAACTATTATAAGAAGGACATGATATTTGTTCTACCATAAACTCATAACGACCACGTTTCTCTGGAAATTGTAAGAGTGAAGCAATTGTTGCCATAACATTTGTTGCTTTGTTCTCTGCCCTTGGAATTTGATCAAATTTGATATTGAAATTTTTTTGTTTTAGATCATCTATTAGCTGCTTATAGGGCATCAAATTTTCATCTTTCGTGTGATATTCATCATTTACTTGATAAATGACTAGTTGAGAATCCCCATATACCTGTAATTCTGTGATCTTCCATTCAATTGCGACTTTGACCCCAATGATTAATGCTTCATATTCTGCCACATTATTGGTACATTGAAACATCATTCTATAATATTTTAGGATGGTGTGTCCTTGGGGTGTGATGAACAAGATCCTTTCTCTAGATCCTCGCTGTGTATATGATCCATCAAAATATAGTATCCATTGTTGTGGTGTCACTGTCAGAATGTCTGCATCTGGAAACTCCATTGTCATAGGTCAATCATCTGGTAAAGGAGCCTCAACCAATTGTTTAGTGATTTCTTGACCCTTGATGGATTTTATTTCCACATATTGAATATCAAAATCACTTAAAATCATGACCCATTTGGCTAGTCTACCTGTTAAGGCAGCCTTACTGAGTAGATATTTTAAGGGGTCGAATTTTGCTATGAGCTTAATTGTGTGAGTCAACATATAATGTCACAATTGTTGAGTAGAAAATACCACCGCCAAGCAAGATTTATCAATGAAAGTGTAGTTTATTTCATAACCATTTAAAGTTCTACTGATGTAGTAGATGGCGTGTTCCCTTCCTTCATAATCTTCTTGTGCCAATATTGCTCTCAAAGATATATCTGTTGTTGCAATGTACAGTATTAGAGGTCTTCCTTCTGTAGGCAGTGACATCAAATATTGCTTTATTTGGTTGAACGTTATTTCACACCCATTATCCCATTTGAATACAACATTCTTATGTAATAGATGATTGAATGGATGAATTTTGTCTGCCAACTAGGAGATGAATCTCCTGATTGATTGGAGCCTTCCCTGCAGTGACTTGAGTTGACTGATGTTTTTGGGTGGTGGAATTTCCATTATTGCCTTAAATTTTGCTGGATCTACTTCAATGCACTTTTTTGAGACTATGTATCCCAAGAGTTTTGTTGATGTGACCCCAAAGACACATTTCTTAGGGTTTAGTCTGACATTGAATTTTTCTAGCCTTGTGAAGATTTTTGTCAGGATATCCAGATGTCCTTCCCTAGAATAATATTTAGCTAGAATATCATCCACGTAATCCTCCATAAAGGTGTGCATCATATCATGAAAGATTGTGGTCATTGCTCTTTGATAAGTTGCCCCTACATTTTTCAAACCAAACGACATGACATTCCAGCATAAGGTTCCCCATGGACATGTAAATGTAGTTTTCTCCTGATCTTCTAGAGCTATCTTAATTTGGTTGTATCCGGAGAAACCGTCCATTATTGACAATATGGCATGCCCTGCTATTAAGTCTACAATGATGTCTATATTAGGAAATGGGAAATCATCCTTTGGGCATGCCTTATTCAGGTCCCTAAAATCTATACAATATCTTGATACTATTGTCCGGATTTGAGATAGGTACAATATTTGATATCCATTCAACATAATCAATAGAGCTAATGAATCTAGCATCTAATAATTTTTTTAGCTTAGCCTTTACCATTAATGCAATATGGGGATGCATTTTTCTCAATTTTTGCTTTACAGGTTTGATTCCATTAGGAAAAGACAAATGATGCATTAGAAGATTTGGGTCCAAACCTGACATATCGGAAGATGATCAAGCAAAGTTAATGCTTCTTTCTTCAAATAATTTGATAAATTCAGGTCGCTCTTGCTCTGTCATAGATTCTTCTAGATGTAAAATATTTGCTCTTTCTTCAATGCCAATGTTTACAGACTATTTTGGCTCCACTGAAACTGATGACCGTTCATGATAATGCTCCAAAAGAGTGTCAAATCTCCCATCTTTCAGTGCCTCAAAGAGGTTTTCACTGTCAAATGCGTTCTTTATTTTTTATTTTTCAAGATCTAATGCTGCGATAGAATGGTTTTCACCATTAGATCCATTATTCCTATTTTTACTTTTGCAACTGGAAGATTTGACACGCTCCTGCCGAGTCGCGTTGTTATGAGAATTATGGATAAAAATTGTACCTGGTTCATCACAACATAGGAAATTTACGATGGCATCATCGCTTGCAAATATGGGTACATTTATAGGTTTAATAGGTTCCCAGTCAATAAGTTCGGGATGGACTAAAGGCATGAAGTCATCAGATTGACTTAGGCTAATGGGGGTAAGGGTTAGGAAAACTATGTCATCATAGTCATTATTAGGTATGTCAAGATCAATAATGGTACCCTCTTCAAGATTGTCTAGTTCACTTGATGTCTATTCGTCCCCACTTGAGTCATCGATATTTTGTGATCCTATTACAAATGGTCTAGACCCAGAGCTCTATCCCTCCTCATGTGTAGGTGCATATTGTTTTATTACATCAATTTGGATATCTGTGTAAGATATATCAGAACATAGATCCGATTCATATTCATTTGAATCTGTTTCAGAGCTATCTCTAACCTGAAGGATTCTTTCAACAACCTTCTTTGTCATTTCTTATTTTTCTTCTTCTGAGTATCCTAGTCCTATCTTATCTTTTGAATGATGAGTCAGAGGCTGAATAGGTTCTATGATGGCTTCCTTCCTTTTTCCAATAGGTCCCTATCCTTCATAACCCATTTTTTCTAAAATAGCCTTCCCTTTGCCATACTTATTGGTGTTGATGTCGATGTTTCTCCATCTTTGTATAACCAATCGAGGATAGCTTTTTCTTCTGATTCATCCTCTATAGTATCGGATTTTATAAATATTTCTTCTAGAACTGTGATAGGTAGTGATGTTTGATGTTTGATCATTGATGGTTGGCCATATGTCTTTGGAGATGGCATCAATTGTGAAAGATTAAGAGATTGCTAAATAGAATATTGTCCCATTCCCTTGTCTATCAGCTGGACTTGTTCTTGGAATTTCTATGATAAAGAAATTTGGGGATCTGGATTGTCTGTTAATTGAGTGTCAACAAGACTTGCATCTTTTGATTTATCCTTTTTCTCTACCTACTTGGTGATAATGTTTGGACATTTTTCTTCATTTGATGAATGTGAACTGCATGCTTCCCTATTGTGAGGCACAAAGGTGTCTTGAGAGATTCTGAGTGTGTCACAATGTTGAGGATGATTATAATCAGCTGATATAGTCACCTCCTGTCCATTTACTAGAAATTTTAAGAATTGGTGATATGTGGAAGGCACTACCTGCATTTCGTGAATCCATGGGCATCCTAAGAGTATGTTGTAAGTTAACTCTTTTTCCAGTACATGGCATGCTATGTGTTTCATCATTGGTCCCACTTGAATGGGTAACACAATCAATCCCTTAGAAGATCTCTCTTCCTCATCATATGCCTTTATTGTCATTTTCCTTCGGGCATCAATAGCATTATCTGAATACCCTAGTGCACAGATTAAATTTAGAGTGCAAATGTTCAAACCAGCTCCCCCATCTATTAAGACTCTTTTGACACGATGATTGTGGATAGGGACTTCAATATGGAGTGCGGTGTTATGGGGATGGTTAAGTGACACATCATCCTATTCAGGGAATGATAGACAGTGTGGTGTAGTCAAATGTCCCACCATAGCCTAGAATTGGCAAACTTCTATATTTTTCGGTACCGTAGTGGCAACTAGTGCTTGTTCTAGAACCTCCTTATGTGATGGTGATAGTTTGAGGAGTTCCAGTATTGATAAATATGCTGAAATGTTTTGAAGCTGATCGATAATGTTTTAATGAGATGGAGGTGGAGTTGCATTTTTAGGTGCAACTCCCTTTAAGACTACCTTGTATTGTCCCCTTGTCATTACATTTATTGGTTGATAGTCTTGTCGTTCTCTCATTTTTAAAACATTTATTTGATTTTCAGAGACTTGTTTGCTTGGGAGAAAATCCAATGGGGTAATGTTGCTAGTTTTGTGTTTTTCCATGTGATGACCAATGGTATTATCATTTTCCACTTTGGTAAGACAAAGGATTGTGGTATCGTAGACATGGTTGATATTTTTACCCTTGTTGTTCGTAGAAGAAGATGCTCCTTTGTCATAATTTGGTAAAGGGTCCTTGAAGGCTGTATGATCATTGTTGTTTTGGTGTCCCTCTACATATACTTTGTTATTGTCGATTAGATCTTGAACTGTGTGTTTTAACTCCATGCAATCATTAGTCTTGTGGCCTTTATTGTTGTGGAAGTTGTAATAATCTGCGTCATTCCACCATGGTGGCTTGATCTTTGGATCCCAGAATCTCGCTTCCCGTGTAGTGATAAGACCACTTGTGACTAGTTCTTTCATCGCCGATTCCAATGTTTGGCCTAAAGGTGTGAACCTACACCGGTTTGATGATTTTTGGTATGTTTTTGATTTTGTGATTTCGTTGTTTTGAATGAAATTTGACTTGACGATTTGATCATTGTTTTGATTTATTTTTGAAGTAGATGCTGTCAAGTTGAAAACTGGTTTGGTATTTTGTAAATCATTTGTCGTTTCATTGGTCCTTGTATTTCTGTTCTTTTGCCAAAATTTTGGTTTGTCATTGTTGGGGTATTGATTCGAGGAGTTTGTGTTATTTGATTTATCATTGTAATGTTTAATAACCCCTTTTTTAACCAACACTTCTTCAATCTTAAGGCCATTTTCTATCACCTTTTCAAACGTAGGAGGACATTCTAATTTGAGTCTGTAACTCATCTCGTCCATCAAATTGTCTATGAAAAACTCCATTTTCTCTTCCTTAGGAATGGAGCAAGGATATCTAGCGAATAGTCGTTGCCATCTTTGTAAAAAGGACAAGAATGTCTCCCCTTTGTTTTATTTCATGTTATATAGATCCTTTATCGTGACATCGTGTTGGATGTTAAAAGAATATTGGGAGATGAACCTATTGACAAGCTCTTCAAAGGTTTGTATTCCTGGTTGCAATTTGGAAAACCATTCCATACATTGCTCTCCTAAACTTCTTGGAAATAACCTCATGAGGTAAGTTTCCTCTTGTGTAAACTCTAGGCTCATGGTTTTTAATTCGTGTATGTGATCAATCAGATATGTTTTACCATTGTATTTGAGATACTTTGGAAATTTGCAGTGTCGAGGGAAAGGTACCATGTCTATAGTTGAGTCAAAAGGATAAGGACAAATATCTTGTAATACATACCTTTTGGTGTTTCCTTTTGTCATGTCTTGTATTTGTTGTTGTAAGTTCTATATTTGGTTTTTTAGGGCAACAACTAGATGTATACCTTGTGTATGTGGTGGTATTTCAGTTTTTCCTGTTCCAGGTGCTTCTTTTAGGCGATTTACATCAAAGTCTTTGGAAAGCTTAGCACTTGATTCAACCAACATTAAGAGGTATTTCTCCATGTCCTGCTCTAAGATATTTTCCATGAAATTATGGAATTTTGGATCCTGTTGGGTTGTTTGTATGTCTTCTGGAGTTATTTCATTTTTGTCACTTTGATGTAGACTATTCCAGGGATTTTCTTCTGCCATTGTTTTTGATGTTTCAAGTTCCTTTTCTAAGAGCCTCTATTTTTGTAACCTGGTGAAGATTGGCATACAAGTGTTTTGTTCTTTCTACCAAACTTTGATCTTCTATGTTGGAAAATGTCAAGTGAATTTTTAACAAAGTCAAATAAGATGATATATCTTATTGATAAGACTAGGTTACAAATTTGATTACTATGCCTTGTTTTGTGATAATAGGATGATAATATCCTAATGATGAAACTTTAGCATAATAATCGATTTTTTTTTTGATTTGACACTTTATGATTTACAAGATCTGGGTTTTAGTTGAAAAAGATTGGTAACTTGTAGGAACCTATCTGATTTTGGTTTCTAGACAGTGACTCTGTTAAAAAGATACTTCTGTTTGATAAGAAATCCGTGTTTAGATGATAATCAAACTAACTCATATGTGGTGAAACTTTCTGTTTTGAAAGCGCTATTTCATAGAAGTGCTAAAACAGAGTTTAAAAGCACTGAAACAGATAATGAAAGTGCTATCTTTATGGATGTGCCAAAACAATGCTCGAAAGCACTGAAACAGTGCTCAAAAGCACTATTTTTTGGAAGCGCTATAATAGTGCTCAAAAGCGTTGAAATAGTGCTTGAAAGCGCTATTTTGTGGAAGCGCTAAAACATAGTCCCAAAGCGCTGAAATAGATTTTCAGAGCGCTAAAACAGAGGGTGGATGGTTAAGAATCTTTATTATAAAATTTGATTTGGTCTTGTGGCATATTCTATCATTGGTTGTGGGATGTAGGACTGATATATGCGTTTACTATGATTATGATATTATGTGAGGGCCCTCCTTTGGAAGAAGGTTCATAAAGAGGTTCTACGACGTAATCAATAGTATAACCTCTAGCGAAATCGTGATATCTATGAATGAAGGTTCTATGTTGCAGCAAATTTTTTTGACTTTGATATAAGAAATGCCTTTTCCTCAAAAGATTTTGGTAACCAAGTGGTCTCTTGGGTTTCTTGAATTTGATGGTTTTCTTGAAAAATTTTGTTGATTTTCACTCTCGAATCATGAATTTTTCTAACCTGATTTGATTTACGATTTCTTGGATGATTTGTTATTTGTTTTTATAATGATTTTGAAAACACAACAAGCAAATTGTAGAATAATTTTTTTAATCTTAGAATCTGAATAGATAGTGTATATTCAAGAACCACGAATGGTCCTTATTGATTTTCACTGGTTTGTTTTGAAAAATATATACTGTTAGACAAACTCACTCTTAAAGTCAAAAAGGACATTTTTATACTCAACAACCCACATCTTAAAATTGCGTTGACTCACACAGCCGTGTCACCCCCTAGAGGGTGCCCATGTTTTTGTCATTTCTAGGTGCGTACTCAAAGTTGGATTTCTCGTCCTCTGAGCAAACGATCCTTGGAAATTATATGGTGAGTGTCTTGGGGGTAGATTCTTCCATCCCCTTGCACTGTGATTATTATAATGTCTGGTTACTAACTCAGCTGGATACTATGCTATGGTTCTTAGATAGGGTTTTCATGTGGTGTGACAAATGATAAACTCCTTCAGGAGACCTCCCAATCTTTAGAACAAAGATTTTGGGGATGGTTATCTTGCACACTACCGTCAAGTTGGATTTTCATCAACAAATTGCATTTGATTAGAGTGGGTTGGAATCCTTGGCTTTAGGCATTCCCACTTAGGTCGTTCCCGTAGGGTGAGTATTTTTTCCCACTATGGAAGGCCTTCTAAAGGTTTTAATAAAAGCGAAAAATTGCATGAAAATAAAGGATGACTCTGGCACTTTGATCACCCAGTTAAGGGGAGAGCATAAGCCTATTCACCACACAAGCACAACAAATAAATGATTCGTTTTAAGCCCAAAAGATTTTTTTTGCTAATCTATGTGAAGATTTTGCTTCACAAAAGTCAAGGTGTCCATTTTAATTGATATAGCAAAAGTGTGATGGCTACCCCAGGATTGATAAATTTTCAACCGAAATGGCTACCCTAGGATTGATAAATTTTAAACCAAGTGACTATCCTAAGATTGGTTCATTTTAGTCCAAATGGATCAAAATAAAATTCTGGCCATGGTCGCATCGGATCCAGATAAATAATTACAGAAGCGCTAAAACAATAAATGAAAGTGCTATAGTTTTTACCAGATGTGCTAAAATTGAAAGCATTAAAACAAAGATCCGAAGCGCCAAAGTTGTTCATGGAAGTGCTATATCAGCTATACTGGAGATGGGTGGTCGATGCACTAAAACATTTAGTGGATGCACTATAGTTTTACGAAAGTGCCGAAACAAAGCACATAAGCTCCTTAGTTTTCCATGGAAGTGCTATAGTTTTTGATGGAAGCGCTATAATTTTTGACGGAAGCGCTGGAATAGAATACGTCGGAAACCTGTATGACACTTTTAAATTTTTTTATAAAATATGGGGTTAATGCCCCACGATGGGCACCAAATTGTAAGTGTGAATAAGTAAACAAATTAAAAAAACTTCTTAATGAAACATTGTATCAAATATTAAGCAAATAAACTAATCTAAAGCAAGAAATCTACTGAAATCATCTCATTGTTTCCTATATTTAAAGATTTATCAAGCTATAGTGCTCTCAGATTTAAATAAAACACTACAACTGTTAAAATGACAATCTAAATAATGGAGTGATGTTGATGCAATTATGTGATGCTATATGATAATGCTAAATGATAAAAGAAACTATTGTAACATGAATTCACATGAAAAACTATGGATGAAGCTATAGGATGCAACCATGATTATGAAATCTAAAATGTTGGATGCTTGAATTGCTTGATGCTTGATGATTTCTTGTAGAGTAAGATTGCATAAAATTGATAATCTAGGATCCTTTCTTTGTTGAATGAAGCTGCATTTATAGATTTCCTGGAAACAACTTTGCACAGGGGCAACAAAGTAAAGGCTTGGATTCAATCTGGAGGATTGAATGGTGAGAGATGGAGGAGATTGAGAATATTTTAGGAATTTTCTCTACCCATGAAAACACTAGGCAAGAGAATAGGAAGGATTGATGGAAGAGGATTGAGAGATGGATTTCTAATTTGTCTTCAATTTGTCTCCAAATCTTCCCGTGAAGATTGAATCAATTAATTTTGACATATTTTTGACGTAAATTAGACATAGGATATCTAATTTGGTTTTGAGGAAATATAAAGGAATATTCTTTATGCTCTTATTTAAATATTTTGATTTATTTAAATTAGCAAAAGAGGGATAAATAATTTAATAGAACAAACTATAGAATTTGTTTATTAAATTAAAATAGAAGAATATGGTAATTAATCAATAAAGTGTTTGATCCTTATTTAATTAATTAAGATTGATGTGATAGAATAAAATAGGGGAAATTATAATTCAATCAAACAAAGTATTTATTTTTGATTATTTAATTAAGATAAAATAATAGAAGAATTAGAAGAATTTAAATAAGAATTTAAACGTGAACTATATAAATAAATATTTCTATTTATTCAATAGTAGAGGGAATTTAGGATAATTAATCAAATAAATTGTATTTAATTAATTGGATCCTCCAAACTAATTTTAGGTGTATACAAGCATTAATGTCTTTAAGACTGTATATATCAAGGATATTGAGAAAATTGTAATAAAATAAGTTGCAGGTTGTCTATGAAGCAATGAAGATCAATATGATGGAAAGTTCAGTACATGTATGGTGAAAAGTTGTGGATTAAAAGGGTTTATTTTCAAGCCTATCTAGTTTATCCACCAAAAGTTTTAGAGGTATGCATGAAGATTTGAACAAGTTCCGAGTTTCTGTGTTTTGACAGTTATTTTGTTACTGAAGTTGGTGTTCCTGGAAGAAGATAATGTGATTCTGGTAATATGAGTTGTTGCATATGTTTTTGTGGTGTTCATGGATGTTTCTAGATCATGTTCTATCTTTGTTGCACGTCCGTATTGATTGTTGTGCTTGCGATCCATGATTTTCTCTTGCGTGTTCATGTTTTTCATAGTCATGGCCGACATGGTGATTATAGCATGTTGTGGATCTTCAAGGAAAAATATTTGAAGGTGTTTTGTGCTTGAGGACATTTTTTTGGGTCTCTACTATGTTGTGGCCAAACTTGGTTGATTCGCATTAATAATATTTATTGTTTTGGGCCAACAGTTTGCATTCATTTTATTATTTGTTCAATCCGACATGAAGCAATGTAATTACTTGTTACAGATATATATGAGTGATTGTTTATCTTATTTGATGTGTGTGTGATGTGAAGTGTGTGAGTGCTTTGTGTGAATAAATATCATATCATTTGAAGGTAGAGAAAGGTGTGAAGAAGAGTGAAGAAAAGTGAAGAAGTGTTCATGTGCTTAACCGAAACTATAAACAGGCATTATCAGATGCTACTCTCTCAGTTCAAATTATTCAAATGGATTTAATCTGAATTTTTTTGTAAGACAACAAGTCTTCCTTTGTATTTGAGCAGTGAGCTCTAGGTAGTGTACCTAAATGCATGTGCATTCCCATTTATTCTTCTTATACTTTTAATAGAGTATAAACTTGTGGATTAACCTCCATAGTGGTTTTTACCCTAACAGGGTTTCCATGCAAAAATATTGGTGTTATGTGTATTTATGATGTGTTGTTGATTTATGCTTTCATGGTTATTAGTCAGATCTGAGAATAAGAGTTAACAAAGTTAATAATTTTGAAATTCTGTGACAACTGATTCACCCTTCCCTCTCAGTTGTCTGCCCTTGTGTTGCCAACATCTCGATGGTGAGTGACCTCCAAAAACACATTGAAGAAGATGCTATGGTGCCGTGGGTGCCATTTATGAGTGGGTTTTGCATCCTCTCGCAAGCTAAGAACCATCAGAGGGTCACCCATGCTTGTCACTTTCTGCTACGCTGCTACAATGTAGTGTTGCTCTACGATGTGGAATGGTATACCGACTTCAGGAACGTAGTATTCCCTTCACCACTGGCTGTCACTACTGTGAATGCTCCCACTGCTATGAATGATTCTACTCCTCCTACCAACAATCCTCCTATTGATGAAGATGTTCTTGATGCTACTACCGAAAATGCTCCTACTCCTCCTGGTACTTAAGTTTCAAACATTTTTATACATTTTTTGTATATATGCCTGAACAATTCCTTTACCATATAAAACTACATAATATATAAATATACTTTTTTGAAAAGCATGGCCTTTGAGCTATTTTTGAAGTATATAATACTTTCGAATGAATATACAACTTATACTAAGTTTCTATCCATTTGGTTTCTGTTATTCTGCATCATGGGTTCTCTTTTTTTGCTTATTTGAGTACCTTGAAAATATTTGCATATGGATGCTTTTGGAAAGACCGGTTGAACAAAAGAATACAAACATAACAATATTTACAGTAATTACATATTTACACGGGCATAATAATTAATAAAGATCAATATAATAATTTAAGGTGGATTCCATTAATCGGAATCCCCAGTACCTCTTTTTCCATGTTTTATAATTCAAATGAATTGTGTTGTTTGCATTGAATTATTCTGAAAGGGCCCTCCCATAGACTATTAAATTTTCCGTGTTGGCCAAGCTTTGTGGCCATTTCATTAAATTTTAGTACTAGGTCTTCGCACTTGAGACCTTGGTTTGAGGCTTTCTTGTCAAACAACTTCTTAACCACCCATTGGTGATTAGTCATGGCTATTAGGGCCTTTCCTCTTTTTTCCTTCACTTCCAACATCTCGGCCAATTGGACCTCCATGACACCATTTTCCTCAACCTCTAGTGATTTGAGCAACTGTAGTGTAGTAATCTCCATGGAGATGGGTAATAGCACTTCTTTCCCGTACACTAACTCATACGATGAAGTCTTGAGGACTTACTTAGGAGTTATGCACTCTGCCTAGAGTGCTACTTAAACATTCTTGTTCCACTCTTTTTGATGTTCTAACCCAATTATTTTAATGAGTCAGACCAAATTTTTATTGGTCGACTCGACTAGGCCATTCCCTTGTGGGTAGTAATTTGAAGATATTTTTAAGAATATGCCATGTATGAGTGCAAATTGACATACCTTAGAACCTAAGAAAGCCTTGGCATTGTCAGAGATGATGGTCTTTGGTGGGCCGAACCTCGTCACCAGTTCCTTGAGGAAGTTCACAATCTCTAGCTCTATTGCATTTTTTTGAGGCATGGCCTCGATCCACCTGGTAAAGTAGTCCTTAGCCATGAGGATCCACCTATGTCCCACTTTGGAAGCAAGATTAATCATCTTGATAAAATCAAAGCCCCACTACGCAAAGGGTTCATCAACCACTATTAGGTTGAGAGGTATTACTGAGTTTTTCCTCCTCAATGCGAAGAATTGGAATTCTTTGCAGGGCTTGAATAGAGAGTATGTGTCATTGAAGAGTGTAGGCTAGAAATATCTGGCACACATAACTTTGATAACAATGGTCTTTGTAGAGAAATTTCTGCTCGTGGGACTACTGTGGAAAGTATCAAGAATTTTCCTTGCTTGTTCTATGGTGACACACCGTAGTAGAATGCCATTGAAGTTCCTTTTGAAGAGGACCCCTTCAATAAGCACATACCCGTTGTTATTCAATCTATAGAATATTTTCTTCTGAGAAGGAAGGCCCAGTGGATATTTCCCAGTATTCATAAATCTTACTCGGTTCGCTAGCTAGCAGCCTTCAGACTCGGGTTCATTGGTTAGAACAAGCCCAATTTGCTCTTCTTCAGCCACCACTTCTTCATCATGTGCCAAATATTTTCATAGTCCTCTTCCTTAGATGGTCTTTATGGGCTTGATCTCAATCGAGGATCTTTGTGATCCAATTTGACCTTTTTCAGTAATTTCTCCCTCCATGATATACTCCTGCACACTAGAATGTGTGACATACACAATCACCTTGTTGCAAGATATGAGGTGTCAAAACTTCTTGAGTCCCTTAATAATGGAAAATGCTTGCCTTTCAACAAAGTTTTAGTTTGTATCATAATCCTTTAAGGTCTGGGAGTGAAATTCTATTAGATGTTCTCCCTTTCCTTCATCATCCTTTTGGGTCAAAACAGTAGCGATGTTGGTCTTGCTACTAAATACATACATTATGAAGTCCCTTGATAGGTATGAGTTGACCAAAACAGGAGTTGAAGAAATAGCATCCTTAACCTTCTCAAAGGCTTCTCTAGCTTCCTTTGTCCATTTGAACAATTGATCCTTTTTTAGCATTAGGGTGATTGGTATAATTATTCCAGGAAATTAGAAATGAATTTTCTCACAAAATTCACCTTTCCCTGAAAGGACTGAACTCCCTTTTTATTGATTGGGAGGGGAAGCTCTCTAATTGCCTTTACTCACTCTGGATCAATTGCAACTCCATCTCTGGACACTACATGTCCCAATAGTTTTCCTTGCGGCACTCCGAAAACACATTTTTTCTAGTTCAGGGATATCCCAAACTCTTGGAAATTTTTAAAAACCATTTCATGGTGATCAAAATGATCATCCTTATGTTTGGAGAACACTGTAAGATCATCCAAGTAGTTCAGGATGATTTTACTAGTCAAATATTTGAAAGCGATATCTGTTGCCCGCTGGAAGGTGGCTCCCACATTTGAGAGGCCAAAGGGCATTTTCACATATGTAAACATTCCCCACTTAGTAGTGAACATTGTTTTATGTCGGTCCTCCTCTTTTACCCAGATTTGGTTGTAACTGGAGAAGCCTTCTAGTAGAGGAAACATCTCCGACCTTGCCACCATTTGCAAGATAGACTCCATATAAGGAAAGGGGTAGTGGTCCTTCAAGGATGCTTTGTTCAAGTCCCAGAAATCAACACATAGGTGGATGTCTCTGTTCTTTTTTCAGATGGGAACTAGGTTAGATACACAGGTACTGTGCTTGACTGAGAAGATGATCCGAGATTGAATTATCTTTGTTAGCTCTTACGCCATCAAGGCTTCAATCTTTGGATTTACTAGCCTCTGCTTCTTTCAGATAGGTTTTTCTCCTTCCATCAATTCTATGGTATGTTGTATATTTTCAAGATCATATCCCTGAGGTCATCATATGACCAGGCCACTACTCCATCATATTTCTCACAGAAATAGACGAGTCTTTCTTTATCATGCTGTGGGACATCCTTTCTAAATTTGAGCCTCCTTCCATCTCCAACTTGAAGATTTGTATAGTCGCTTTTGTCCGCTACAAAACTCCTCTTGTCATTTCTTGCATCATTGTAATGAATAGGTTCTCGAGAGTGACCAATCCTTTTGGGATTTTTTTGGACTTTAACTGAATGATTTTTCCTTCATATGCTTCGGAAATTCTCAGTTGGAGTTTTTCAGTGAACTCTCCCAATTATTGGATGAATGAGGTGATGTTCTCATCACTTTCAAACACCTGCCAACTTTGATCATTATCTGGGATTTCCGATTGGACAATGACTCGTATAGAGTGTATTTATGAATTAAGTCAAAAGTAAGATCAAATTGAGATTTGATTGTTGCTATGCGGTCTGTATCTGTGTTTTTCTTTCTAGGAAGTGTCTGGATATTGAAGGATTTGAAGCTTTCAATTAGGTCCCATGCTCTATGCCTATAGGATCTCATGTAGAAATTTTTGGTGGCGAAAACCCTCTGATTTGATTGACCACAAGTTTGGAGTCTCTGAACACCATTATTTTCTTAATGCCCATCTGTTCTACAAGGCTTAGACCTTGCACTAGGCCTTCATATTCAACTTCATTGTTTGAAAAAGCGAACTAGAAGTGAAAGGACCAGAGTGTCTTTTCATTGGATGGGGATGTCAAACATATCCCGAATCCTGCACCAACTTTGCATCTCAGTCCATCAAAATGAAACATCCATATCTTTGAGCCTGAGCAATCCTTGGATTCCTTCACAACCTTCAGAATCACCTGATCTTCATCATAGATGACATAAGTTCCCAATCCGGTGGCATTATAGTTACCAAAAGGATCAGTGTCTATATATTCACTCAGGAGGACCTCTTCTTGATCGATCCTATCTCCATTCACCTTCTCATCCTCAATTTGCTCGATACCATATGTTTCTTCTTTGGTGAAAGAGGTATGAGCAGCTTCAAAGTTGACCATGGATTCATCAACCACATGTTATAAATGCAAAGGTTCGGTTATTATTTTCATTTTATCTCCATGCTTGGTCCTGAGGATAAAGTGTGACCAATCCAAAGAAAGATATCCACCTATCTTTGAAGTAAATTCTTGAGATATGCGGATATCGAACATGAGGGGAATGTCTATGATCACAATATCTTGTGGGACTATGATACTAGGGAAGGAGATTAAAGTCAAGGGGAGGTTCTTAATGACACCCATAGTTTCAACCTTGTTTCCATCAAGTTGCATAACCTCCCTTTTTAAAGGTTCATAGCTAAGTCCTAAGGCTTTAGCTATCTTCTTTGGCATGACTGTGGTGCTAGCACCAAAGTCAATCATAGAATTATGTAGTAATTTATTTCCCACAATAAGAGTTAGGAAAAAGGGTTTTGGCTTCAGCTTATCTCTAACTTTGGTAGAGGCATCCCCTATACTATTTGTGAGAACTTTGGCAGGAGTTGATAGGTCAAAATTTTTTCCCTTGAGTGATTTCTCTATTGGTTTGATAACTGCATCTTCCTAGAGGGCCTTTTGCAACAACGAATTATGTTTTGGAATAGCTAAGATATCCCAAATGGATATGATAGCAGAGGATTTTTTCAAATTTTCCACCACATTGAATGGCAATGGATTTTAAGGCGACTATTCCTTAGCTCTGGCTACAACAATCTCCTTGTGTAGCTATGGTTGTAGAGCAATTATGGAAGAACTAGGAGTCTGGTTGGAGGTACTTGTAGGCTACGTAGTGACCAGTTCACCTATGAATATCCTCTTTGAATGAGTGTTGTAATCAGACTACACTTGCGGGGTCTTCAATGTGGATGCCTCATATGTGAATATTGCCTCTTCTCCTTGAATCCATGAGAAGAGTGTGTGGTCGGGAGATATGTCATTTTCTTGTTCCAAGGATATTCCTTGCATTTGAGCGGTAAGAACCATGTTTTCCATTTGTGGAGAGGCATATGTATAACCTCCTAAACTTGACACCACACCTTGGCTGTGCTGTTCCACCACTTTCTACTATAAGTTTCCATGTAGACAATTTCAGGGCATATGTGAGTCATCGTAGGGGAAGCACCAAGGATTGATGTCTTCGGTGAGGTTGTTCTACCCCAGAGTCAACTCTCTACTTGAAATCAGGTGAGCATTTTGTAGTAGAGTAGGCATTGGTACTATTTGATTAGTCATTTGAGCCTATGGATTTGCGTGTGCAGCTCCTTGGTATTGGTTATGCTAGTAGGAAGGTCTTCCACTTTGATAGTTTTGGTAGGTTTCCCTCAAAGGCACAACCTGGTTGCGCTTGATGGTAGTTACTTAATTTGAGATACTTCACAACAAATCTTTGACATTGTTCATCTCATCCCTTGAAGGATTAGATGTAGAAGCGAAATTCTGTGGCGCACCCGGATATGTGTACATAGATTGGGGAGGATCGGGCACACTGGTAGATGCTATTTCTTGAGTGAGAACTGATATGTTTAGAAATATAAGAAAAAAAGGCTGAGGCGGTAGCTTTCCACGTCGATCATGTTGTTATTTTCTTTGACCATGATGCTGTACGCATTCAATAGAGTGGTTCTGCTAAGGGATTGGATCATCATCGAGATGTCGACATTGATGGATCTTAATTAGAACATGAACGCCAACTCTGCCAGCTGGAGAATAATAGGTTGGATCCTCTACCAAGCTGTGTGAAACTAGGAATTGAAGTGTCATGGCTTCATATGGGGCCCGCTTTATGGTTGCTAGCTAATGGTATAGAAAAGACCGATCTCCGTCATTCGAGAATCTTTCATAGAAAGGATCTCTGAGTTGATCCCGGGTATCGATAGTGTTAACTTGCAGAGTGCAGTACCAATCTAGCGCCTTGCCCCTGAAAGATGTTGTGAGCAACCTTAGTGCTATATTTTGATTGGTAACACCATGCACCAAACACACATCTGCCACATCTTGTAGATGTTCAGAAGGTGTTTTCATGCCATCACCGGTGATTTTTGGTATAGATTTTAAAGCAAAGGCTGAGATAGAGGCCCAAATGGTGAGTGCTACTAGTGCTATAAGAGGGCTTCTGAAATCCCATGCCATGCCATTTATTTTCATAATAGGAAACATGGCTAGTGGAGGGATCAAAACATTTATTGGATGAGTTCTCATTCGTGCTGTTACTAGTGGAGGCACTAGCAAGCCAGGGTTATTCACTATTTGGGATCTAGTAATAGGCTGATGGTTCATACACCCACTTTAGGTTTGAGTACATTTAAGCAGTCCCACCAGGTGTGTCAGAAAAAGAAACTATTGATGCCAAAAATTGACAAGCAATAGCCTTATGGGAAACTCAGTTAAAGGGGGGAACTATTGCACTAAACTAAGTAACCTCCAGGTTTTTAAAGAAGCCAAATTCTTTTGTAGTTTGAGGTTTGGAAAGGGAAAAGGAAGAAAACATATAAAATAAAATCTAACTAAGGTGATGCGCCAAGAAGTAGATATGGGAATGGTAAAAATATTTGTTGGATATGATTTAAGGGCCGTTCAACAATCTGCTATGTCTTAGAATAACATAAATCATAGATGAAAGCCCGAGTAATTTATCAAATGGCATTAAATAATTCCCATATGCATTTACTGAAAAGAAGAGTGTAGGACATGATCTAAATCAACAAGATTGTATTGAAATTATGGAAGTTCTGTAAATAAACTATCCAATACAATAATGACACAGTATAATGTTTTATCAAATAGCTAAGAAACATAAAGGTCAAAGAATGGCACAGTCTATGAGTCTTATACAACAATTTAAAACAATACAAAAGGCCTAGTGTCTTTCACTATTTTTTTGTCAGTTCTGAACCCCTTCTTCAAAAGAAGAGACATTATTTATAGAAGAAATGATCCCACCACCATTGAGTTAGTAATAGGAAAGCTTCCTTGGAAAGAATAATGATGCCCATCGTAATGATTTCCCCAGGTCGTTGCAACAGAAAAGATTCCAAACCATAGAATGTAGTCGCCTTTGAGCTAGATGCATCCTTTGTAGATGATGATGGTGGTCCCAGCATAGAAGCAACAAATCTCCAACAAACATGTGTCACTAACCCATAGAGTTAGTTAGGACACGTGGCAGATGTATCCTCTACAAATGATGAAAGTGGTCTCAATGTAGAAGCAACAAATCTCTAGCAAACATGTGTTGCTAACCCATGGTGTGTAGAATGATGCAACCCATTGCTCGCTTCATTCTTCTCTTCGATGAAATGATCATGGAGAAGACACGTGGAGAAGTCTTCATTTCTTGCACTGACCGTGGGGCCTACTAAAAGGGTGTATGAGGAAAGATACTACGTGGCACACAAACACAACTTGATAGAGAAGCGAAGGGAAGCAAACCTTAAAGGTGTGTGCTGCTGACACATGGAGACATGGCAAGGCTCTATAGGAAGGCAAAGGAAGAAATACTTGCAAGGAGCGTGCGACGAAAATGTGGCATATTAGGCGGAGCTTTGCAAAAAGGGATCAAAGATATTAAAATGTATGGGGTGCAAGCAAAATCCAAGAAAAATAACACTATCAACCCGAAGGGAGATAGAGGGATTTTATATCCACACTATGAATTAATTTTTTCTAAACTTATCTTCTCTTCATTGCTAATATCTCTTAATTTTTATATATTCTATCAAATACTACCATATGATATTGAAAATAGTTTTTTCTATGTAATTCCACTTTCTATATTTTTATAGACACACTCAACCTATGCTAAAATTATATCTTGATTTCCTATCTTCTCCCCAACCAAAAATTTCAATAAATTACTTAAACTCCTATTTCCACCTTCTATTTTCCCATCAATTTGTGGGTGATTTTGAAATTGAACTTCAATTCTATATTCATCTTCTTGCAAAATTTCTTCTTAAAATATGAAACAAAATAATCATTTATGTTTGAAATAATACTCTTTCAAAAGCCATGCAATCACATAACAACTCTAAAAAATAGAGCAACTATATGTAGTGTATCATTTATCTTCTACTATAAAATGAAATATGTTATCTTAGAAAATATATCCACAACTATAAATATTTAATCATGTCCTCTCTATGTTTTAGATAACCCTCATGCAAAATCCATTCCAAAATCTTCACAAAGTCTCTCTAGAACTTGTAATGGTTGAAACAACCCAAAATTTTGATTTCTCCCATTTGGTAATTAATAAAGCTTACAACCTTGAATATAATTTTTCACATTTTTAAATATTTGAGGCCACTTACCAATGTTTTTGTCTTATCTATTTTAAAATAACCATTTAAACCATTATTGTGCTTCTCCTTGATCACAATTTCCCCACTAAGCTTCTTGAAATATATTGTTGGTTACTCATAAACAAAATTTTATTTTGAATTAATTAATAAAGACATTTAATTTTATCCATGCATACTAGTTATTTACATAGTTTCCATGCTTCCATAAAATTAGGATAATCTATTGAATGCACAAGACAAATGAGAGGGGGGTGAATCAGCTGTACCTTAAAGTTTTAAAACCCTTATAAACATTCAAATCCACATTCATTCAATTAACCCTATTATAATGATTTAGCATGAAAAGAAAATAATAGAAACTGCATAAAGAAAACATCATGCACAGGATAACACAAAATTTAGGTGGAAAACCTAAGATGGGAAAAACCACAGCGAGGATCAGCTCACAATATAAAGTAATATAAACATCGAATACAAAGGGCTCACTGCCCAAAGAAAGAAAGGCTCACTACTAGAATAGAAAAGAAGATAGAGAAAAAAGTTACATAGAGAAATTTATCTCAATGCAATAGAAAAATTCACCAAAATATCACCAACACCTTCACAACTTGACTAAAGAATTGTAGACACCTTCTGGTCACTGCATCCAACAATCTAACACATGAAATCTCTATTGCAAGGTGTCCGCCCTTGGTCTCCTCGTGTTGTGCAACACAGTGCTTGGGTTCAAGACATGGCTTAATTGTCTCCTGTGGATCTTGTATAAATTTAGCGATTGTATCAAGCATTAACAAGTCAATCTTTTGGTGCAATGACAACCACCAATGTTACAATTGGTATCAGAGCTGAGGTCACAGGTTCAAACCCCTCACTTAAATTGGGGGGAATTGTTGCAAGGTGTGCAACCTTGGTCTCCTTATGCTATGCAGTGCAGTGATTGGGTTCATGACATGGCTTAACCGCCTCCTATGGATCTTCTATAAATCTAGCAGTTGTATTGGGCATTAAAAATTTAATCTTTTGGTGCAACAACAACCACCAATGTAACAAGCTCACACTTCACTTCTAAAATTCACACCCCAATACTCTATAATTTGCATCATTCACATTATAATTATCCATCTTCACATCCCTCATCAACTCAACTCTTATTTATATCATCTTCAACCTTGAAAACATTCCCCAAGGTAGGATATGCACCTCAATCGTGCAAACTCAAATTAAGGTTGGCACCAAAAAATTCCTGTGGTGGAAAGGAATGAAGGAGAACCATGAAATACCTTAACTAGGACCTAAATCCACTCATACAAGCCACACCATACTTCCAATTTTTTTGAAAGTAATGTAAACACCCAGGTCAGCCGTTACCTGTGTAAATACCATTAAACTTTTAAGTACACACTTCCTTTGATTCAATAAATCACAAACACAAAATTTCACCTAAACAAAATTTACAATATTCCCAAAATACCCTAAAAACCAATAAACTCCTTCACAATAGCTTTCACCTGAAGAATGTACACACCTAGTACACTTAGAAAACTCTACCATACACTGTAACTTAAGGAACTAATTTCTGAAGCACCAAAACTCAAACAAATTTGACTAGAGAAAGATACCAATACCATCAACATGCCTTTAGATCTGAAAGACCTAAAACCAAATTGTAGGGAAACACAGAGCAAAAACCTTTCTCCCAAACACCTCTACAATACACAATTCACACACTGGTGAACACAAATTATTTTTCACACCAATCCAACACATCAAATTCTGAATACAACACCTTTAAACACCTCTGATCAACATATCTAAAACACATAGGTATATCTTCAACCTAGAATAAATGTAGAGCAACACAAAAACACTACTCTACAATCCAAAACAACACTGCAACTCACTATTTCCTCTTTTTATCAAATTTTATCAAAAGAACTTGGAAATCAAGCACCAAAAACACATCCTCATCATCTTTAGTACTTCTTTATCATCGATGAAGCCAAAAACAACATAGCAACTTCAACCATACATCCATAGATATAAGCTTATCAAAGAAAAACTAGAGGTTGACACTAGTAGCTTACTAATGACAACATAATGAAACTAATAAAAGCATCATTAATGCAACAACATAGGTAATGCCAACAAATACGCATACTCTTGAAAAAACCTTCTTCTTATACAATTGACACCAATGACAACACAAGATTGTTGACATCAATGAAAACATCAACTGCTCATACTTGCAACAATCTCCCCTTTTTCATTGATGAAAACACATGATGTGAAGAAACCATCAACAACAAACATAACAACTCTACTCCATACCTATTTCCTTTTCTCTTTTCTCATTACTTACTCTCCCCCTTTCAACTTATGTTTTTCATATGATCTTCATTATCCCAACTTTATTGTTCTCTCTCCCTTTCTCAACTATCAACTAAACATTTTTCACATGATTTTCTCACACTCTTTGACATCAATGGAAAAGGACAAAATGTTTGCATCACTTATGTTTCTCCTTTGACATCAATCAAACTTCTCACAATTTCTCTACATTTTTCTTTCCTTTACCACTCAATATACTCCCCCTTAGGAGTACACAACATACCACACCAATCAACAACCACTGCATATTGACAACACTCACTCCCCTTGATTGTAACAACCAATAATGTCACTACCTAGTTCCCCTAGGAGGTAGCCACCAACACTAGCATGGACCAAATATTAAATATTGAAATCCACTAGATTGATGCATCTCCTTATGCATCTAGTTCAAAGAAGGAGGGAAAATGACCCCCAAATTATCTCAGATATACTCAAAAGTATCCTTAGCAAGAGAGAGTAAATATATCAACACATGATCCTTTGTAGGCACATAATCGAGCTTGACTTCATTCTCTACAACCTTCTCTCTCAAAAAGTGATATCGGATTTAGATATGATTTATCCTTGAATGTAGTACCAGATTCTTTGAAATATTGATAGCACTTGTATTTTCATAGTGTTGGCAACGCAACGACAGCCAATTGAGAGGGGGGGTGAATTAGTTGTCACAAAATCTCAAACTTATTAAACTTATTAACCCTTATTCTTATATTTGATTAATAACCATGAAAGAATAAATCAACAACACATTAGAAACACACATAACACCAAGATTTTTGCATGGAAATCTTGTTAGGGGAAAAACCACAGTGGAGGTTAATCCACAAGTTTATACTTTGTTAGAAGTATAAGAAGAATAAATGAGGAATGCACATGCATTCAGGGACACTACCTAGAGCTCATTGCTCAAATACAAAGGAAGACTCGCTGTCTTACAAAAAAATTTAGATTAAATCCATCTAAAGATTTTGAACTGAGAAAGTAGCATCTGTTAATGCTTGATTACAGTTTCGGTTAAGCACATGAACACTTCTTCACTCTTCTTCACTCTTCTTCACACTTTGCTCTGCCTTCAAATGATCTGATCTTTATTCGCACATAACACTCACACACTTCGCATCATGCCTTCCTAATATGAGATAAAAAATCACTTATATTTCCGCAACAAGTAATTACATCGCTTCATGTTGGCTTCAATGAAATAATAAGATAACTACAAACTGTCGGACCAAAATAATAAAATTATTAATGCAAATATACCAAGGTCATCCACAACATAGTGGAGACCCAAAACAATATCCTCGAACACAAAACACGTTCAAAAATTATTCCTCGAAGATCCACAACACGCTACAAACACCCTATCGACCATGAACATGAAAAACATGAACACGCAAGAGAAAATCACTGATTGCGAGCACATCGATCAATTTAGATGTGCAATATAGATAGAGCACAATCTATAAACATCCACAAACACCATAAGAGAATATTCAAGAACTCAGATTACCAAAATCACAATATCTTCTTCCAGGAACACTAGCTACAGTTAACATAATAACTGTTAGAACAAAGAAACTCATAACTTGCTCAAATATTCATGCGCACCTTTGAAAATTTCAATGGATAAACTAGATAGCCTTTTGAAAAAACCCTTTAATCCACAACTTCTCACCATCAACATACTGAAATTTTTATCATATTGATCTTCACTACTTCAAAAACAACTTGCAACATATTTTATTACAATTTTCTCAATATCCTTGACATATACAGTGTTAAAGACATTAATGCTAATAGTGTTGTCATCAATGACAACCACATATAAAAAAAAAAACCACAAAATCAAACACATAGAAGATAGAAATTGGTTCATCATATACCACCCTAATATACTTCAATGTTTGCCTTATCCACAACACTTGTGTGTAGCAAGATGCTGTTGCAATGTACTCTGCCTCTGTAGTTGATAAAGATACTGAATCTTGTTTCTTGCTTAGCCATGACACCAATCTACATCCAAGAAAGAATGCACTGCCACTTGTAATTTTTTTGTCATCCACACAACCAGACCAATCTGCATCTATGTAAGCACTTAGAGTAAAACTAGTACTCTTTGGATACCACACACCATAATCTAGAGTTCCCTTCAAGTATCTAAATATTCTTTTCACTGCTCCAACATGTGACTCTCTAGGATCTTCTTGAAATCTAGCCACAAGAAAAACTACATGCATGATATCTGGTGAGTCTTCCTCCAAGACTAAAGAGAAATCAGGAGACACTTGCAGTTTCTGTGGCAAGCAAGGTCATCCAGTTTCTAGGTGTTGGAAATAATTAGAGGCTTTAGAGGATGCCATGCAGCAACAACACATCTCCTCACCTCAGTCTTCTTCTTCTTCCACCACAGGGAAGGGTCATGCTCTCACTACACAAGCATCAACCAATGGGTCCACTTGGATTTTAGACTCTGGTGCTTCTCACCATATGAAGTTCACACTCAGCAGTTGGTCACTTCTCTTGCCTCGTGTGGTACTTCATAGATTGCAGTGGGTGACTCTTCCCAACTTTCCGTTTTGGGTTCAGGTTCTGTCTCTTTGGATGGGGGAACTCTACATAATGTTTTGGTTGTTCCTGACATTTCAACGAACCTCTTGTCCATTTATCAGATTTTCCACATTGGCTTTAGTAAGATAGTTGAGTTCTCACCACATGATGTGGTTATTCGGGACCTCCATGATTATGATTTGGTTGTGGCTACTGGTAGTGTTGATACTGCATCTCGTCTTTATAGATTTGATGGATTTGTGCCTTCTGAGGGTACAGGTTCATCTCTTATAACACATGCAGATTCGGTGAGTCAGCTTTGGCATGAGCGTTTGGGCCATGTCAATTATAGATATCTTCAGCAGATGAGTACACAGTCACTTGTTCTTGGTCTTCCACAGATCTTCTGCACTGACGGTGTTTGTCATGGTTGTGTGCTTGGCAAGCATCACAGGGATCCCTTTCCGAAGGGAAGTACCACTCGTGCTTTGGCACCCTTGGAGTTGATTCATAGTGACCTCATGTCATTTCCCACTCCTTTTTCAGGGGCCAAATATGTACTCACATTCATTGATGACTTCTCTAGACACACATGGTTGTACTTTCTTAAGTACAAGTCTGATGTCTTTGATTCCTTTCATGTCTTCAAGACATTTGTAGAGAAGCAGTCTGGTCTTTCTATCCAACAGATACGTATAGATAATGGGGGGGAGTATGTGAATCAGGATTTTAAAGTTTTTTGCACTGAGCATGGTTTGTAGCATTAGTTTTCTGTTCCCTACACCCCTCAGCAGAATGGTATCACTGAGTGAAAGAACAGGACTTTACGGGAGATGGCTAATTGTATGATTCAGTCCAGGTCCATGGATTCATCTTTTTGAGCTGAGGCAGTCAATTGTGCCAACTATATTTAGAATCGGATGCCTCACAAGGTGATTCGACATATGACTCCTGAGGAGGCTTGGTCTCATTACAAGCTTGATATTTCATCATTTTGAGTATTTGGTAGTGAGGCATGGGCTTTTATTCCTGATGCTCAGAGGAGAGCTATGAAGCGAAAGAGTCGACCCCTCATTTTTTTCGGCTACTGTGAGGATGTTAAGGTGTATAGGTTGTTTGATCTTGATTCTAGAGAGGTCCTATTTCGATGGGATGTTCAGTTTGATGAGCGCCTTCCTCCAGTTGATACCCTATCTCCAGTGTCCACTTCACTACCTACTCCACCCACTACAGCTCTTTAGGATTATTTTGAGGATTCTGATGAGGATATTGATGATCCCTCATCTCCACCTCCACTTGCTCCCCCTCAAAGGCCCAAATGGGCTCGCTTTACTATTGAGGCAGCAGGATCTATGGCCGGTGATCCTTCAGACACTCATCGCACTCGTTCTCATACTACGGGTTCTAGTCTTTTGACTCATGCTCTTTCAGAGGATCCTCAAAGATTTTTAGAGGCGATAGGTCACCCTGAGTGGGATTGTGCTATGGAGGAGGAGTATTCTTCTTTGATGAGGAATAGTACATGGGATCTCTGTCCTCTTCCTAAGGGCAAAAAGATGGTTCGGTGCCAATGGTTGTATTGCACCAAGTATGCTACTGATGGTTCTATTGATAAGTACAAAGCATGTCTTGTTGCGAAGGGTTTTTCATAGGTTGAGGGTATTGATTACTCTGAGACATTTGCCCCTGTCACCAAGATGAATTCTATTCATTTTGTATTATCACTTGCAACTTCTAGAGGATTGCTCATTTTTTAGATGGATGTGAAGTGTGCCTTTTTACATGGTGACCTATAGGAGGAGATCTATTTGGAGCAGCCTCAGGGATTTGTTCATGATGCTTCCTTGGTTTGCAGACTTCAGTGTTGATTATATGGTCTCAAACAGGCCCCTCGGGCTTGGTATGAGAAGATGGACTTTTTTTTTGCTCTCCACTGGTTTCACTAGCTGTCATTCTGATCACACGGTCTATATTCAACATCTTGAGGGTGAGATCCTAATTCTTGTGCTATATGTTGATGATCTTCTCATCACCAGTAGCTCATCCTCTATGATTCAAAATTCTTAGCTAGCCTTGATGGAGCAGTTTGAGATGACAGATCTTGGCCTTCTGCACTATTTCCTTGGTCTTCAGGTGATTCAGTCTTCAAAGGGGATCTCCATTTACCAGTAGAAGTATTCTTTTGATATGCTTCAACACTTTGGCATGCTTGATTGCAAGCCTGCCCCCACACCTTTTCAATCAGGGGTTGTTTTGACTACTACTTGCCCCACTCCTTCAGTAGATTCTACACTTTATAGGCAGTTGGTTGGCAGTTTGTTGTACCTGACTCACACTCATCCTAATCTTTCCTTTGCGGTTTGTCTTGTCTCTCAATTCTCACATGATCCTCATGAGAGTCATTGGCAAGCTGCCAAGCATATTTTGAGGTATATTCAGGGCACCACTTCATATGGCATTCACTACACATTAGGGGATCCTCACATTGTTGGCTACACTGACTCAGATTGGGCTGGTGATGTCAATGATCGGAAGTCTACTTCTGGCTTTGTTTTTTGTCTTGGCTCTGGTCCTATCACATGGTCGTGCAAGAAGTAGACTGCTCATGCATTATCATCTACAGAGGCTGAGTACCGAGCTGCTATGCTCGCTAGTTAGGAGATTTAATGGCTTCATCAATTGATGACTGAGTTTGGTTTTCCTCCTGATAGTCCCACTATTCTTTGGTGTGACAATCAAAGTGCTATACACATTTCGTGCAACCCGGTGGAGCATCAACAAACGAAGCACATTGAGCTTAATATGCATTTCATCAGATAGTTGATTCAGGATGGTTCTCTCATCTTGGAGTATGTCCCCACTGCTGAGCAGGTTGCAGACATCTTCATGAAACCTTTTGCATCTTCGCGCTATCTTCAGTTGCGGTCTATGCTTGGGGTGAAGGAAGTTGTCCTTGGGGTGTCTTTATGAGGCCTTCCTTCCTTCATGTTTCTTTCAGCATGTTGTTCTATCTCTTTTTGGAGAGGAGTTTTTCCCACTGGGTTTTCTCTTTTTCTCCATTTCATAGAGATTTCTTTGTACTTGGGTACCTCATCTGGCCTTGTTGCCAGGACCCATTGCTTTTGCTTCCAGTAGCTTCTTCTAGGTTTTAGCTTCTCCCTATGTCTATCTTAAGGGGAGGTGTTAGAGTAATTGGAAATTTACTTTATTAATTAAACAATATTTGTTTAATTACGTAAAGTTCCCTTTTACCTCTTTTTCACTTAAGCTAACATTAGGTACATAATAATTAATTACTTTATTAATTATTACTGTGCAAGCCTAGGGTTTTGATTTTTAGGGTTTTCATCTATATGTAGTTGAAAACTATCTTTTGTATCATTATTCATTTTACATTTTCAAGTGAATACATTGCTCCACATTCTTGAGCATTTCCTTTGTTGCTTCTCTTTGCTTCTCCTTGTAACAAGTTATTTGCTTGCAAAGATCTTTTGGGCTTCTATGGTGTTGTATCTTCTCAACTCCAACAATATATAGTAGTCCTCCAATCATTGATCTATATTTGCTCTGATTAGCCTTAGAAGATTCATAATTCTTACTCAGCTTGCAACTAGTAACCATAGGAGTACATACTAGCTTAGAATATTTGATTCCAAACTTCTTCAACATTTTTTTGACATAATTTGATTGTGAAATGAAAATAACTTCATCTATCTGATTTATTTGTAATCCAAGGAAGAAATTCATCTCCCCAAACATAGACATTTCAAATTATTTTTACATTTCCTCTACAAACTTCTTGTACATAGTTTCATTGCCTCCAAAGATTATGTCATCAACATATACAACCACAATCATGATTTGATCTTTTTCAACTTTAAAGTAAATATTGCTATCTACATTACCTTTATTGAATCCTTGTTGTATAAAATACCTATCCAACTTTGCATAGAAAACTTTAGGAGAGTTTTTTAATCCATATAATGCCTTCTTCAATTTGTAGACCTTATCTAGTTTTTCTGATTATTCTATTTATACCTCTTCTTCTAGCTCTCCATTCAGGAAAGTAGACTTCACATCCATTTGATAAAATTTGAAATCCTTATGTGCTGCAAAAGCCAAAAACATCTTGATAGCTTCCATTCTTCCCACCAAAACAAATGTCTCCTCAAAATCTATTCCTTCAACTTGTGAGTAGCCTTTGCACACAAGCCTTTCCTTGTTCCTTACCACTTCTCCATTCTTATTTAGTTTTTTTCTAAATACCCACTTAGTTCCAATTATATTTTTAGCAGACTTCACATCCATTTGATAAAATTTGAAATCCTTATGTGTTGTAAAAGCCAAAAACATCCTGATAGCTTCCATTCTTCCCACCAGAACAAATGTCTCAAAATCTATTCCTTCAACTTGTGAGTAGCCTTTGCACACAAGCCTTTCCTTGTTCCTTACTACTTCTCCATTTGTATTTAGTTTTTTTCTAAATAACCACTTAGTTCCAATTATATTTTTGTTTCCTCATCTTGGGACAAGCTCCCAAGTCTGATTCTTCTCAATCTACAATAACTCTTCTTCCATAGCCTTGATCCAATATTCATCTTTGCATGCCTCAATCACTATTTTAGATTCAACTTCAGAAAGTAAACATATATTTACCTATTCTTTAATAGTTTTAATTCTTTCTAGTACACCTTTTCTCTTATCTCCAATGATTTTTTCTTCAAAATGATTCTTCTACACATACTTAGGAGCTTTAGGAGTATTTTTTGAAGCTTTTTCCTCTTCAATCTGCACTTCTTTTTCTTTAGCTTTTTCTTCTTCTTTGCAAGAAGACTCATCTGAATCATATCCATCTATTACCACTAAATTATTCTATAAATCTTCATCAACCTTGACACTTGCACTCTCAACAATATTTTTCAATCCCTTGTTGTAGCATTGATAAGATTTTCTTCTAGTAGAATATCCAAGGAAGATACCTTCATTAGAACTTGCACCAAAATTTCCTAAGTTATCTTCATATTTTTTGATATATCATTTTCTTCCAAACACTTTGAAGTACTTGACAATAGGAATCCTTCCATACCATAGCTCATAGGGAGTTTTTGTGCTATTTTCTCTTGCTTGAACTCTGTTGAGTATATAAAAAATAGTGTAATATGTTTCTCTCTAGTAGACTTCTGGAAGATTTTCTTCTTTCATCATTGTCCTTGTAGCTTCTTGAATAGTCCTATTCTTTCTTTCAATCACTCCATTCTACTGAGGAGTCCTAGGAGTAGACAAGTGTAACTTTATGCCATGATTCTCACAAAATATGTTGAACTCATTGGAGGTGAACTCTCTGCCTCTCTCAGACCTCAAATATTTGATCTTCATATCCATTTAATTCTCAACCACAACTTTAAATGATTTAAAATTTTCTAGAGCTTCTAATTTTTCTTTGAGAAAAGTAACCCATGTCATTCTAGAATAATCATCAATCAATAGCATGAAATACCTATCACCTTGAAGACTTCTTACTCTTGTAGGACCATAAAGATCTGTATGTTCCAATTCCAATAGTACGATAATAGATTGTTCTTTAAATTTGAAGCTTCTTCTTGCTTGCTTTCCAATTTGACACTCCTTATAAACAACATTTATAAGCTTTGTAATCTTTGGCAGATCTCTCATAACTTGAACTAAACTGATTCTTACTAGGTTATCAAAATTAATGTGATGCATCCTCCTATGCCATAATCAAATTTCATTGATCTAAGTCATAAAGTAGTGACCATCCACACCCTTAATTTGATAAAAATTTCCATATATCCTTCTTCCAAAAGCAACCACAGTTCTGGATCCTTTTTTGATCTTACATCCATCATATTGAAACATAATATTGTATCCTTTGCTACACATTTTTCCAACACTCAAGAGGTTATGCCTTAAAACCTTAACATGATAAATATCATCAGTATTATGCTTGCCATCAAAACCGATAGAACCTTTTCCACATATCTTAGAAGATGTATCATCACCAAATCTAACACATCCTCCATCATATTTTTCAAGTTTAACAAACTTACTCTTGTCACCAGTCATATTATTAGAGAATCCATTGTTAATGATCCAGTAGTTCTTCTCCTATCTAGCATGAAAGGTAGATATCGAAGTAACTTCAGTCTTATCCTTTGTCTCCAAAGGGATTTACTTCACACATCTCTTAGAGTTAGTAGAAATAGATTCATATTTTAAATCCATGAACAAGCATTCACCATCAACTTCATTTCCATAACCAGATTCATCATCATAAATAATTGCATCTCATCTAACATAATAGCTTTTCTTAATCATCTTACCTTTTTTCTCCTTATTTTTATTATTCAAAGCTTTGTTTGGATATATTGAAGCGTAATGACCTATCTTTTTATAACTATAAAATTTTAAAGGAAACCTACCATTTTACTTATTAGTACCTTCTTCATTATCCTTACAAAGTTAGCTTCTATATCATCAAGATCCTCTTGATTTGATTCCTTGATCTCCTTTGATTTATCAGCCTTAAAAGTAGTCTCAACTTTTGCACTATTTGTACCAAATTCTCTCATCTCAAAAGCAGTTAAAGAACCATACAACTGATCTATGGTATATTGATTTAGATTTTCAAATTTCTCAATAGTTGAAACTTTATGACTATAATACTTACTTAGAGTTCTTAGAATTTTCTTTACCACTTCTAGTTCTTTGAGTTTTCCACCAAGACCTATGATGGAGTTGACAACTTCATCTACCCTTTGCAAATAGCTTGTAACATTTTCATATTTAGACATCCATAGGTTCTCAAACATGATTTTTAGATTCTATACATCTTATCTTCTTTGACCTTATCATCTCCTTCATAAATGCTTTATAACCTAACCCAAATATCTGTAGCAATTTTCATAATCACCACTTTCACTAATTTAGAATTAGTAAGACAACTTAAGAGATCATACCTTTCTTTAACATTGCTTTCATAGGCCTTGATCTCATCATTAGTGCTCAAACCATTTGTAGGCATAGTACATACCTATTTAACTAACTTACGTACATCAAATCCTAGATAAACTAGAAAACCTTCCATCCTTGTCTTCTAGAATACATAGTATGTTCCATCAAACATAGGAATCTCTTTCTTGTGTGCCATCCCAAATCTACCTCAAGCAGTTAATATTTCTTTCAAGGAACCTTTCTCTGATACAAATTTTTGAATGCACAAGACATCTGAGAGGGGGTGAATTAGTTGTACCTTAAAGATTCAAAACCCTTACAAACATTCAGATCCACATTCATTCAATTAACCCTTAATCTGTTATAATGATTTAGCATGAAAATAAAATAACAAAAACTGAATCAAATCAAGACCATGCACAAGAGAGCACCAAATTTACACAGAAAACCCAAGATGGGAAAAACCACAGAGAGGATTAGCTCACAATATAAAGTAATATCAACATCGAATACAAAGGGCTCAGTGCCAAAGGGCTCACTACCCAAAGAAAGAAAGGATCACTACCAGAATAAAAAAGAAGATAGAGAAGAATGTTACATAGATAAATCTATCTCAATGCAATAGAAAAATCCACCACAATATCACCAACACCTTCTACTCACTGCATCCAAAAATATCACATGAAATATCACACTTCACTTCTTAAATTCACATCCTAATACTCTACAATTTGCATCATTCACATCATACTTATCTATCTTGACATCCCTTAACAACTCAACTCATATTTATATCATCTTCAATCTTGAAAAAATTCTCCAAGGTTGGCTATGCACCTCAATCGTACAAATTCAAATTAAGTTCAACACCAAAACATTCCAATGATGGAAAGGAATGAAGGCAAGCCACAACTCACCTTAGCTAGGACCTAAATCCACTCATACATGCCACACCATGCTTCCACGAATTTTACAAGTAGTGTAAACACCCAGATCGACCATTACCCATGTAAACACCATTAAAATTTGAAGTACACACTTCCTTTGATTCAACAACAACTCACATAAAACAAATTTCAGCTAAACACAATTTAGAATATTCCAAAAATACCCTAAAATCCAACAAACTCCTTTGCAACAAATTTCACCTGAAGAATGTACACACCTAGTACACTCAGACAACTCTACCATACATTGTAACTTAAGAAACTGATTTTCAAAGCACCAAACCTCAAACAACTTTGACTGAGGAAAGATACCAATACTATCAACATGCCTTTAGATCTGAAAGACCTGAAAAATAAACTATATATAAACATAGAGCAAAAAAATTTCTCCTAGACACCTCTACAATACATAGTTCACACACTAGTGAACACAAATTCTTTTGCATAATGATCCAACACATCAAATTATGAATACAAAACCTTTAAACACATCTGATTAACATATCTGCAACACATAGGAAGATCTTCAACCTAGAAGAAATGTAGAGCAACACCAAAACACTACTCTACAATCCATAATGACATTGGAACTCACTGTTTCCTCTTTTTATCAAAATTTCTCAAAAGTACTTGGAAATCAAGCGTCAAAAAAACATCCTCATCATATTCAATACTTCTTCATCATTATCAAGCCAAATATAATAGAGCAACTTCAACCATACATCAATAGATAGAAGCTTATCAAAGCAACACTAGAGGTTGGCACCAATAGCTTACTAATGACAACATAATGCAACTAATCAAAGAATAATTAATGCAACAACATAGACAATACCAACAACTACACATACTCTTGAAACAATATTCTTCTTATACAATTGATACCAATGACAACACAAGCTTGTTGACATCAATGAAAACACCAATTGCTCATTCTTGCAACATAATCTTCATAGAAATGCTTCAATTAATCAAATCCAACCATTTCTATTCTCATTTTTGTCAATAAATTTTGTCTCCTACTCAATAGATCTACAACCTTGTTTAATTTTTTGATGTAAAATTTCAACACAAAATAGTAACTTTGCAAAAAATCTATCCATCTCATGTATTCTATTCTACTTTCCTTGCGTATTCATATATTATAATGATTGGTGAAGTGTATACACCACAAATTATTTTGGTAGAAACTACTATCTACACTTCTTCAAGGCTTGGATGATGGCATAAAATACTTGCTCATAGAATAAATCTCTTGTATCATTCAAATTCTCACTAAAATAAACTACTGGTCTACCCTCTTGAATTAATACTCTCCTATTGAATTTTTATTTGCATCATAATTAACTTAAAATTTACATTGTTAAAATCTAGCAATACTAACACTAGTTGTTAAACTACCTTTTTATTTATTAATTTAATGATTATACTTTCTCTTTATTTCTATTTGAAATATTTCTTTCTTATCTTATAGTATTAGCAAATGATACACAAATGCCACTAAAATCCCTAATGAATTTTCTATAGAAAATTTCCAAAAGTGAAAATATCTTAGCTCTCCAACATTTATTTGGGTAGTCCAATCAAAAATTAATTTTTCTCTAGACCCATCTTCAAAATTTCAACAAATATTAAAAAATTCCAAATATACTAGTTCCATTTACATGAAACTACACTTTATATTTATTAACAATTTTTCTTCTCTCAATTTGTGTAATAATAGTCTATTATGTTTTAGGTATTCTTCTTTAAAAGTACTAAAAGTTAAAATATCACCTTAGTAAACAATCACAAACTTAAATATTTCTTCAAAATTTCATTCATCACACTCATAAATGTAGTAGGTCTATTGTTCAATCCAAAGGGAATAACTAACCACCCATATAATTCTTCATTTATCTTAAATATAATATTCCATTCATCTCCTTATTTGATTCTTATCTAATGATAACTTCTCTTCATGTAAAACTTGGTAAAATATTTTTCTTGAATCAAACAATCCATTACATGATTTGTTAGGTCCTAAAACAACATGTTACAAATTGTAGAGTCTTTCTTCACTTTCAAGGCCACAATCTTGTCTTCAAGAATGTAAAGAGATGCTCATCCACAAACTTGGAGTTGTTAAAGGTTAACATGAGAGCAGGTAAAATATCTAGCTCTTTGGGATCAAATTAAACTTATGAGGGTGTTTCTATAGGTCTCTAAAATAATTTAATATTTAAATCTTGGGATGAATAATCTGATAGAGCTTTTAAAATTGCTACAAATCTTGGCTGGTTCCATGAGAAATTTTGTCAAAATGTTACCCTTGTGCTTAGGGGTCAAATGTTAGGGTTTAGGGGTTTATTGCCCTTGTTTAAAATCTTAACATCTTTTGAACCCTTGCGTTATTTTTTTCATGTTGACCTATTGCTCTGGGTAGCTGGTTACTTAATTTATCGATTGAGCCTTTTATGTCATGATTTCCCCTATACCTGATCAGTTGGTATTACTGTGTTGGGTTTTAGTTTTAATCCCCATGCGTGTAATGGGTTATATTTTGAGCTGTCAGATTGATGGATTTGATCTCGACCATTCCCTACTAGCCTCACAAAGACTTTCGATGATGTCACAGATGAATGGTGAGGTGTGCGAGATGTTGCCACATGTCGCTTATGGTAGTGGGGCATAGTTCGAATTCACCAGTAGTATTAATAAGGAATTTCTAATCAATGACTATGATGTGATGATGAAGATTGATTGTGGCCATCCTTCATAGACCTTGCATGATTAAAATAATGGTTTTAAGGATGTTGCGAGGTGTGCGAACGGGTGACACATGGATTCATTTGGTGACACAAGGTGGCTGGTCGGGGCTCACAAGTAACGTGTGTGTATTCTGGCTGGGGTGTGTATCATTGGCCAATGGGCCTGCCATGTGATAACATGGAATTATTAAAGGTGTTGACTCGATCTAAGTCATTCAACATGCCAACTCGTCGGTGCATCGACAACCCAATTTCAAAACATCAAACTAGCCATGTGATGGTTGTTTGAGCTCTACAAATGGAAAATATTAATGGTGCAAGATTTTTGATGGATATCAACCTGATTTCCATGCGTGCAAGGGGTTATCTCCTTGCAATCATGATGAATAGTATATTGATTTCCATGAACCTGGAAACTAACAATGGTGAAATTGACGTCAGCGAATAATCATTCGCTCACTTGTGCTGCAGTTGGAGCATTGATGATCACTTCATCAATTTTCTCAATAAATACTTGCTAGTTATTCATTTGCATCATATAAATTAAGTGTTTGAGTTCCTATGTGTTTCTGCATTGGGTGATTGTTGGATTTGCAAAGGCTTTGGGTTCAAGTGCGAGATGAGGAAGCCAATTGCTTCTAGTTCATCGCTACACAGGTCTCCAAGAATGGATATGCGAAGATCTCAGGAGGAGGTGAAACAATATGAATAGAGCACACTTCCAGGTGCTCTTGAATCTATGGAAGAAAACATGAGGTCCCTCTTGAGTGTTACTAGATGCAGATCTCGGCTTAAGGGTCAAGTTGCATGAGTAGAGGTGATGAGTTGTGAAAAGGAAAAGAGGTCTGTAGAGCGTGGTGAAGGATGAAAGGAAAAGCCAAGGTTCAGTTGAGACTCTCTAGGGCAGAAAAATTCACCCATTAATGTATCTAGTAGCTTTGGTAGCGATGGATTTGAGATTGATTCTGATTATCACAGCTACCTAGTGGCTTTGATTGAATTGGTTGATGAAGATGAAGAGGTCCTCGCAGTATCTCCAATTACCATAGTGGCATCATGTGTTGTTTCTGGCTCTGGTGTTGGGAGGGGTTTTGATGAAGATAAGATGGTGTTTCTTCCTCCCACTGAGGAAAAAACACAGAGTGACCATCTGTATCGTGGTCGTGGTGCCGATTCGGGTTTCGGGTGTTGATATGGTCTTTTGGGTTCTGCAATTTTATTTTGGTGTTGATGCTTTTTCCTTTTGGGTATGACATGGACAAAAGTGACAAGGCCTTGGTGGTGTTTTTACTGCAGTTATGGTGGTATTGATTGGTTACGAAGGTTGTAACTATTTTGATTCCCCTATTCACTGAATGATTACATCCAATTGTGTGGGAATTGCGAAATGCGGATGAAATTCCATTTTGAAATGAAATTCTGCTGAAATATAATGGAAATGAGCCCGAAGCTTGTCGCTCTCCTTTTCTATAAAGGAGATCTCAAGGCTCATTGCAGCGGTCAAATTTTTGAATCTTGAAGGTCTAGGTGGTATATACTTAATGCATATAATGCAAAATTTAGGATGAGTTAGCTGGTAAATTATCTTGGGTAGGGTATGTATATGAGATAGTCTTAATGGGTTTTATGTAATTACTGATATCGAAAGAAATCTAAAAATTTAAGGCAATTGATCTCCTGTGTGTGTTGTGACAGATCATGAATGAAATGATCAAGGATTGTTTCATTTGTCTTCAATAGTTCAGTTGAATGTATGATTCTATTTCTTTCCTTAACTTAATGAGTTAATCAAATGCTTGCAAATGGATTGTAGGTCTGTGGTAATGTGCTAAGGATTTGATAAGGAGTATTGCTTTGAATACTATGAAATCTTATGATGTAATGCATTGTGAGAGTCGTTCACTAATATCAGGGTTAAATTTTATGTATGACTGAATATTTTATATGCGGCTCTTGCCCAATTTGTAAGGCACTGGCTAGTTCATTTGGAATTATTTTAAATAATTAAAATCAGAAAGCACCTATATGTAGATTCAAGGTCAAAATACTACCTAATTAAAATTCTATCTATTACGAGATGCAAATATCACATAATACTTGCATTCCTAGCAAATATGTGGTCATTTGTGTAAAGGTTAGTCAAACCTTTAATAAATCCTATATGTTTGCAAGTAGTAGGAATTTATCTGTGTGTGAAGTATTCTTGTGGTAATAGGTATCAAATGAACACAAATTGGAACACCCTCGACCTCACACAACCTAAAGAGTAGGAATAAAGCCCTGAGAAGCTTTATCTGTTAGTTGGCCACTAGCGTTTTTGATTCTTGAACATAGATATTGGCTATCTCATAGAGAATTTTAAAGCCTAGCTGGAAAAATGACCAACATGATCAATGTATCAAACAATATCTATACCTACTTGTGTTCCCAACTCTTAAAAATTATCACTAAGTTAAGAAGAAAAGAGTTGCAACAAACCTTTTTATAACTATTTTAATACTCTACACATGTATCTACCAATAAAAACAATAATATAATCCCTTAAAATGATTTCTTTTAATACTTATAGAAATTAGTAGAGTATAAACATGCTAGAAATGATTCACAAAAATGCAAAAGTTTAGTTTAATATAAATTTATTCCTAGTTTTCAATGTTGAATCATAAAAAATAGTGTATAAACCCATTTATATTCCTATAACTATTGGTGAATAGTTTGAGTCTTTAAGATTGGCACCTTATCAGGTGACATAGCCATATACAACCATTAAAACAACTTGAAATTTAAAAAAAGGTAAGATAGGCTGTAATCATATCTACTTAATGTTCCTTTTCCAAATTTATCAATCATTCATGTGCAATAAAGAGGAGACCAATAAAAATAATATTTTGCATCAATTTAAAGTGTTACGACACTTAACCAATCTCTATTATAATTACACTAGTAGATGTGGTGAATATTTTTTTAAATAACAAGAGACCTATCATACCCTACTACTCAAAACCTCCAAAAATGTCAAAAACTAACCAAGGAGATATATTGTTAGAACTATCAAATTTTGGAGCTACCTCTTTGTAGGTTTTGAGTGGAAATATCAAATAGGGGATCTAAAAATAACTTTTGAAACCTTATAAATATTTGAACACTAGTTTTGTAAAAAAGCAAGATGACCAACCCTTACAAACAAGAAAATGTACAAATATATAGACCTCCGGCCTTAGAATATTAGATGAACTAACAAAACATGGTTAAAGAATTTTATAGAGGTTGCTTATACAATCATCAATATTGTCATCAATATCTGCACTCAAATCAATATTGTCAAGATCTATAGGGTATTTCAAACGAGCCAAGAATATTCATCAATTTGGTCTCTATCACTTCATATGATTATTTTAGTGGTCTTGGAGTGTGCAAAGTCAAAAGGTTTAACAAAATTCCATTGTGAATTACCTATAATATGACATAAATACATTGAGATCTAAAACTCTAGTTGTTCCATTAACATCAACACATCATTTTATAATTTTCCTTGTCTCTTTCCTTCAAAGTTATACCTACAACATAAATATTCATCATGGTGGCTGATAAAATCACATCAAGTAGTTGCAAAGGTTTCAATTGAGTGTAATGGTTAATTTGAGCCATTATCATCATTATGACTTGAAACCATGCAAAAATTTGATCCCTATCAAGGATCAAAGTTTGGGGATGCCTTGAAACAATTACTTGGGAGAAGGGTAGAGTACTTGGAGAAAGAAAGCTTTGAAATAATGACAAGAGTAAAGGAAATAAAACTTAGGTGGGGTGGCATGATGGGAAAGAGGGTTCTAAAATTCCAACAAGGAACAAAGGAAAGAAAAGGTGGGAGGAAAGGTGTGCCTATTAAGGAAACTTTGATAACTTTGAAAAAATACAAAAATACTGGAATGTTTTAGACTTAGAATTTTTCATATAATTATGCATATTTTTTACTTTAATAGGATACAAGGGGTTTTATACTTAGGAAAAAGATAAAAATGAATAGTCGTACAAGTTATTCTTAGATCGGTCATAAATAGGTGTCAAAAGAACCTAAGTGCATAAAATAAGAGGGAATGGATACAAAATGATGAGGGGCTGCTCCACCCAACACCTACACAAAGCACAACAACAAATATCAACGCAAAAGAATAGGACAAGTAACAAACCACTTTCAATTTATTTAAAAAAATGAAATTATAGATTTAGAAATTACAATGCTACAACCACATGGGCTTGATTCACTACAAGTAAAATATAATTTGTAGGAAAAATCTATTATTTGGAGTCACAATTTACACTAATGGAGCCACTTCACATTGTAAGATAAAAAATTGAGGTAAATAATAAACATAAAAAAATGAATAAATCATAGTAACCACGAAACTATAAATCAAAGCTAACTCAAATCAATCTCTCAATCAAGAACAAACACAACATAGAAGATAAAAAAAATGATACAATTTCACCTTCCTTTCTATGCTACCTTTGAATTACCTTCATTATTTCTCTCCATTTGTATCCTTGAATATTGCTATCAGATTTGGTATGCTAAATGTTGCTTCAAGCTTCAAATTCTATTGAATGATAAAGGATGCAGAATATTGAGAGTTCATGGTTTGATTCATGGTTAGCCTCGAAAAGAGAAAGAAGGTTGATTTTATAGAGGATTTGATAAAAAAGTGACGATCAAGATTGAAAGGAAAAAGAACGGATGTGATTATGAGAAAGAATGAGAAAGTTACCATTTTAATTGAAGAAGAGTTAATAATGAATTATCTAATTAAAATGGTGGATAAAGGTTGACATGAAGTTTCTAATTTCATGCTTTGTTGACTGAAGATTTTTTTAAGATAGAGGAAAGTTGAAGAAATAGAAAATATTTAGATTCTAAAATTGAAGAAAGATGAAAGTAGAAAAAGATGGAAAGATTCAAGGATAATAATTAATTAAAATACATGGATTGTCTATAGACTATAAGGTATTAGCATAGGTGCTATATACAACTGTGATATGCATAGTTTTGGTAAACTCCCTTTCTATGCTCTGTTTTACCTGCATATTTACAAACAGTTGATGGAATCCATCAAAATCTATTTTTGTAAAATATTTTACTATTTTAATATATAGGCTTATAGCCTTTTATAAAAAATAAATATATTATTGCAGGTGCAAATGAGCTAAATAAATAAAATAAAGAATTTCATTTATTTAGGAAGAAAGATGAAAGCAAAAAAAGATGGAAAGATTAAAAAAACAAGTTTAATAAATAAATAAAATTTATTTATTTGCACTCACATGAATAATTAAATAAATAAAAATATTTATTTAATTATGGAAGAATTTAGGAATTAGTTAATTAAATAAATAAATGATTTATTTACTTTAGATGTTTCCAAAATGAAGACTTAGTTGATTGTTGATGGAAGAAAGGGTTGACTAAAGAGATAGAAATGAAAATTATTTGAAAATAGAAATCAACTCACATTTAATTAAATAATAAAATATTATTTAATTAAATGGATAAATGGGAATTAGGACATAATTAAATAAATATAATTTATTTAATTAGCGAGGAAGGGTAAATTAAGATGAAATTAATTAAATAATGTAAGATCAATTAATTAATAGTCGAATATGACATTTGATAATAATTAAATAATGAAGTATTATTTAATCATTAGGGGAAAGATGTTAATTAGTGTTAAAATGCTAGTTCACAGGCTAGGACAATTTTAGGTATCTACATTTTCCCCCTCTTTGATACAATGTGTTTTTATAGTGTTGTGTCAAAGAAAATTCAAAAATTCAAGTTCAAGAAATGTTCGTTATGCCCCAGTGACGACAGGATAGCATGGTGCCCCCTCAAAAAAATTAGTAAAATTTTTGAAAAATTTGCCAATTTTTTCAACAAGCTGATTTGATGCGATTAACTGTGAGGACTGACAAAAGAAATGTTATCTAGAGGATAATATTAGTAAGAAGTGAAGAATTATTAGATAGATCTCGATCGATGCATGATTGATAGTATTTGAGCTTTCGACAGTGCACATTTTATCATCATAGAGCATTTTATTATGTGGCAAGCGGTTGTATGCACACCTAACCATGAATTGTGAAGGAAACTTCTGTTTCCATTTGCCTAAAGATATGGATATATGGAAAAGTGGAAATTTTACACCAAGTTGAGACAAACCTTGATGACATTAGTATTTTCTTGTCAAAGATTTAGACACATCAGACAAGAACTACCCTGATTCATACTAGTAACAATAGAACCTTAGAATATGCAAGATAATAACTATAGAGCATGTTTATCTATATACAAGAAATTGTTAGATTGGAATTTAACTTGCATAGGATGTTTGGATTATTCCAAATGGAATTCTATCACACACAAGGACCTTAGTTTCCCCAGTCATGTTACCAAGACAAACCACAAACATAAATCAACAAAAAAAGATGTAATGTTCCATAATTGCTCCTCTAATCACTTGTAGATATCCTCAAGTAGCATAAGAGCATGACATAAGATAATTAAGATAAAAATATAAGTCAAACTAGAACAAAAAAGTCAATATCCATTTAGATATTTTTCCAAAGATGAGTGTGTTTTGATAGGATTTTATCTGGTTCTAGGAATGAGACACCTCGTATAAGATGCCTAGTTTGGCTTCAAGGATGCAACAACCTGTATAAGACAAATGATATCTAATAAGGATAAATGATGTTGATAGATGAGTAGGAAATTGATTGGCTAGGTTGATGGCTATTTTGATAGTTTTTCTATTGATTCTTGATTTGTGAAGCTTGGTTTCTGTAAGATATCTTGTTTGATGTCCAACATGTTGATTCTTGACAAGGGATAGTTTTATTGTGAGATATGGATCATGATGAAAAGGTGATTGTCATGAGGTACCCTAATGGGCTTGACCTAATACCTTGGGGGCTCATCGAAGATGTAATTTCCTACGTATAACATAGAGACAACATAGTTCGACTATTTAGACCTGATACTTTCTTTTTTGACTTTTTTGACATTTTTATGTCTATTTTTTGTTTTTTAAGGGATATTCAAATATTTTTGGATTTTTGAAGGTTTTTGAATTGTTTGGATTTTTGAATGTTTTGATGTTTTTATATTTTTTGCATGATGATGATCATATGGATGAAAGATGAAGAGATATTGACGTGCAAATATCAAAGACCTTTTGAGATTTGGTCACTAGCCAAGCTAAAATTGATTGATCTGATTAAGTGATTGCCGCTAGTGATAACATTATTGAGGATACAAAACAATGCAAGGATAGTGTTGTCAAGATAGGAACAACATGAGGAATGGGAAGGATACATCCCTAGATGATGATTGATTGATCATATAAGATTGGTCAAGATTTGTAGCCAAGCTAGGAACAACATTTTATTGAATGTTTTGATACCACGCTGAAGCATCAACAAGATGTAACTGATATGGATTGTTTGGATGATTCATAGAACACAACATGAGCAAGAAGACATAGATCAAGATTTATTATAAAGCAAGAGGTAATTACCTACCCCCAGTGTCTAGTAATGTATGTGAATACCATGAGTGGATGCACTAGTGTGATGGGAATGGATATGTGCAAGATAGGGAGGATGGGAAAATAGATCTAAGATAAAGGGTCTTACTTCCAAGGACTATCTCATAATAGGATATCATGTTTGGCCCAAGAATTTTTTTTTGGATAGTGCCATGTAGGTGTGGGTATGACATAGGATAGTATATGGAAAAAGGAAAATGACCATGTCAAGATTTTCCCAAAAGCACATTTTGAAGTATATGCCCCTAGTCTTTATCAAGATCAAGACAAATAGAGAATATGGATCTAAGTGGAATGGATGGACAATAGATTTATTATGGATGGAATGATATTATGTTGGATTTATTATGGATGGATAAGCTGCTCTCAACTAGAATGGTGCACATAGATGCTTGATTCTACACATGATGCCTGTTTTCTAGGTTTTCATCATGGTACTTATCTAAAGTGCCACCAGAGTGATTTTCTCTATTGGATGGATTATTTATTTTTAATTTTTAATTTTTAAATTTTTTTTTGAATGATCGTTGATCATGTTGGACCACCTGGTGGTGTTGATGTAGATGTTTCTATCAAGATATACCAATAGTATCCTGCTTGGAGGAGTTTCTTTGCCAAGATATAGGCACTTGTATGTAAGACTTGAATGTTCTTATCTTCTTTGTCGATACTGGGGTTAACCTCACCTAGATGCACACATCATAATAGAGTTCCCTTAGAATCCTTTTGATAAAGAGTTGTTGCTAAGATATGGTCGATGCGAGATTTGGATATCATGGATGTCGAAGTGGATGGTGGAATGCAATGAGGGATATGGGATGTAGATGGATTGGTCAACAATTTAGAATCTTCAAGATTTTTTGGAAATATTGATGAACAATGAATCCAAATGAAGTTGCAAACCCTTCAAAGGATCAAACCATGAAATACATCATCCACAAGAAAGTGTTGCAACATGAGCAAGAAGATAGATTATTGATCAAATGATGATCTATGATGATATTGAATTGATCTAAATATGTTAGAAATGTAGTAGAACCTTATATATATAGGAAAGGTGAGATGAGGTAGGATAACTACCCTTGATACAAACATTAAATGCCTAATGCAAATAATAAATACATAAGGTAATGCATAGGAAAAATATTAAATGCCTAGATAAATAAAAGTAAATAATGAGACATGGCCCCATTATAACTAACTTCTAGAGATGAAAACTAGGACTAAATTAACTCCTAAGTAAACTTATTAATGTGAATAGGTCTTCACTAATAACTAGTTAGGAAATAACCCCATTCACACCAACACCCCCCATAAGTGCAACTAGGGAGTGTAGTTATTATGAAAATGATGCAATATGGAGATGCAATATGGGTCTCGACAATGAGGACATGTTAGGTACCCATGTACAATTAATCTCTCACAAATAGAGTGAAGGAGAAAACCTCATGGGACAAAAATCCTCTCCGAAAAAGAGAAGTAATGCAAATCATGTACAACTGATAAAAGTGATGTGTGGAGGTATCAAAATCAATATCCCCAAGAGCTAAATCCATCACAAGAATACAATATAGTGACCACTCCAATGAAGGGAAATATGGAGACTAGATTGCCCCCCATAATGAAGTATCATCAAACCCACTGAAGAAAGTCTAAAGCCAAAATAGAACCCAATGACAACAAACCACGTATCTCCTCTTATGAAGAAAGAAATCCATGATGAAATGAGAAGGAATAAGTCTCACCAATGAAATATCAAAAGAAGAATCAAGTGCCTCTGAAGTTGTCTCCCCAAAATTAGGATCCCCAATCAAGGAGGAAACAATGGAATGAGGAGACACAAGAATGTCCTCCAAAGAAGAATCAACAAATAGGATTGAGTTACCCCCTCAAGTATGTCCTCCAAATCTATAGAAGAATAATGAAAAGAAAAATATACAATACTTGAAACAAAGCCATCTTGCAACCACAAATCTTTATAATGAGTAAATCCCTACTCTATTGAATTCACGGTAGTAACTGTCAGCTTTGATGAAGCAGGAGATGATAGAGCCACACAAAGAAGAGCCAAATTCAACCAACCACATAACCATCAACTAAATTATTGTCCACACTAAGAGTTTGAGGAACATAAGGATCATCATCATGACAACAGTGGGAGAAGGTATACACCTTAGATTGATGATCAAATCGACCCATAGCAATGAACTATCTTGTCTCCTTACAAATGAAAATTGAATAAGATGTGAACTCAATTGTGTTTAGTATCTATGTAATCTAATAAACTAAAAGAAGATTATGGGCCATCTGAGGAATATAAAGAGCATTATACAGTGGCCTTGTACCCAAGTCAACATCACACATACCAGCAACATGAACAAACTCATTATTGCAGTCAAGATCCTATCAAAATATGATGCTTTAAGTGACCCTGGAATAATATGATTGAATGAACTAGCAATATTTTCTAAAGCACCCGAATCAAGAATCCATCCATTAGGACCATCAACATGAGTGGTAATCAATGCATGACCCTTTTCTTTCAAATATCTAGTAGAAATTGTTAGAGCAATCAAGATAATCACTTGATAATTAATTATTAAGTCCCTTATTACTTTATTCATTTAAGCTAAACTTATGAGTGCTTTTTTATTATTAGTTTGAATTAAATTTAGGACAAGTTGTCTCATTGCATGAGACTAGAACACTTGTCACTATCTAGTCAAATCCCCATCTAGGATTTTCTTTTGCATGCTTTTATAAAGCTTGCACATTCATTGTAATAATTCAATTCAGAACCATTCAAGTTAATACATTACACATATCGGCTCTCTTTTAGATTCAATATTTTCTCTCTTGGTTGCATAGAAAATCAGTTGCTTTGATCTCTTGCTTGTGACATGCGTTTTGGTTTCAAGGATTTTTGGGAGCTGTGGGGTTCACTATCAACTCAAACATGGTATAAGAGCTTCAGATTTGTAGCTTCTTGTCATAATTTTGAGAGATCTAGCCTTGAGAGAAAAATAAACTAATCCTAGGGCATAACAAGCATCATCATTGCATCCAAAAAGGCCAAAAACCTAAAGATCACCTGTCGTTTCATCAATTTTTGAGTAGTTGCAATAAAAGGATTTTTTTTTGGGGCACACAGATCCATACAAATCTGTATAGGATTGGGCCCCATTCACCTCATTTTGCATGTAGATGCACATGTTTATTCTGGTTTTTATTTTCCTTTCTAGATTTTTTTTATCAAAAAAAAATGAAACTTAAGTTTTTTTAAAATTAAAAAAATCATAAAAAGGGCAAAAAGTGCAAGAACACCAACCTTGCAACATGCCTGTATGGGTGCTGCTAGGGCATGCCCCCTCCTTGCCATGTTAGCGACTTTAATAACTGCCGGTGGTGGGAAAGACCCCACTGATGGCTATTAATAGCCGACCAACAGTCTTTTCTTTGGTGGCTCCAAAAATAACCCAATGACTATCAACTTGCAATGGGAATCTTCAATATTTTGTGGAATCTCCTAACCGACCACCAAAATCTAATGAATCAGCACAAAAGAATATTATGCTAAATATTTCGGGCATTGCTGAGTTATATTTCAACATTCAAAAGAATATTCCTTTTTTTCTGATGGCTATCAATTTTTTTTATCGAGCAGGGGCATTTTTTTCCATTGATAGCTAGCAGACTGTCAAATTTAAGCTCTTGGATAGATGACATCAGCATGCCATCATGCTGACATCACTGTATGTACCGACCCTCTTGCCCCCCTCCTAGCCCTGATTTTCCTTAAAGGAGCAATTTTTTTGGCATAACTTGGGCATATGATGTTGAAATCAGGAAAACGAGATATCATTGAAAAGATGGTTCCATGAAATTTCCAGTGGTATAGGTCTCATTATCAGATTTTGCTGCTGGTTTTTATTATTCTCAGTCAAGGTTAGATCTTCATTTTGTGATTCTGAGCTCATAAATTTTCACCCGTATCTCTGATTTTTGTGATTCAAGAGGCGTCAGAAAGTTATTTTAGATCTTGTCAGATCTATCCATCCACTTTTTCTAGAATCTTCCCTAAGTATATTTTATTCAATATTTCATGTTTTCATAATTATGTCAATTGCTTGGACGTCTTGGCACTTGGAAATGACCTGTTTATGTAGGATGACATAATTTGATATAATTTATTAGTACTAAGTTTATTAGTCTTTGATTTATTCATTTGAGTGAGTATCATGGGTTTTCCTATTCATCCTTCTGTGATAAACTTGGATAAGGATAATTATGAATCTTGGCAAAATGACATCCTGACACATCTTAGGTGGCTTGATATTTTTCCTTATTTTTATGGGCTCATACCTACACCGGATGCACCAGGGAGTTTATCAGCATGGGGTATCATGAGAGATCATATTGTAGGGGTTATATGTTCTAGTGTTGATCTTGACACTATGTATGTTGTATCAAACATCGAATGTCCCCACATACTTTGGAAACAACTTTGGGAGACCCTCATATCTCTCCATACCCAGAGGGTCCTACTACAAATTGTCTCATCCCTCTTGCAAATATAGATTCCATACCCTTTGATGAAGATACTTTAGAGGAGCTTGAGTATATCACAGGTCTTACATGTTTTGATGGTTCAGAGACTTGTCTTCATGTTCCCACTTTATAGATTGAGACTACATCATCTTTTGTTGTTCTTGATCAGCTTGGTATTGCCACATCATTGGTCCCTATTGATTCAATACAATAGGACATCATACATTATCCAGACATAGCTACTTGAGATTCGTATCTCACAGAAATATCATCATTTTTTGTGGAGTCCTCTCTTGCAGACTTGGAGGATTACTTTGAGGAAATTCATTTCCTCTTTGTTGACAACCCATCATCACTATTGGCCCACCATCTTCATCACATTTGAAGCTTGTTCTACATCAGTCTTCACAAGATTTTATATTGACATCATCAATTTATAACATGTGGATATGTGAGTAGTTTTTAGAGGAACACATCATTTGGATTTGGATTCTTGATTCACCTATTATTTTGGATTGACTTCTCCAATCACCAGTGGATTTGTTTCTTCCTAAGGGGAGAAATGTTGTTTGCAAGCAGTGAATCATATTATGTCTTTAGGAATTCATCCTTTGCACGAGAGTTCTTTCCTTATGGGGGGATTCATATCCTCATTTTCTCTCTCCTATTGGGGGGAATCTATTGTACTTGCATGAAAAAATTAGTCCTTGGGGGTCACATTGAGTCCTTCTATCCTTCTTTCTCTAGTATGGTCATTTCTTTTTCTCTCTTTTGGAGTGGAGTTTTTCCCATGTGGTTTTCTCCTTTTCTCTAGTTATGAGAGAGTTCATTTATTTTTGTACATGGGTACCTCATCAGGGCTTGTATTCAAGACCCATCTATGCATCCATCATTCCATTCCACATCAAGGTTTTATAGCTTCTCCCTAAGTTGATCTTAAGGGGGCGGTGTTGGTGTAATCAGGATAATCACTTGATAATAATTATTCATTAATTAATTATTAAGTTCCTTATTACTTTATTCAATTAAGCTAAATTTAGGATTTATTTTTTATTATTAGTTTGAATTAAATTTAGGACAAGTTGTCTCATTGCATGATATCAGAACACTTGTCACTATCTAGTCAAATCCTCATCCAGGGTTTGCTTTTGCAGGATTTTATAAAGCTTGCACATTCATTATAATAATTCAATCTAGAACCATTCAAGTTAATACATTGCACATATCAATTCTCTTCTAGATTCAATATTTTATCTCTTGGTTGCATAGAAAATTAGTTTCTTTGATCTCTTGCTTGTGACAGGCGTTTTGGTTGTAGATATTTCTGGGAGCTATGGGGTTCACTATCAACTCCAATAGAAATTCCTATTGTCCCAATGTGAGAAGTGTCCTCATGTGTGGTAGTAGGAGAGTGTGAATGAGATGATGAAGAAGGAATGGAAATATGATGTTCCTTAAGGAGTTGTTTCAACTCATGAATTTCCTTCTTATAGAAAACTTGTTCACTATGCCCAATCCCTTTACAAAAGGTGCATGTAGGTTTCTCCTTCTTGGATTTTCCCTCTTTAGAAGAGGTGGTGGAAGTCTCACTAGATTCTACCTTAGGTTTGTTCTTTTTATTATCTTTCCTCTTAGGTGGTGTGACTATTGATGAGAGCCAATTACGCTCTATTTAATGTCATATTTTAGCCTATCTTCTATGCCTTCATAACCTTTCCCGTATTCCATTTCTGTTCCATTTTCATATCATTTAACCATTTTACGTTGCATATATGATTAGTATATATGTCATATTTAATATAGTTTTAAGATTAAAATATGGAAAATAGTTATTGGTTGAGTTTACTAATTAGCATTGTGATTTCTAGCCTTGGAAAACGTAGCTTGCAACATGTAGATTTCCTATCACATTTTATGAAGGAACTTCCTGTCATCTTTATACAAACTTCTTGTCAACTCATAATTCATGTCATGATTGCCATGCTAGACCATCCACTTGTATCTTTGGATGCAAGAAAGTGCCCTCATGAGACTACCAAATTAGTTTTCTATCACATTTGTCAAGAAATTCTATACTTTTCACCTACATTCTACCACATGGATTAATTTCACGTTGAATCATCTATGCTCATGCAACCTGAAATTTCATCATCGTGACTGGTATATGGAACTAAATAAAGACTGAAGCTTGTGGTGGAAATAAACTTTCCAAATCATTTGGTGGGGGAAGACTAAATATCATACACTAATAATTCGTGATTCCTAAATTTGTGTTCAGTTATTAAAAACTATTTTAGATCTGTAGCAACAACTCATGTTTTACTAGTTTTTTGGCCAATATAAACAACTTTATTTATTTATGAACATTGGCTGTTATAGACTTCACATATATATATGTGTGTTATGTAAACCCATGGGAGGAAAAGATATAATACAAAAATATTTCTTCTTGTTTGTGGTTAAAAGAATCATTCAAGTACTGCGAATTCTTGTGTTAGCATATCAGATCTCGTCACCTGCAAGCAGCGGAGCAAGGGCCCACTCCTTGGCGAGGCATGGTGATATTTTCTTCACATACCATTTTATTTTAGTTTTCTTGCATGTTTTTTTCTTTCTTGCAATATATTTTCTTTTAGTTTGATAGTTGTGTGATTTGAATTTCAGCATTCTAGTTAAAAATTGATTTGATAAGGTATTTTATGATTTAAAGTTAAATTCCATTTCAGTATTTTCAGGTGTGTTTTATTTATTTTAATAAATTAATGTTGTTACTGTTATCATTCCTGTAGCAATTTTTGTGCAATTCTTATCATCAGGAAGTGACATTTCCTGTCATCAGACCTATTTGATTTGTAATAGATTTATTTTTATAGTTGCATTTCATCCCCACTCAGCTCACTATCTTCATCCCTTCGGTAGATAGCCATAATACCTTTCACAACTCTACGATCCATGAATTGAAATTTTAGGAACAAATTGAGGAAGTTAATGTAAAACTTTTATAGCAATTTGATCCCAAGTCTCGATCCACAATTTTTTCCATCAACTATCAATGCATGAGACTTGGAAGTATGTCAGCTAGGTTTTGATTGTTTTCTAGTCAATCTCTCACAAAAGGTCTCAAATGAAGGCATGAAAAATGAAGCACCTAACCCATCCATGGTGGAATAAAAGGAAGTGGAAAAATATACACACACCTTTCAATTTAGACAAAACCAGAAATATACATTCCTTATTAGTTTTCTCTTTCCCACAACTCGTTAATTGAGTTCACAAAGACTTGAACCTCACCAAATAATCCTTAATAGTAGGAAATGAATCAGTAGAAAGAGATGCCAAATTCACTTCTAATTGTAAAGCTCTTACATCACTAATAGAACCAAATATATCCTTATTATTATCCCATACTTGTCGTGGTGTAGTGCACTCCTCAATGAGGAAGAATAAGGAGTTGGAAACATGTAGTGAAATTAGGCCCATCACCTTATCATATTTGTTTCAATGTGAAAATTTATCATATTCCCTAGGAAAATTAGGTTGTTCTCCCCCAAGGTAGACCATAATCCCATAGAACAAAGTAACCTTTGCATTATCACCTTCCATGTGTGATAATTATGAGGAGAAAGAGCCTCAAATTTTGGGTTTTCCATTAGAGACATAAACACAAATTGAGCAAAAGGAAAACAATCTAATATAAATTGATGTGGAACTCCCAAAATATGACTCACAACTGAAAATGAAGCCTCACAAATTAAATAGACCTTCTCCAAATAGCAGTATGTCCAAGTAATCAATAAAATGCCACAAATTACAAAAAATCAATGGATTGTACCTGGGATTGAATCTAAAAAAGTGCATGGAAAAAATTATAGAGCTCTTTATCACCTTTGCAATGCCATGGTAATCTCCAAAATCCAACAAACTGGCAAAAAGATGCAAGCTCAGGAGTCCAAAAGGAAGAACTAATTTTAGTTGTAAATAATTTGTACCTATAGAAAAATCTATAAAAATGGTCTACACCACTTTGAATAACTCAAAACCAGATTTTTTTTGATATCTTGTTTGCAAAAATATGATACTCTAGCAAATAGTTATACTCTGTTGAAAAACAGTGCCTAATTTGGGCCTATAGGCTAGCAAGGCGCAAAAAAATAGGCATTTGGGGAAAAAGATAAGCCCCCTAGGCTTAGCACCTAGACTTCCTGTTAGAGTAATTGGACATTTACTTTATTAATTAAACAATATTTGTTTAATTACGTAAAGTTTCCTTTTAACTCTTTTTCACTTAAGCTAACATTAGGTACATAATAATTAATTACTTTATTAATTATTATTGTGCAAGCCTAGGGTTTTCCTTTTTAGGGTTTTCATCTATATGTAGTTGAAAACTATCTTTTGTATTATTGTTCATTTTACATTTTCAGGTGAAAACATGGCTCCACATTCTTGAGCATTTCCTTTGTTGCTTCTCTTTGTTTCTCCTTGTAACAGGTTATTTGCTTGCAAAGATCTTTTGGGCTTCTGTGGTGTTGTATCTTCTCAACTCCAACATGGTACCAGAGCTTCAGATTTGCAGTTGCTTGTTCTTGTTTTGAGATTTTGCATTGGAAGCAAATCTAGGGTTCTAAAGTTTTTTTGGGTGGATTCAGCATACTCCATTTTTTGGGTTCACTTTGGGCTCAAATGGACAGTGCCATTGGATTTGTAGCACCCAAAAACCCCTAAATCGACTGTCAAATCATCGATTTTGGTTACCGTCAATTTGGAAGGCAAAATTTTTTTTTGCCCTAGGGCCGTACGGAGCAAAAATCGCACAAAAATCAAAAAAAATGGAAAAAAAAATTTTGGTTTATTTTGCGCGGCCAGTATAAATTGCCGAGCGCCGCCTGGCGGCCACCGCCACTGCGGCTACCACCGACCGTGGCCAAGCAGCCATTGCCGCCCCTACCGGCCCGCCACCCTATCCACTCCACCCGAGCGTGCCAGCCTACCCCTACCACCGGTCACATGCTGACGCGCGGCCAGCTCCTACGTGCCTACCCCCGGTCCGTCCACGTGACCAAGGGCCAAAGATTTTAAGCCCTTGAGGGCTAGTTTTTTCACTCCAACCCCCTATCATGTCATTTTTGGTCAAATGGGCATAACTTCGGCATCCTAGCTCTGTTTTTCAAACAGGAAGATGCGTTGGAAAGCTGAGAATGACACCAATCTAATTGTATAGAAATATTTTTAATTTTTTTACCAGTCTAGATATTTTTTACTAGTCTAAGTGAGGTATTCTTTCTTCACTTCCGGGGTCATAGAAGATGCAAACAGACTCTGTTTTTCAAACTTGAATAGGCGTTGGAAAGCTCTCAACATGCTCTATTCAGTGATGTGATCTATTTTATCAAATAAATTTTCACCAGGTACATGAGAATTTGTCTTGAATTATTTTTTGCTTATGCATTGCTTCCTTCTTCTCAGTTTGTACTAGGGTTTGGGTTTATCTTTTGTGGGGGGTGTTTTTTTCTTGCTTTTTGTCATTTATATCAGAAAACCAGAACACCAAAACTCTCAAAAATACAAACCCTTCTGCATCTTCTGTCTATTCTAAAGATCACATAATAATAAAAAACACAAGCAGGTACAGGTGCAAGGTTTCATGGCAGACTCTTCAGTTGAGCTACTCACATCACATAACTATCACACTTGGAAGTCTCGTATGATGAGGCTACTGAGGTCAAGGGTTATGGTCTTGTTTAGATGAGGTTCAGCCTCAGTTGCAGCGTCCTTTTGAGATTATGCAGCATAGGAACAAGATGGATGAGGCTATGGGTTTGTTATGCATGCATGTTTTAGACAGTCTTTTGTTTCACCTTGATGCTTTGCTCACTCCTCGAGCCATGTGGCTGAAGTTTGAGACACTTTTTGGGGCCGTTAATGAGTTCCGCGCATTACAGATTGAGGCAGAGCTGACTTCATTGTTACCTGATTCATTTCCCACTATTGAGGATTTTTTGAACCAGTTCAAAACTATCCGTACTATTTTACAGGGTTGTGGGAAGAATAAGACAGACACAGAGTGCATTTCCTTGATTCTTTCGAAGCTTCGTGGTCCATTTCAGATATTTGCTTCCTCCTTCTACTCCACCATGGATGGTTTGGGTGCCAGTTTTACCATGCCTTCCTTTGATTTATTTTGTGAGCGATTGTCTCGAGAACAGTCTCACCTTTCTCAGATGGATATGCTCTTAGGTTCAAAGAGCAAAGCATTGGTTGCTCAGTCACGAAGGGGAAATAGAAGCAGAAACCGAGGCCCAAGAAAGATTTTGTAGGTAGTGAGCATTCCTCCAAACCGCCTCCTAAGTCTGATTCTAAACCACCATTTAATCCAAAACATGGGAAATCTTCAAAGTCTGGTGAGTCTTCCTCCAAGACTAAGGAGAAATCAGGAGACACTTGCAGTTTCTTGTGGCAAGCAAGGTCATCCAGTTTCCAGGTGTTGGAAACGATTAGAGGCTTTAGAGGAGGCCATGCAGCAGCAACACATCTCACCTCAGTCTTCTTCTTCCACCATAGGGAAGGGTCATGCTCTCACTGCACGAGCGTCGACCAATGGGTCCACTTGGATTTTAGACTCTGGTGCTTCTCACCATATGACTCACACTTAGTAGTTAGTCACTTCTCTTGCCTCTTGTGGTACTTCACAGATTGCGGTGGGTGACTCTTCACAACTTTCTGTCTTGGGTTCAGGTTCTATCTCTTTGGATGGAGGCACTCTACAGGATGTTTTGGTTGTTCCTGACATTTCAACGAACCTCTTGTCCATTTATCAGATTTGCCACACTGGCTCTGGTAAGATAGTTGAGTTCTCACCGCATGATGTGGTTATTCAGGACCTCCATGATTCTGATTTGGTTGTGGCTACTGGTAGTGTTGATAATGCATCTCGTCTTTACAGATTTGATGGATTTGTGCCTTCTGAGGGTACAGGTTCATCTCTTATAGCGCATGCAAATTCAGTGAGTCAGCTTTGGCATGAGCATTTGGACCATGTCAACTACAGGTATCTTCAGTAGATGAGTACACAGTCACTTGTTCTTGGTCTTCCGTGGATTTCCTGCACTGATGGTGTTTGTCATGGTTGTGTGCTTGGAAAGCATCATCGAGATCCCTTTCCGAAGGGAAGTACCACTCGTGCCTTGGCACCTTTGGAGTTGATTCATAGTGACCTCATGTCATTTCCCACTCCTTTTTTAGGGGCCAAGTATGTACTCACATTCATTGATGACTTCTCCAGACGCACGTGGTTGTACTTTCTTAAGTACAAGTCTGATGTCTTTGATTTCTTTCGTGTCTTCAAGACATTTGTAGAGAAGCATTCTGGTCTTTCTATCCGGCGGATACGTATAGATAATGGGGGGGAGTATGTGAATCAGGCCTTCAGAGATTTTTGCACTGAGCATGGTTTGCAGCATCAGTTTTTTGTTCCCTACACCCCTCAGCAGAATGGTATCGCTGAGCGAAAGAACAGATCTTTACGGGAGATGGCTAATTGTATGATTCAGTCCAGGTCCATGGATTCATCCTTTTGGGCTGAGGCAGTCAATTATGCCAACTATATTCAGAATCGGATGCCTCACAAGGTGATTTGACATATGACTCCTGAGGAGGCTTGGTCTCATGACAAGCCTGATATTTCATCATTTTGAGTATTTGGTAGTGAGGCATGGGCTTTTATTCCTGACGCTCAGAGGAGAGCTATGGAGCAGAAGAGTCAACCCCTCATATTTATCAGCTACTGTGAGGATGTTAAGGTGTACAGGTTATTTGATCCTGATTCCAGAGAGGTCTTGTTTTGATGGGATGTTTAGTTTGATGAGCGCCTTCCTCCAGTTGATACCCTGTCTCCAGTGTCCACTTCACTACCTACTCCACCCACTACAACTCTTCAGGATTATTTTGAGGATTCTGATGAGGATATTGATGATCCCCCATCTCCACCTCAGAGGCCCAAATGGGCTCACTTTACTATTGAGGCAGCAGGATCTATGGCCGGTGATCATTCAGACACTCATCACACTCGTTCTTATACTACGTGTTCTAGTCTTTTGACTCATGCTCTTTTAGAGGATCCTCAGAGATTTTCAGAGGTGACAGGTCACCCTGAGTGGGATAGCGCCATGGAGGAGGAGTATTCTTCTTTGATGAGGAATAATACATGGGATCTCTGTCCTCTTCCTAAGGGCAAAAAGATGGTTCGGTGCCGATGGTTGTATCGCACCAAGTATGTTGCTGATGGTTCTATTGATAAGTACAAAGCACGTCTTGTTGCGAAGGGTTTCTCACTGGTTGAGGGTATTGATTACTCCGAGACATTTGCCCCTGTCGCCAAGATGAATTCTATTCGCTTTGTATTATCACTTGTAGCTTCTAGAGGATGGCTCATTTTTCAGATGGATGTGAAGTGTGCCTTCTTACATGGTGACCTATAGGAGGAGATCTATATGGAGCAGCCTCAAGGATTTGTTAATGATGCTTCTTTGGTTTGCAGACTTCAGCGTTCATTATATGGTCTCAAACAAGCCCCTCGGGCTTGGTATGAGAAGATGGACTCTTTTTTGCTCTCCACTGGTTTCACTCATTGTCATTCTGATCACACGGTCTATATTCAACATCTTGAGGGTGAGATCCTGATTCTTGTGCTATATGTTGATGATCTTCTCATCACAGGTAGCTCATCCTCCATGATTCAGCATTCTCAGCTAGCCTTGATGGAGCAGTTTGAGATGACCGATCTTGGCCTTCTGCACTATTTCCTTGGTCTTCAGGTGATTCAGTCTTCAGAGGGGATCTCGATTTACCAGCAGAAGTATTCTTTTGATATGCTTCAGTGCTTTGGCATGCTTGATTGCAAGCCTACCCCCACACCTTTTCAGTCCAGGGTTCTTTTGACTACTACTTGCCCCACTCCTTCAGTAGATGCTACACTTTATAGGTAGTTGGTTGGCAGTTTGTTGTACTTGACTCACACTCATCCTGATCTTTCCTTTGCGGTTGGTCTTATCTCTCGATTCTCACATGATCCTTATGAGAGTCATTGGCAAGCTGCCAAGCGTATTTTGAGGTATATTCAGGGCACCACTTCATATGGCATTCACTACACATTAGGGGATCCTCACATTGTTGGCTACACTGACTCAGATTGGGCTGGTGATGTCAATGATCGGAAGTCTACTTCTAGCTTTGTTTTTTGTCTTGGCTCTGGTCCTATCACATGGTCATGCAAGAAGCAGACTGCTCATGCATTATCATCTACAGAGGCTGAGTACCGAGCTGGTGTGCTCATTAGTCAGGAGATTTTATGGCTTCGTCAGTTGATGACTGAGTTTGGTTTTCCTCCTGATAGTGCCACTATTCTTTGGTGTGACAATCAGAGTGCTATACACATTTCACGCAACCCGGTGGAGCATCAATGGACGAAGCACATTGAGCTTCATATGCATTTCATCAGACAGTTGATTCAGGATGGTTCTCTCATCTTGGAGTATGTTCCCACTGCCGAGCAGGTTGCAGACATCTTCACGAAACCTTTTGTATCTCCGCGCTATCTTCAGTTGCGCTCTATGCTTGGGGTGAAGGAAGTTGTCCTTGGGGGGTCTTTATGAGGCCTTCCTTCCTTCATGTTTCTTTCAGCATGTTGTTCTATCTCTTTTTGGAGAGGAGTTTTTCCCACTGGGTTTTCTCCTTTTCTCCGTTTCATAGAGATTTCATTGTACTTGGGTACCTGATCTGGCCTTGTTGCCAGGGACCCATTGCTTTTGCTTTCAGTAGCTTCTTCTAGGTTTTAGCTTCTCCCTATGTCTATCTTAAGGGGGGGTGTTAGAGTAATTGGACATTTACTTTATTAATTAAACAATATTTGTTTAATTACGTAAAGTTTCCTTTTAACTCTTTTTCACTTAAGCTAACATTAGGTACATAATAATTAATTACTTTATTAATTATTATTGTGCAAGCCTAGGGTTTTCCTTTTTAGGGTTTTCATCTATATGTAGTTGAAAACTATCTTTTGTATTATTATTCATTTTACATTTTCAGGTGAATACATGGCTCCACATTCTTAAGCATTTCCTTTGTTGCTTCTCTTTGTTTCTCCTTGTAACAGGTTATTTGCTTGCAAAGATCTTTTGGGCTTTTGTGGTGTTGTTCTTCTCAACTCCAACACTTCCTTGTGACCTTGAGTTGTCTAGGTGGACGACGGAGCAGAGGGGGCGGCGATATGGGATGAAACCACTCTACATGGCATCGATGATGAAAGATGTCAAAAAAACTTTGGCAGTGACTGGTGGAAAGAAAACTGACGAGAATTCTAAACGTAGGATGACAAAGGAGTTAATGCCAACAACGATTAAATGTGAGCAAGTGGTGTATAAAGTCTGACATAAATACTAATGGCCTAGACAAAATAAATGCCTAACAAATAATAAGGCTGACAATGATAATACAAATATGCTAATTTTATTAAAAACTCTGCAAAAAAGACTCTCTCCTCAGAAATATGAATTCAAACCTGCATAAAATGAGTATTGCCCACAATAAAATATATTTTTCCCAAACTTAAATTTTTTTTTTCCCATACAATAATAAAATTCCTGATAAAATTTTGGAACCTGCAAAATAAATACCTTAGAATTTTTTTTGCAAAGGGTGGGGGGTGCAATTTTTTTCTCCCCAACTGTATGGATCTGTATAGTACAAATTTCCACCCAAATGTTGGAAAAAAAACTTTGATGCCTCTGGGTCAAAGTGTCAAATTTTGATGATTTGATAGGCGTTTTAGGCATTTTTAGACCTCTTGAATGCAATGGCGGGGTCATATTTGACCCAATGTGCTTCAAAAATCAACTGCATCCCAGATGATGAAAACTAGCCCACAATGCAAACCCTTGAACTTGCAATGAAAATCTCCTCAACTCAACTCTCCAATACGAGATGGACTTTGCAAGGCCTATGCTTTAATACCATGTTGGAAATATTAATGAAAAATGAACCCAAATGAAGCTGTGCACTCTTCAAATGATCGAACCATGAAAGACACCATCCACAAAAAAGTGTTGCAACATGAGATAGAAGATAGATGATTGATCAAATGATGATCTATGATATTTATTTTATCTATAATATGTTAAAAATGTACAAGCACCTTGTGTATAAAGGCAAGGTGAGATGAGGTAGGATAACTACCCTTGATACAACCATTAAATGGCTAGATAACTAAAAGTAAATAATGAGACATAGCCCCATTATAACTAACTTCTAGAGATTGTTGCAAGATGGTGTGTCCCTTGGTATTCCTTGTCCAACACAATGCTTGGGTTTGTGACATGGCTTAACTACCTCCTATGGATCTTACATAAATATGGTGGTTGTATCAGGCATTGACAGGTCGATCTTTTGGTGCAACAAAAACCACCAATGTAACAATTGGTATTAGAGCTGAGGTCACAGGTTCAAACCCCTTGCTTGCACTGGGGGGATTGTTGTAAGATGGTGTGTCCCTTGGTCTTCCTTTTCCAGCATGGCACTTGGGTTTGTGACATGGCTTAACCACCTCCTATAGATCTTACATAAATCTGGCGGTTATATCAAGCATTGACAGGTTGATATTTTGGTGCAATGGCAACCACCAATGTAACATAGATGACAACTAGGAATAACTTAACTCCTAAGTAAAATTATTAATGTGAATAGGTTCTCACTAATAACTAGTTAGGAAATAACCCCATTCACACTAACATGATTCTCCAAACTTGGGATGATGAGAAATTGATGGTGGATATAGAGATTCGATTGGAATTAGAGTCAATTTACTGATATACTTTGTATGCCACTCTTGATGCTTTCTTTTGCATTTTTGGACATTTTTGATGGATGAGATTCCATTTTTTATTTTTCTTCATAGTTTCTTTGACTAATGGAGTTTGATAGGAATATTTTTCTTTATTTTTCTTTAACATCCATTTGAATTTTGTTTTTCCATTTTGATTTATTGATTATTTCGCTTCAATGACTTGCTCTTTTCTTGGATATATACTTTTCTATTCTTGTTGATCCTATTTAATGGATGGAAAGATATGAGGATGGAGATTCATGATATGAATGGTTGATTTGATAGCTACATTTTTATCATAAGGATTCTCCATTCTCCCCATGTTGATGTGTGCATTAGATAAAGTTGCCTCCGATATGATAGAGGTATCATTGACATGATTAGATTCCTTAATTGTTGAATAACCAAGACCTTGATGCTTAGGATTGTCAATAATCTACACTGGTTCTAGGATACCCTATTCATGTAGGCCTAATCCTTTTCCCTGATAATGCATCCTTTAACATATTTTGTTTGCAATTAAATATGATTTATCTTGGAAATAAGCTGCTAATCATTCTTTGCTTTGCTCTAGATCTTCAAAGGTTATAGATTATTCATTGGTAAGATAGCTTGCTCTAACAAGGGTAAGTGATGCAAGTTTATAAGTGATAGGTTCCTCAATATATGGGATAACTTCCTGATTGATATCTTTGGCTTGATTTTGTGAAATATGGGATTCTAATGGTTCTTGAAAAGATATCGGTGCTTCAAAGTTGATGTAAAAACCTTCTTCATGGTCATATTTTGAAATGTCACGATAAATTCATGTGAATTTGGCTATAGCTTGATCATTTTCAAATATTTCTAGAGTAGGAGACTCTTGTTCTGGAGGAAGATCATCTATGTGTCCAATGGAAGCAAGCATCTCATCTGTAGAAGTAGAGGTGATTGGAATATGGATGGGGTCAACGTTATTTTTCGGATCATGGATGACATGGAAATGAATAATTGGATATTGATCAAGGATAGGATGTGATGGTGGGATGTGAATAACTTGATCTTGATTAGTTTTAGGGACTTCTAATTGATTCTTTGGATAGCATTCTTGACATCGAGTTTGGATAATGTGGTAGAATAAAGGACTCTTGGGTAGTTCCAAAATGTTGGGATGGTGGTAATGGAATTTGAATAGGAATATCTGGAGTGGGTGATGGGATGGATGGGATGCATGATGGTATTTGATATAATATTTCTTGATTATGGATTGGATTTGTATCAAGCGATGGATTATCTATCATGGATAGCCCTTGGGAAAATCTTGGAATGTGCTATCAATGGATGTTTTGGTTGATAGGGATGGTTATATGGGTTGATGTTGTAAAGGTTTTGTTGATGGTGTTTTCTGCACAGCAACAACTCAGACAGAATACAGTATTCTATCTCTCTTGAAAGGTTATTCTCAATAATAAATACTGAAAATCACCGCAAGGTCTCTCGGGTGTCAGGCCATGACAATGCATAAACAACTCAGATAATATGTGAAATACTGGTAATCACAATCGGACCTTACTACAAGCAAACTATACCTTTCCAATTATCAGATTGTGCGATATAATGATCTCAAATCCTAAATCTAACCAGATAATAAAGAAATAGCAAAAGATAAGGGTGCAAGAATATGATAAAATCTAAACTATTCCTAGAATGAATAATGTAAATGACAGATATCTGCAATGGACCAATCTCGAATAACCAATTCTTGCTTAACCCACAATGCAATTTCACAAGAACGGTGCAATCTTCTAAGGTATATAGATTTTCAAATCATAGACATTCATCCACAATCGAACTTAAGCACTTGTAAATATATGGTCCAGGTTGACTTCACCAGCGTACTACAATCAGATAGTTACCGAGAGTATAGACCAGAGATTGCTACAAACACTCCAAATATGAAATCATAAACATCATGCACCGAACTAAAACTAATTAACCCTGAACACTAAACCCTAAATCTTTAAGCAATCCGAAAAATAAAACAACAGAAACCATGCAAGATGAAATAACACAAGAGATTGCACCAAGAAAATCACAATGTCTTCAATTGTATTAGATCACCAAAATGCTGCAACAATTCCACTGTTTGATTACAATACTTGCTTCAATAAATTAACAAAATGCTCTAACTCCTCTTTCTAACTTAACTCTATTATCTCTTCTCTCTTTTCTAATATCCAATATCTAATGTCTTACAATAAGGCAAGAATACCCTTATAGCAAAACTCAAGACATGTCGGCCCAGCCAAACACTTACAAAGCAAGGTCATCCACCAAAATAGGTCGGCCCCAGGAATTTAAAATAAGGCACACATTAAATGCCGATACATCACCAAAGTCTACCCAGACACACTCCCCAATGCAACTTGGATCAATACATGCCCTATAATAATAGGGAAGCACAAATCTCAAAACAGGCATCAACTGCCACCTCCCCTATCTTTGCTCTGGGCCAACGGTCCTTGAACCCTCAAAAATATTCCATCCAACTCGGTGACAGGTGGCAAAGGCAGTATCTTAAGCTGACATTCTATGGAGCCAATCTCCTCCTTTGACTGTTTAACCGTCCTATCCCAATCATCCTTGTTGGCATGATACTTATCTATTACTGCCAAATATGTGGCTCCATCATCTAATTGGTGGCCAGTTATGACATTCTCAGAATCCGGAGTATAAACTTCATGCCACCACTCTCTTAACTATTCCAAATTTAGGTATTTAGGAGCAATCTTTCTCCTTCTAGTCATGACTTCAAAGAATGCAATGCACCCCTCATACACACTAGTAAGATTACCATCTATTTGTTTCTTTTGTTTTTGAATCTTCCTCATGGCCTTATGCCGAATCTACAGAGCCTCAAACCACTCCCAAGGTTCATTTAACCTAGAAGAAGGAAGAATCCCATCCGTAGCCAATTGATCTCTACCATATCCCATGATGACCTTAGATTTATGCAATAGAAGATCAATATCTTCCTTATCCTGAGATAGCACGTATTCCAGTAGTTCCTTAGCTCTGACTGTATCTTTCCCAACTGATAGGATCTCCTTGATTGCATTATCTCCTTTTACTTGCACATCCTTCAGCTAGTCTATTGTGGTTTGAGCAGAAGCTTTCATTTTCTCAATCTCAGAAATAGTTTCCTTGGGTAGGAAACCAGGAGTAGCAGAGGAAGACGGGTGAAGGGACTGCAGAGGCTTCATCACCTCCTCCAAACATTTCCTAAGTATTTCATTCTCCTTTCTCAGCTCATGCTTGGTCTGAGCCTCCTTTCTTAACCTCCCAATTATTACTGCACTGGATCATTCATATTCATCAATGTCCTGTTCCATGGAGGCTGGCCCAATGTTAATGGTCTGCACATTGTAATCCTTACCAGTGACCTCTTATCTAGTTTTCTCCATAGCAGGGGTGGCAATGTGAATGACCCTATTGTTTAGTTCATCTCTCTCCATCTTTGAAACCACTTTAGCTGTCTTCTTTTTCTTTCCTTTTCCAATTTTGGACAGCATCTCACCCCAATCCAAAGGAGTGTCCTCAACAACTACCTGTTTCTTCCTTGTAATCTCCTTTTCAAGCCAATCTAGGACATCAGGTTCTACTCAGATTTCCTCTATTTTTCCCTCCTCCTATTGTTCTTCCAGCATTTTCTCCTCTTCCTTTTCAGGGAGCTGCTTATTTTGATCATCTACCTTAGTCTCCACTTCCTGCACTGGTGATGGGGTTCTAACAAGGATGTCCTCCTCCTTCTCAGGCGATCCGTTTCTTTTGCTATTCTCCGGAGAATCCTCATACTGCACCAAGGGAGAAGTATGTTTTCCCACCTCATCTGATTCGAGTTCAGCCGCCGCACCAAAGAGTGCTCCCTCCTTAAATGGCTCTGCTTCTCCGCTAGTCTCATGTTCCTCAAGAGTTTCCTGCTCATGCACGCTTGGTGGAGGAGAAGCAGCCTTAGATGGCTCCACAGCTGGTGACTTTGGAGGAAAATCCATCTTTTGCACAGTCTCCCTAGGGGATGGGGTCCTTGATCTTCTCAAATAAACTTTTGTCCTTTCCCATGAACTTTCCACATCAATAATTTGAATCTCACCTTTGGAGGTATCTTGATCCTTCACCTTTGAAACCCTAGTTGTTCTTGTCCTCTTTGGTGGTGGAGGAGCACTTTCTTCTTCTGCCTTTTCCAACTCTTCTTCATCAGAAGATTTGCTAATCTTTAAAGCCCGACTTCTCTTCTTCCCTTTAGGCTTCCTTTTTGGTTCTGACCCACTTTCCTTAGGGCCTCTAATCTTTATTTTGAAAGGTGAGCTCCTTTGGGTTTTCCCTTTGGGGTCATCATCCCCGGATTCTTCCGATGTAGACATTGGGTTGAGATTTCCCATTAAATTGAAGGTATAGGCTACCTTCTCGCTGTCAAGCTCCCAAACCTTGTGCTTCAACCAAGAAGTGGTGAATTTCATAACCGGGGCCATTAGGTCCTCCAACTCTGTGACCTCATCCTCATTCCAGTTGATTTATCCGATTGGCCTATCCTTAATAGCTTCATAAGCATGATCTTGCACTAGGTTTCTATCATCCTGCAGTTGGTCGGGAATCAACTTCACATTGCACTGTCTGATCACATCAATAGGAAGCCTGGAGTACCTCTTCTTTCTAGCTTCAAGATCATCCCTAATGTTGACCCAATAATCTTCTAGGTCATCCTTATGACGGTACTCCTTGGTAGCCTTCTTCTGTGCCTCCCCGGTGATATAAAAGTTTGTTCTCTTGGAGTGGAAAAAGAAACCATATGCTACCAATTCATCTCCTGCGGTGTATGCAGATTGGATGGAAGGGCATACTTCTTCCACACCAATTCCGAGAGGGAAATCACCACCAAAGCCTATTTTATGCTTCTCCTTTTTTACTATGGCATCAAATTCACATATTTGCCTCACCAACTCCAATAACACAATGTGTTCTGTAGGATACCGAGGTAACCTATAGGGAGCGGTCGGACATCCATCAATTCTAATATAGGTGAACGTGGGAAATTGAATGAACCAAGCCCCATAATTCCTTATCAACCCTTTCACTCCATCTGATAGCCTCACATGCTCGGCATTCTGAAGCATCCTAGTAATATGCATTGTGAATGCATCATTAGCCCTTTTGTAGTCCTTGTGTCCTAGGTGCAACTCCGGGTATACTTCATGGACAACATCCTGTCCAAATGTTCCTTGTGGATTCAAGCCCCTGTATGGGTAGAATCTGGCAAGCACATACATGACATAGGAAGACATGGTGAATCTCTTGGTCTCTAAGACGTCCCTTAGCTACTTATCAATTATGGTGCTGATAAGTCCCGCCCAGTGATAGTTGGTTCCCTGTTCAATTTTGGTGATCACATGGACCATCCAACTCTCCAATACCCCGACACTTTTCAAACCTACCACCCTGCTCAGAAACGTTATTGCATCATAGATATCTGATCTGAATTTGATCCTATGCAATTGCTTGGGCAATTTAGAGTGATGTGATTTCGGCTTCTCCAACCAAGCATTAATCATCTGTTGAGCCTTGATGGGCTCATTTTCATAATATGTTCTAGCCAAGTCCATATTTAGAGTACACACAGAAGGCAAATCCGGCATGTTAAAGGCTTGAGCAATAGAGACAGGACTGAAATTAGCCAAGACCCTCCCTTCAGTATTGACAACTCTTTGTGTATCAAAATCGTACTGTCGAGCACACTCCAAAATCAACTCATAGCATTGGATTGCAGGAGGAAACCTGGCCACATGCACCAGTCCGGACTTCATCATTCCATTCCTTACGACCTACAGATTCTTCCATCTATCCTCTGTTTAAACTCTTCGTATCTCCAAGCTCCAACATTAGTATTAGACACTTCAGACCATACGGAAGATATCTTGCTTTCAAGAAGCTGACTCTTAGTGTCCCATCTTAATCTTTCGGCCTCTGAGATGGAGGAGCCTTCCGTGTCACCCTTGGACCTTCCCGCAGCAGCCCTGCTTGATTCAGCCTGCACCCACAAAAGATCATCATTAGTATCCCATTATTACGCATAGTCCAACCAAAGGATTAGCACAAAATCACAGAATGCAATTAAAAGTTATCACAAATGGCCAATCCTTGAAAATCAGGAAAAAAAGGAATCCGAGAAAACAGTGTAAACTGGGAAAATCCAATTGGGGCAAAATTTCAGAGAAATCCGACCCAGATGGATTCCTATTGCCAAGACATCATCAGTCAAATAAATCATTAGCACAAAAGATTATGAGATAATCATGTAATTCATTCGTTAGCAACAAGAAACAAGCATTTAGCATTTACTCTGTTAATCCTATCCTTCAAAAAATCTGAAAAATGTAACCAAACAGGAAAACCGAAAAAGTCCGGATGGAACAGATTCCCAAGGACAGTCCGAAGAATTCTGAAAATCGCCACACTCCGCGGAATCAGCTGAAACCGGGAAAATCCGGGTGCACAAGAATTCCGCGGACACCTCGGAAACCCGACGAACGACGACATGCAAGCCATCGATCACACGATCATGCAACCCTTTCTACCTGGACCCCAATGGTCCCAAAATCGATGCTAATCAACAAAATTCATAATGCACTTAGACCTGGACCTCCGAATAACTAAATTTCATGGCAAAATAATGATGCCCTAAGTCCAATAACCAGACCCCGCCACTAGAATCCGGGTAAGCTAAAATTTTCAAGGAAAATAATCACCTGGGCGATCAACCAATTCGCGCAATGATCTCTGAAGGAACGAGCAGGTTAGGCTAGACATGAATAAGGAAATAACGAAAACCCCACAAAACCTTGGCAAATTCAGGCAGATGAACCGAAACCCTAACCTTCATAAAATATGGCGAATGGCACGCCTAGAGGCAAAGTCCTATTCAGATGGGTTCATACTCACACATCCAATAGTGAATAGATAAACACATGCATGGGCGACAAAGCCCCGGTGTGGATTTAAGTCCATCCTTAATTCGATAAATATAAACTCATGATCAAGCAAAGGCCGACCCGGAACAGTTACCAATCAATCTGGAAAGATTTAATCAAGACGCAACAAAAGGAAGGATCAGAGACGACCTACCATGGATTGGTACTAGTAATACCCGAACTCGAAGAAGCGACTGCAAAACGAACATGCCCAGGCAATGAAAATCTAGACACCGTCACCCAAACAATCCACACATACGCGACTCAAGATCAATCTTCATAGCTCAAATGGAAAACTCCCAAATCGCCAGAGCAGCAAGCAAGTGAATAATGAAGTGGGAATGATGCTCAAAATGCATTAAATTCACCCATATGCTTGTCTGAGCAAAGGTACCTCGATCATTAATGAGCGACAAGACGTATCTGAAAAATCGGAAACCCGAGCCCAGGCCGGAATTTCGGAAAACCCCCAAATACGCGGAAAATCCGGATGAACACGACTTCCACGGAAATAGCAGAAACCGAGATTTCAACAAAGTTCAGGATTTTGATGCAGCCCGAGAAAATCCACCAGAGCTAGAAAATCCCGGAGTCAAGCAGAAACCCAGATTCGGAAAATTCAGCGATGATCGGACACCGAACCAGAGTCCAAGAAAATCCGCCGGAGCCGGAAAATCTCGGATTCAGGTCAAGACCTGGATTTTCACTGAAAGCCCACTTTAAACAACTTAAGCCTTAGGGAAAGATCAAAACCAGCAAGACCACCATGTCAAGACCCCAAAAAGGGAAATCCAATAAAACCAAACCTCATAAGACATCCGAAAAGAGGGTCCCCACCTCCAAGTGGGGCGTGCATGCAAAACTGCACAACAGGTTCGAATGATGAAGAAGTGGAAGGAGAGATGGAGGCTTCTCGTGGGCATGCTTCTTCAAGGTGTCCTATCATGAAGTCAAATGAGGTGGACATATTATGACCATTGCTAGACATAGGTAACTGGTTTTGATCTTTCTTGGGGAAATTATTTTGATATATGTCTAATTTATCATCACGTGAGCTATATATTGGTAGGTGATGGAGGTAATGATGGTGGTAGAGGGTTGGATGATGTAGGATTAGCCATATGATATGATCTCCTAACTTTTTTTTCCTATTAGAGTTGATAATTCTTTTTTATGTATCTTAGAAGATCATCAACAAATGTGCTTTTCTTGGATGGACTTGTGGATTGGGATGGAGTGAATTGCAATGGCTTAGTGGATGATGGATTAGAATAGGATGCAAAGGCTATAAGAATTTCTTGGTTTGGTGATGGGGATGAAAATGTAGGATATGCATCGGAGATATGGATTTACGATATGGTTTAGGGTAGAGGAATGATTTGGATGGAAGAATAGTTTCCTTCATCAATGTTAGGATAAGGATGACTAATGGATGTTTGTTGGGGATCAATGGTATACATTGTGTTAGTTGGTTCATGATATTGAGGATATATGGGTGGATGATTAGGGCTTATGGTTTGTTGGTAATTAGGTTGGATTGTTGGTATGAGGGATAGATGGATGACTGACTAAGGATCGTGGGTGATTGGTATTGATGAAGCATATTGTATTCAGGTTGACAATTACAAATCTCAAGGTAAATTGAAGACATGGTTATAAAATTGGATTTGGATGGACAATGAGATGGTTTGAATGGATAAGTTGGTGGATAATGGATTAGATTTTTTTGATTTTTTCTTGATTTTTTTATTTTTTTGATATTTTGATGTTTAGGGATGAATGCAAACTAGAACGAGTTTATCCAATGTTTTTGGGATTTTTAGTTTTTGAAATATGAGTGATGAAATTTTTTGAAAGGAAATTTAAACCTATGTTTTTGGGATTTTTGATGAGATTTTGGGATGAATGCAAAGACCTTTTTGATGTTTTGACTTTGGATCCTAGGATGTGATTACCTAGATTTTTTTTTCAATTTTCAAACTAATGCAACCAAGTGAAAAATCCTAAAACCTCAAAGTAATGATGATGGTGGTTTGATAGAAAAAATGATTCCACAACTAGACTTATGAGTTGGGTTTCAAATTTTGTTGGTGAGGGTAGATTTGTAAAAGGATGAGGTTTTTGACAATTTTCCTAAATGGTAACTCTAGACTTTGACCTTATGAGTTTTTTTGTTTCCAAAATTTTAGATTTTCAAGAAATTTTTTTCTGAAAGACTTATGATATGACACTAGAATGATGCTAAAGTGAAGCTAAGTTTATCCTAAGAAAGCTAGAGATGCTTAAAAATGCAGTAAACAATGAATGTCCTTGGATTTAAAATTTCTTGGTAAAAATATATGATTTTTTGAAACTTGTGAAATTAGGTTCTATTTTCTTATAGGAAAATGTGGTGGACAAAACCACAGATGTGGTGTATAAACCAATGACTATGGTGCAAGAAATAACAACTACAGTGAAATCTATCATAAATGTGTCACAATAGTTGTGGTTTTTATTTTTTTGTTGTCTAGGGAAAAAATCAACTAACAAAGATGTGTAATACCCAACGACTGTGTCACACTAGCCAATGGATGTGTCTATAGAGGAGGAGGACCAAATGCTTAGGACCCCAGGTCATGGAGGGCCTAAAATGATCAACTGCCTTGATCTAGCTCACACTAAGGATTGGTTAAAAAAGTTATAATATTTTAGGTGGGTGAAAAGGAAGGACAACTAATATGTCACTATCCTTCTATCAACCTAAGAGATTTAGGGAAGCATATGAGCTAATTCTCGAGCCAAAATTGAGACCTCAACAACTCTTTTCCAAAGGATTCCAATGTAGAAGACAAATGATAGCACAACGTGCTAGAATCTAGGTCAGGTGCTGGCATACATACAGACAGAGAGTATGGAATACAATTAATAATAACAAAGTTTTAGGTAATCTAGCTAGTAAATGTGATTTTAAGAGATAACAACAAACTAGAAATAGCTAAGTAGCTAAGACAACAATAATATTTTAACTTAAAGAGAGAGGTTGAAAAGAGTGAAAGGTGCTAGAAAATAGAATTCATGATTGGTTTAGCCTCCCACAAGATCCACTTGAACACCAAACCTACACACAACAAAATGAGGATAAATGTTGAGGCTGTTTCGGGGCTTTCCATAGTCAAACCCCCATTTTGGTGTTCCCACCTCCATGGAAAACTAGAATAGCTACAAGATAAAAAATGCGATAAAGAAAGAAATGGGAAAAATTCCAAGCAATGGAAATAACACTATGCTATGTAAATCAAATGACAATGATAAAATGAAATAGATATCACCTCCCAAACAAGGTTCCCTCAAGCATGTGAAGGGAGATGTGAGCTCACAAGCCTATAAATGCCACTATTTCCACAACAACATGAGTAGAAAACATAGTAAAGTATTGTCTTGGAGCTTCAAAAATGATGGAGAGTGTTGTGAAAAAGCTCAAGGAGTGTGTAGAAATGTGAAGTGAGTGAAGAAGCTTGAATAAAACTAAATTGAATGAATGAGAGAGTGTTTTAGCATGGATAGGGGCCCAAAAGAGCCGTTCAAGGTCGATCAAGGGTGCAAGGGTGTTACTCTTTGTCGCCAATGGAGAAGTGTAACACCTCTATAGGTTCTAGAGGTGGGAATCCTATTAAGACAATAGTGTGTAGTGTAGACATCTGCATTGTATGCTAGCATCCCCAAATCAAATTCCCCCACTGACAATACAGACAACTACCAAGTGGGTGGAAGCAGAATGGATGAAGTGGAAAATCATTGTCGAGTTTAATTTTTCTAAGGTAGGGGATGCAAATGGGGAATTTATGAGGGGTGCAAATTCAATCCATTATAGTGTTACACTGTCTCTGCAACATTCATACCCAGTTGCGACACATAGGCTGACGATTGCGGTGCAAAAGTTTAGATACACAAAATAATCTCTAGGGATCCTAATATTTTTAGTTTTTCAAATTTTAAGTATGAATCAATGATTGAAGACATAGAAAATAGTATTTTTACAAAGTGATTAGTATATTTTAGCATATTGATTTTGGTATCCAAGGATTTTGATCTTGTGGCAAGTTTGTTTGCAAATTTTATTCAATAAAACTTGCTAGGCCTTGGTTCACAAACAATACAAACACACACAACCTATTGTAGTGGTAGAATGCGTTTATCTACTAAAGTGGGATTACCTCACCCCCAAAAGAGTGATTTATTCTGTGAATGAGGAGTGGGTGACGCTAGAGTATGCCAAGGTCATGTACCATCTTGACACCTCTCACCTTGAATGGAGTATCTCCAAACAAGGAACTGTGCCACATCAACCAAGAATTAGACGTGGTAAGTAACTTCTCGAGATGATGCTATCTCGATGCACCAACAATAGTAGATGACCAAAATAGGTCTTAGGCTTCTAAAAGTTAATTGCTGGTGGTGAATTTTCTGTAACACATGAATTGTTGGTGAAAAGCCATTTTTGACATAATAGACCTTCATAGTCTAGAAGGAAAAGAACTTTTGATGAGCATATTCATCATAGAATTTTTTTTGGATGGGCATTTTGTGCTTTAATTTGGTGAGGATGTGGATTCACTTTCCCTTATTGGGAATCCTTACTGGGCATGCAATATACATGATAGAGTCAAGGGATTTAGAAAATTTCATCACCAACAATTCATCGAAGGAAAATTCACCGCCAACAATTCACCACCATAGAATTTTAATAATGCACCGTGGTGAATTGCTGGCGGTGAATTTTCCATGGCTATGAATTATTGGAAATGAATTTTCCTTGGATGAATTGCTGAGGATGAATTTTCCGGATGCCCAGGTCAAAATGTTAGTATTGGGACAAACATTGTAGATTCATTCACCTATGTTGCATAGTTTGATACACAGGTTGAGTTGGTGTAATTTTACCATAGAGGCATTCTTCCATATCTGATCAAGTAACTGGTTAGTAATCACCAATACATTTTTGATCTTATCGTATTTCTATTTTAAATATTTGATAAATCTCTCATTGATCAAATTTTTGTACTAGTCACAGTTAAAATAATGTACATCAAGATATGCATAGTTTTACCTAAAAGTGGTATTTGTCCTTCAACCAAGGAAATAGCAAAGGTTGTCCAATCCTATGTTCTACCCAGTGTTTAAACATACCTTCCAAAAAATTATGCAAGGGAACCCGATGTGGAACGAGCTTTTTGTTCCAGGGGCACTTTGTATACATGGGTCCCAAAGTCCACTTACATTCATAATCCTTCATATTCTAAGTAGATTCCAATGACTCTTCTGATACACAAGGGCTAAAGGATACATATTGTCTCATCAACTTTGGGGACAACATAACAAAAAATCATACTTATCCTCTTGGAAACATTCACAAAAGTAGTTCAATGGTAAGGTATCTCTTAGAATGCGTAGTAGACGAGAGATTTTACTACTTATGGAAATCATTGAGGAAATGATTAAATCATGACTTGAAAACATTTGCAAATATCCATTGGTGAAATTCTCCATCTCTTGAAAACTAGTAGTATACCTACCTAGACAATTATGTTGCAAGGCTACTGTTATAATTGAATCTCCATTAATTCATTTATTTAATTGTCTATGGTGTGATAAAATTTGCATACATCTCTATTAGGACAGTCACAAATACAATATTCAACTGTTCTAGTGCATAGGTAAGGAGGAATGCTTGGAAAATGAAGGAATAGAGGCAGAGACACACAAAATTTACATAGAAAATATATTCTATATATTCATGAAATTTTAACAGAACAGTAATAACAATTTGCTTCTGCTGAGCAATTTTGATTTTCTTCACTTATTGAAAATTACAAACACACCAGCATTATAACAAAGTTTACAGCCACATAAAAAAAACATTATTAAAGGCTAATAAATTAAGCCAAGTTGTAAAGTCAAAAAAAATTAAAAACAAATGTCCATTCATTATAAAGACAAGTCCTTTTTATTTAAATATTCATCCTTTTATCCAAACTATCCGCCAGCATGCAACCCAACGAACAGTCACCATCGAACAAACCAAAAACCTCTTTACCGTGGATGAGAGAGAAAGGTCTCACGGTATCGCGGTGAACACCGCGAGACCACGGTTACTACACTGCCATGGTTAGACAAACTGTAGGCCATGGGATGGTGGTGAGCACTGCGCCACCGTGGGTGGATAAGTTGAAGACCGTGGGACAGCGATAGCAAGGATTTGGTTGTTAACCACCCAACCACAGGAAAATCATGGAAAGGTCACGATAATGTGGGAGACTAAGAATGAGGCAACTGCAAGACCGTGGATAATAGGAAGGTGGGCCACGGTATTTCGGTGGACACCGTGGTAGCACGAGCCAGAAGGTCTGATGGCGCAGGCATGCGGTATGAACCAGAAACAGGCACAAAAGTTGGGTGAAATCCCAACACTCCCCCTTGAACACAAATCCCACCATCTTTAATGCCCAGTCGACTTCTCTAAAATATGAATGAATCTTTTGCCAATGCCTTCGTGAGAATATCCGCATGCTACTCCTCTATCCTACAAAATTCCAACGTAATCTCTCCATTGCTGATTAATTCCCTAATAAAATGAAATCATGTGTCTATGTGCTTGCTCCTCTTGTGAAATACTGGATATTTTGAAAGATCTATTGCTAAGCTGTTATCATAGAAAATTCTTGTTGGTTCAACCTGTTCAATCTGAAGCTCCTTCAAAACTCTTCTAATCCACATAGCCTGGCAAGATGCACTAGTTGCCTCAACTTATTCAGCTTCACATGAAGACAATGTAGCAATTGGTTGTTTTTTTCAAGCCCATGAAATGACTCCAGTTCCAAAATGAAATGCATAACTTGACGTGATTTCCCTATCATCTATGCTCCCAATACAGTCACTGTATGTATAACTAGTTAGCTTGAATTCATCTGATCTTGTATACTGGATGCCATAATTTTTCGTTCCATTGATATATCTAAGGATTCTTTTGCCAGCCTTCCAGTGTGTGTCCTTTGGTGTTTCCATAAATCTGGAAATTAAACTAACTGAATACATTATGTTTGGCCTTGTGGCTATTAGATACATCAAACTTCCAACAAGTTGTTTGTACAAAGTTGAATTCACATATGAACCTGTATCTTCTCTGCTTAGCTTTAGACTAGTCACCATTGAAGTAGGAGCAGATTTACAATTTAACATATGAAATATTTTTAAAACATCTTTAGCATACTTTGCCTGGGAAATAAAAATTCCATTTTCATCTTGATTTACCTCAATGCCTAAAAAATATTTCATCAGACCCAAGTTTGTCATTTCAAACTCCTTCAAGATAGCTTCCTTAAAAAATTCAACTGAGAGATCTCCATTAAAGATTAAATCATCGACATACAAGCATATGATCACAATTTTACCATCTTCATTCATTTTGGTATACAGTGTTGGTTCACTGTTGCATTTGATGAAGCCATTATGATTAAAATAACTATCTATTCTGCTATATCAAACTCTTGGCACTTGTTTTAGACCATACAGTGCTTTCTTCAGTTTGTAGACTTTGTCTTCTTGACCCAATATCTCATATCCAGGTGGCTATTCAATATATACATCCTCTTCAAGATATCCATTGAGAAATGCTGATTTCACATCCATTTGGTGAACTAACCATCTGTTTTGTGCTGCTATGGCCAATATCATTATGACTGTATCAAGTCTAGCTACAGGTGCAAAAGTCTCTATATAATCAATTCCAGGTTGCTGTGCATAACCTTGTACAACTAGTCTTTCTTTATGCTTCTGCACTTCTCCATTTCATTCAATTTTGTTTTGTAAATCCATTTGACTCCTATCACATCTTTGTCTTTTGGACGACTCTTCAATTCCCATGTCTGATTGTTTTCAATTGAATTGATTTCTTCATCCATTGTTGTTATCCACTTCTCCTCTTTAATTGCATCCTCATAATGGATTGGATCTTCAGCTTCAGAATAAAATGCAAAGAGTGTGAAACGTTGTGAATTATTCTCACCTTCATTTTGATTGTAAATGTCACTTATGTTTCTGATTTTTTGTCTTCTCATACTTGCCAAAGTTGGGTTTGAAAGATCACTTGAATCTGTAGTTTGTGGACTTGAAGGTCCTACGCCAGAGGTTCTTGTTGTAGTTGGAATCTACAGTCCTCTTGTTGCTGCTCTTATATTGCTTGATGGTGTCACTTGTTGACCACTTTCTTGAACTTGAATTGGTACAGCAGTAGAAGCATTTGCTAGTACAAAAATTTCATTTTCCTCTTGAGGGATATTGACAGTTACATTGACTGTACTCTCTCTACTTCCATCCCATGCTTCATCTTCAAAAAATTGAACATCTCTACTAATTATAACCTTCTTAGTTATTGGATTGAATAGTTTATATGCTTTGGATTAATCACTATAACCAACAAATATACATTTCTCTCATTTATTATCAAGTTTTCTTCTCAACTCATTAGGTACATGTGCATATGAAACGCATCCAAAAACTCTCATGTGAGATACACTGTGCTTTTTACCAGTCCATGCTTCTTCAGGGATGATATTCATGACACTTTTTGTTGGGCATCTATTCATTATGTATGCTGCAGATGAAACAACTTCAACCCAGAACTCATTTGTTAAATGCTTGGCTTTCAGCATGCTCCTAGCCATTTCCATTATAGTTCTATTTTTTCTCTCAGCTACCCCATTCTGTTGAGGTGTGTATCTGGTTGTGAAATGTTTGCGAATACCATGATCTTTGCAGAAGTTTAAAAAATCTCTTGAAACATATTCTCCTCCTCTATCTATTCTCAGTACTTTAATAAAATGACCACTCTGTTTTCAGCAAGAGACTTAAACAAATAGAAGAAATCAAACACTTCAATCTTGTGCTTTAAGAAATAAACCCATGTATTCCTTGAATAATCATCTATGAAAGTCAGAAAATAAAGACTACCACTTATTGAAGGTGTCTACATTGGACCACAAAGATTTGAATGAACAATTTATGAAGGGGATTTTGCTCTAGTTGATTTCCTTGCTGGGAATGACTCTCTATGCTACTTTCCTAGAATGAACCCTTCACAAACTCTCTTAGGTTTTTCAATTAATGGTATTCCCTTTACCATACTCTTCCTATGAAGAAAATTTAGACCACCAAAATTCAAATGACCAAATCTTAAATGCCACAGCCAACTTTCATCTTTTACTTCTGCTTGAAAGACAGTTTGAACTAGTTGTTACCTCTTGTGCTTGTGCATAGTTTGTACTCAAATCTAGTTGAATTCTTAAAGGAAAAATTCAGTTGTTTTTCATCTTAATCTTGGAAATTAACCGACTACTTGGGTATTTGTCTAAAATTGTGCACAATCCATTTTCAAAAGTCACTCTATAACCCTTTTGAACTAACTTTCCCACACTCATCAAATTGTGTTTCAGACCTAGCACGAAATATACATCTGAGATATATTTTTGCTCCCCCTGCTTGGTTAGAATATTAACATTTCCCTTTCCCTTAACTGACACTTTTTTGTCATTACCTAGGGTGACATCAGACTTAATATTCTCATCTAAACTTGTAAACAACTCTAAATTTCCTGTCATGTGATTACTACAGCCTAAGTCTAAGAACCAAATGTCTTTTTCACTAGCTTGTGCTACATTATAGGCCAAAAACATTGTGCTCTTATTTGGTCTTTGTTCCTGACTCTCTTTAGTAAAATTTGCATTTTTTCTACCCATATCATACTATTTCTTCCTACACTCATTCATATAATGTCCAAATTTTTTATAGTAATGGCATTGGACCTGAGATTTTTCATACCTTTGACCTTGAGGTTGAATTTTTGATGGGTTTTGGCTGCCGCCTCTTCCATTTGAACTTGACGGGCTGTTTCTTCCACCTCTGTTGAAACCTCTTCCTCTTGCTCTGAAATTTGATCTACCTCTACCTCTTCCTTGGTTAATTGAAGCTTGTGTCTTGAATGGATCCTCCAATGACATACTAGTTGTTCTGCCGAGTCTGTGCTCATGAGAAATTAGTGAAGCATAAAGCTCATCAATTGAATACTGGGTGAGGTCCTTTGTCTCCTCTATAGTCACAACAATTGATTCAAATCTTGTGGGTAAACACCTCATAATCTTCTCTACCACTTTAACATCTTCTAGTGTCTCTCCATGCATTCTTATCTGGTTCACCAATCCCATTATTTGGGTGAAGTATGAATCTACAGACTCATTATCCTTCATAAATAGAGTCTCAAACTCTCTTCTCAGTATTTGTAACTTTGCAGTTTTAACTTTCTCCATTCCCTGGTAGGCAATTTGCAAAATGTTCCATGCTATCTTGGACCTGGTTGTAGCTGATATTCTTGGAAAGATACTCTCATGTACTCTTTGTAGAATGAAAATTTGAGTCCTTCTTCTTGTTGTCTTTTAGTAAGTCTTTCTCTGCTTGAGTCAAGACATTGTATGCTGTTGCATCTACCAGTTCTAGAAAACCATTTTCAACAAACTCCCATAAATATTGTGAACAAAACAAATCTATCATGGTGATTGACCAATAATCATAATTTTTCCAATTCAACTGAGGAATTTGGGGATTACTCAAGCTTGTGCTTGCAGCCATGTGTCCAGACACTCTAAGAAAAACTAGATATGGAGAACCTGCTTTGATACCACACGAAGGAATAGAGGCAGAGACACATAAAATATATTCTATATATTGATGCAGGAGCATCCAGTGGTGTAAGGGCAATCCTACATCACCCAAATATATTTACTTTCATTTAGCTTTTTGTAGATGTTGTTGCATTTCTGGATACCCTTTTCATCAAAGAAGAGTTTCCAAATTTCAGAACTATTTTTCTACTTTTTCTACTTAATTGCTATTTTTAGCAAGTATGAATTTGAAGGCGTGTGAGGATAGAAATTTAAGGGAAGCTTCAGGACATAAAGATAAGCACTTTGGTGAAAGAATCAGATCAAGATCATTCCCGGTTCAAAAGTTATTCAAGTTTCAATTTTTGCTTTTTGCCTTATAAAATCTTCGAAGCTAATTTTGAGGTACTTAGAGGCTCCGGATGGGCTCAAAAATTGGTGGAAAATGAAAGTGGTTAGCCTTTAGGCCCCATTTTCCAACACTTCATTTTCGCAAGAGCTTTACGAAAAGGTATTATGATTGAAAATCCGACGGTTAGATCTTAAGTTAGGGCTTCCGGAAGTTGGTGCATAATTTGAATGTCGTTTTTGGCTCCAAACGGTGAAACAGGCTATTTATGGGCTAGTTTCTGTTTCTTTTGGGTAGTTTTTGGGGAAAGAAGATCGCATACTGCGAAAAGGGGAATTTTTGTAGTTTCTTTCTGTAATCTGCATGTAATGCAAAACGTGGGGATTTGAGATCCTCTGCATGTAAGAAGTTCATCATTCTGAATATAATAAAATTCTCTAATTTGTGTGTGTATTTTTGAGTCTCGGGTTGGCACCCTCATCATATATTCATGAAATTATAATAGAACAATAATAACAATTTGCTTCTGCTGAGAAATTTTGATTTTCTTCACTTATCGAAATACAAACACACCAACATTATAACAAAGTTTACGGCCACATAAAAAAACCATTATTAAAGGCTAATAAATTAATCCAAGTTGTAAAGTCTGAAAACATTAAAAACAAATGTCCATTCATTATAAAGACAAGTCCTTTTGATTTAAATATTCATTATTTTATCCTAGTTGTCCAACAACACGCAACCCAACAAACAACCGCTGTCAAACAAACCAAAAACTGCTCTACCGCGGATGAGAGAGAAAAGTCTCATGGTATCGCGGTGAACACCGTGCCACCATGAGAGGGCACGAACGAGACCGCAGGACCACGGTTATTGCATTTCCATAGTTAGACAAACTGCAGGCCGCGGGATGGCGGTGAGCACCACACCACCGCGGGCGGATAAGTTGAAGACCGCGGGAGAGTGGTAGCAAGGATCTAGCGGTTAACAACCCAACTGCAGGAAACTCATAGAAAAGTCTCGCAGTAATGCGGGAGACTGAGAGTGAGGCAACCACGAGACCACAAATAATAGGAAGGTGGGCTGCGGTATTGCTGTGGACATCGTGGTACCGTGAGCCAGAAGGTATGATGGCGCAGGCACGTGGTATGAACCAGAAATAGGCATGGGAGTTGGGTGAAATCCTAACAAAAAAGAGTGTAAAGATTGGTGTTATGCCTATCAACTACATTTGTATGAAATTTTATACAACTCTTTCAATAGATAGATTTGATGCATTTTAACAATAACACAAACCTTGTGATGAAGTGGGATTATAATGATAAAAGAGAAACTATTTGAATTTCATTCTTATGGATATCATCAATGAAATGATTATAGTGATGAAGGGAAACTACTTTAATTTCAAAATGGATAGGTGGATCTATATAGTAAACCCGAATTTAATACTCAATCAAGAGTCACTTTTACAAAAGGAAGAGACTTTCATTTTTTCTAGATATGTGTAATAAAAACTTGGACTTGACAATATTGTTTTATTGGAATTGAGGTTGATACATAATACATGCAATGGGTTACAAATGTTTGGGACTCATAAACATAAATTTTTTTGTGTTGGATTTAAATTTGAAGTAGAAAAAGTATAGTTTGGTTTGGATTTCATCTTGTTCAAAAGCCTCTTTGAATAGATAAATAACATTTATATGGTATTGATCCTGGATGAAAGTATACATATACATATATGATGTTGAAGGAAAACTAAACCAATAAAATGATTTTTTATTTTTGTTTACTTAGATACAAACTCTCTTATTCTAATTATATTAACTTGATCATCTAATATTTCTTAATTGTACATCACAAACACCTAGAGATTTATATAGAGGGGAGGAACCAAGAAGGGAAGATATTATAAGCTTCCATATTTTTTTTAGACTTTTGTGATTACTATTATATCTTATAGTTTTATTATGCTTGTTATGTTTATTCAAAATCAACATCTATATTTGTTTAATGTATTTTATATTATAGGCCCATAACCCACAAGTCCTTGGACTCACATCTTAAAGATATATATAAAATGAAACTATGTTTGGAGTGAGTTGGTGAAAATAGCATAACACATTTATAGTATATGAAACCAAATAAGCTCTTTTAAGATCAATATTGGGGCATGTAATTTTTTTACAAGGAGAGAAAAAAAATCAAATTTATACTAATTCACATTTTCATATGCAAATTAATAATATTAGGATTACAAAATGGATGTCAATATGAGAGTATCCTCATTGTTTTAGCCAATTCTTCATTCAAAAATTTAATTGAACAAATCTTCATTCTAAATAAAATTAAAATTTAATTAACACACTTTCTTAAAGGAAGATTGGACCTATTACTTTTGTATGAAATACTTTCTAAGTGGTAATACTTTACTATTATTCTATTACTATTTAAGATGCATTATGGGATTCTTTGTATCATATTTTGTTTTAATGTACCTTGTTATTGGACTTGATCAACCCAATTACTTTGTACATTTTATTTACTGTGTAGGATTAAGATTCTTGGATAGTTTATCATTATTTATTATTTGTGAAATTATTTTTTACCAAGTTTGATATTATAAATTCCCTATTGATAGAAATAAGATAGTTTACATTGCATCCTTTTTAATTTAAAAACCACTCTAGAGATTTCTTTGAGTGATTGTGTGAAATGATGATTAACTTTGTTTAAGGGTAAGGTATAGGAAAATAGTATACTCATGTAGTTTGGAATGCATGATTATCATCTTGGGATGTTTTTGAGTATTAGCAATCAATGACTTCATAGAATATGTTATGCATATCATTCATTAATAATATTCTATATAATAATATGATAATGTTTTATTAAAGAATAATAATAAAAAAATATACCAAGAGTTTACATGAATGAGTAAATTATAAAAGTTATAATAATGAATACTTAGTATATAAAATTGTATTAGCTCCTTGTAAAACTATGATTTTCTTCATACAAAAGTGCATCTATAGATATAGTCATGTTTTATATTTAAAAAGTATTTCTAATTGATCTAAAATTATTGATAAGATCTAGAATTTATGAAATACAAGTATAGATGAAATTAAGTAGACAGATTTACTAATATCCCGAGGACAACATCTAAATTACAGGGGGAGAAATGTTATGAAACTTTTTCCCCAAAGTGATAATAAGGTTACATAAGCATTAAAAGGAGATAAAAAATAAAAGATAATGCAATCCTTTGGTTAAAATGAAGATTAATGAAGAATATTTATAAAACCTCTTTTAAAAGAGAGGAGTAATTATATATTAAATAATAATTAAAGGAAACTTTTGTGAAAGGGTGTGATGGTTTGAAAAATGCCCCTTAAGGCTTAAATATAAAATATTTATGTGAGAAATAGAAAGGGAGCATGGAGAAAACTCAAGGAAGAAGAAAGTGATTTGGTGGCTATGACCATTAGATAAGGGTTATACAGAGTATATCCAACTCGTGGTATAGAGTGCACCTACGATTGTCTTGGTAAAGACTTTGTGTGATTAGGAATGGTGTGAGTAGGCACAAACTATGTTTTTACATAGGTCCTTTAAATTTTTCTATAGTGAAAGCCAATACCATTGATATCTTCCTAGGGTGAGAGTGGTTTTTCTAAGTGTTATGATTTATATAAGTAAACCATTGATGCTACAATATATATGGATAATATTATATATATTTAATTTTGATGTTAATATGATTGAATTATATGGATGTGTTATTCAAGTTATCATGTTAATTATTTATTTTGGAACTCTTACTAAATTATTTCTTATTTCATTTTAAATTGTTTATTCACATCTATTTTAATAATACCACAACTTGTAAATTATCCTAGCTCTAATATTCAATCTATTCAATCTATTGTTAATACTTAAATAACTTTCTATTAAATTTATTCAATCTATTCAATCAACTTGTAAATTATTTTAATAATACCACAACTTGTAAATAACTTTGGGAGAAAGGAACATTACACTTTTGACCTACTCCATTCTACCTTTATTTTTGTTGTGATATTTTAGTCCAATCATAGTTATAAGACTTTTTGTCTAAATTTTGAGCCTCATTAAGATGATTTACAATATTAGGAAGTGTTAGTCCATTTTTATTTCTTGCAGCCTTGTATGACATGAGATTTACAATGCCTATCAACTTGTCCAAATTTTCATTGATTGTTAAAATTTTAGTTGGGGCCCTTTTCTCAATTTGAGCCAACTTGACATATACCCTCTTGATGTGTCTACTATAGTCTCTCATGTTAATTTCAATGTTTATTACAATAAAATTATATTCTTTGAGGCTTTGTGGGTTCTTATCCCTAAGAAAATTCCTAATTTTGAATCAAAGGCACGATATTTTAACACTAGGCACATAGATTCATAGGCACATAGAATGATGAATACTCGACATTGAGTTCCTAGGTAGTGCTTTAGGTATGTGCTTGGTGTGGATGAAGGCCTATTTATTCAACCAAATTTTGAAATGATGGGGGTCTTAGGGGGCTGTCATAGCCCCCTAGATGGTGATGGTGTTATGTCGAAGGAATTTCTAGTGAAACTGATTTTTTTTGGGACTCACTAATTATAGTAATTTTGATAAATATTTGACATGTAGTTGCATGATTTGAACTTTCTATTTTTGGAAATTTTTGTTCGACAAGGACTCTACAAGTAGATTTCTTATAATCTTTTGAAGTCATGTTTTCTATTACAATTTGAAGATTGTTGTAATTGAAAATTACTTGAGAAATGAAAATATGAGATATCTTTTCCCTTGGGTTTTTCTTGGTATAATTTTACCATTTTTCCATGTAAATACTATTTTAAATTTGTTCTTATTGTTTTTCTCTATCTATTTTGCATTGTAAATTTTCCTATAGTTACAACTATAAAATTTTGTACCTTCCTCTTTACAAGTTCCAAGTGAAAAGATACAATAGTGGATTGAAAAATGACTTTTGAAACCCTAGAAAGCTCTACATATTAATTATATAAAAATTCAGGATGACCAACCTTTACAAATAAGAAAAACTAAAAGTATATAGCCTTTTGGCCTTAGATATTGTGATGCAGTAAGGAAACATGGTGGAAGAGTTCTAAAGATTTCTTATACCATTATTGATACTATCATTAATGTTTGCAATCAAACTAGCATTGTCAGGATCTGTAGGGAACTTCAAATGAGCCAATAATATTCATCATTTTGGTCTATATCACTTAACATAATAATTTTTGAAGTGTTTGAGTGTGTAGAGATAAAAGGGTCTACACAAATCTATCATGAATCACCTAGAAAATACCACAAATATATTTAGCTCCAAAACCCTAGTGACCATATTAAATATATGCACACCATTTTACACTTTTCCTTGCCTCTTTCCTTTAAATCTACGCTTACAACATAAAATATTCATCATGGTGACCAATAAAATTATGTGTGGTGGTTACAAAGGTTTCCATTAAGTATTAATGATGAATATGAGACATTATTATCATTACAACTTGAAACTATACAAAAATTTGATCTCTATCACTTTGTATATACCTGCATTACTATCACCATGGCTAATATTTTTTTATACGTAAAATATTATATTAGGACACAAAATTGGATATTTGAATGGTTGTAGGTAAGTGCAAGGAAAAGATAATTGTTAGATGAAACCCTAACTGATTACTAGCTTATCAAAAACCACTTTGAAAATAAGATCCAAATTGATGGAGATAATTTATTATATGGTGAAATATTATAAATGTTAGTTTTTAGTAATTTTTGGTTGTACTTGGACCTTTTTTAGAAACCAAATGTCCTTTTTGGATCATTCTAGTGAATTAATGAGAACCAAAAAAAATATGTAGGAGTTTTGAATTATCAAGGGTCATGGAAAAGTCATACATTATGCACTTGTTTAAAGGCTATTGTGATTCAAAGGTGGTAGGAAACTCATGACATGGAGGTAGGGGGAATGAAGGAAGTTTGATGGTTTAACTTAAATGAGAAGATATAATGTAAGTTATCAATGATTACCTTGGAATACATGCTCTAGATAAGGGTATTACACTCAAGGACGGGAAAGTTTTATGGATGACAAGAGTAAATGGAATTGGACTTAGGTGGGGTGGCATGATAGTAGATTGAAGTCCATTTAAATATTGAGAAGGATGAAAGGAAAGAATAGATGGGAGGAAATGTATGCCTGGAAAGGAAACTCTAACAATTCTGACAAAACCTAGAAAATGCATATGAACATTTTTGACATTGAATTTTTTATATAATATCGTAAAATTTTGACTTTAATAGAATATAAATAGGCATAATATTTAGGAAAAACATAAAAATAAAGATCCATGTAAGTTATTCTTAGATAAATTATAAATAGGAGTCAAAATAAACCTAAGTGAACAAACTAAGAGGGACTCAATAAAATTTTTTGACACTAAAATATTCATTCCCAACATCATCCACCCTTGGCAATGGAAATATATACATTTTAGTGATCTTTTTTATTTCTTTAGATTTTGAACATAAATGTCTCCATTCATCATCCTTATTTGGTGCTATTACCATGAGAACTATACAAGGGCACAAAATCTTGCTAATAAATTTTTTCTTCAACAAATCCTACACTTTTCTATTTAGTTCTACACTCATTATCGATTTCATTCTATGTGCTACATTATTTGACAAAATTACTCTTGGAATTAGATCCATATGACAATGATACTCCTTATTGGTGTTAATCCATATCATATAATTTGATATAATATCCTTATGTTATGTCAAAATTTTTTCAACTTCGTTCTACAACACTTCCTCCACTTATATAATGCCAAAAACTCTAGGAATAAATGCAAAACACATATTTCTATTCCTTAGAACATCCATGAATTTCTTCCACCCACTAAAAAAATCTTGCATGACTACATACTTACCTTTATTTCTCCTTTAAAGGTACTAAGTATGTTTCTTATCATTATTTAGAATAGTATTGAACCACTAAAAACATATACAAGAAGGGAAAGAGGATTCCCCTTACTAGGCCCCTAAGGTTTTTCACCTAGGAGCACTTGATTAGGAAATGACTCTCTTTCACCTAATGATATGATTTTTGGGTGAGTTCATTCAAAGATAGGGGTTGTGTTGTGTGTGATTATGTCTAAATGAAATAGTCTAAGTGCTAGAAATAAATAAAAGAAACTAAATGCTAATGTAAAACCTAGAAAATAAACTATGTTTGAAAACACAATGTTGTATGTAAGCATAGACTAGAATGACCTAAAAATGTAAGCTTTGAAAAAACATAAAGTTGTAAATGAAAGAGGGGTACCTAGAAATGTATTACCGACTTGAAGGAACTCAAAAATTCTAAAAAATCTGATTTTCATGTTTGACGGGACACTTGTGCCAAGCTGGGTGACCTAGTCCTTTTTCGGGGTGATTTCGAGAAACTGGCCTGAGGCTTGTTTCAGCCAAATGGGTATCCGAATCCGCAGAAGTCTCTAGAAAATAGGCACACTAGGACTAGGTCACCAACTTATGGGAATGTCCCTTTTTCCTTTTTAGAAGATTCAAAGGGGGAATCTGTAGACCTCAACCTGTACTTCTTCTCCTGGTAATTTCCCAGACCTGAAACTATAGAACTCGGCTTGTAGGTGTCTTTTTGTGAATGTTTTTCCCTATTTGACAAGGAGATTCCCTAACAAGTCTTCAATCCATCCTTGAATGATCTCCAAACCTATAAAATACCTAGATCTGCAAATACACACAAAGAAGGAAGAAGAAATATTGGATGTTAGGATATAGGGGTTTGCCTTGGTCAACCCCCTTTGTAGATAATCAAATCAAATGATGGAATAAGACAAGAAAGCATGAAATATGGAATAGTAGATTTAGTACCTTTCCATGGAGATAGATCTTGAGTTTTTACAATAATCTAGCCCTTGAATGCTTCAGCAAAAGATATCTTGATTTTCTAGGATGCAAAACCTAGCTTGCTTGAGAAGAGAGGTGGATGAAGAGTGAAGAGTTGTGAATAATGAGTGTCTAATGATAAATTAGGGGTTTTAGGCTTATTTATAGGCAATGCACCTAAAAAAATATATTACTTCATCCTCGAGGCCAACATGAAGGAGAAATGAACCAAAACCCTAACTTTTCCCGCTCAAAACCCCAAAAATGGCTCCAATGGGACTAGGTCACCACCTTGGGCGACCTAGTCCACCTATGACTAATTCACCCAGATGGGCGAGCTAGTCCTACAGGGGCCCTTTTTCTAGTTGGATTATCCAAGAGTGAATAAATTAGGTTTTTATGATGATTTTATCAGATATTTGATCAATTTAAGCCTTGGGATGCATAACAAGGGGTCATAGGGGCCTATAAATGATGATGAAAAGAGGTTATTTAGGTCCAAAATCCATAAGAAAGGGTCCAAATGAGTGAAAAGTGTCAAAGGCTACATTTTTTGGTGACACATTTAGTCCCCACATTAGTGAGAGGATGAACTTGCTTCAAACTCAAACTAAAGTAGCCCAATGGGGAAGAATGACAAAGATGAAGAAGAATGAAGAAGGTGGTCAAGCCCCCAGGATTTGGGATTCTAAGCCAAAAAGACATCAATGCAAGAAGAAATTCAAGGGTGAACGATTTGCAACAAAATAAGATGCACAATCATGTGATGACGAGGATTGGAATGAAGAAAAGAAGGAAAGGTGAAAAGTTGGATCAAGCTTTGACTGTTTGTCTAGCTAGTTGTGGATCAGATGAAACTGTAGAACTCGGCTTGTAGGTGTCTTTTTGTGAATGATTTTCCCTATTTGACAAGGAGATGCCCTGAAAAGTCTTCAATACATCCTTGAATGATCTCCAAACCTGTAAAGTACCTAGATGTGCAAATACACACAAAGAAGGAAGAATGAAATATTGGATGTTCGGATATAGGGGTTTGCCTTGGTCAAACCCCTTTGTAGATAATCAAATCAAATGATGGAATAAGACAAGAAAGCATGAAATATGGAATATTATATTTAGTACCTTTCCATGGAGATAGATCTTGAGTTGCTACAATGATCCAACCCTTGAATGCTTCAGTAAAAGATATCTTGATGCCCTAGGATGAAAAACCTAGCTTGCTTGAGAAGAGAGGTGGATGAAGAGTGAAGAGTTGTGAATAATGAGTGTGTCTAATGAGAAATTAGGGTTTTTAGGCTTATTTATAGGCAATGCACCTAAAAACATCCGTTGTTTGATCGTCAAGGCTGACATGAAGGAGAAATGAACCAAAACCCTAAATTTTCCTGCTCAAAATCCCAAAAATGGCTCCAATGGGACTAGGTCACCACCTTGGGCGACCTAGTCCACCTGGATAGGACTAATTTGCCCAAATGGCCAGCTGGATTATCTAGGAGTGAAAAAATTAGGTTTTTATGATCATTTTATCAGATATTTGATCAATTTAAGCCTTGGGATGCATAATAAGGGTCATAGCGGCCTATAAATGATGATGAAAAGGGGTTATTCAGGTCCAAAATCCATAGGCAAGGGTCCAAATGAGTGAAAAGTGTCAAAGGCTAAACTTTTTGGTGACACAAGTATAAGTATTCTTTCTCCCATCATGTATAAGAGGATACTCATTTAGTTCGAAATGCGTGATTATCATTTTGAGATGTTTTGAGTATTAGTAATAGGTGACTTCATAGTGCATGTTATACATATCATTCATTAATCATCTTCTATGTAATAATATGATAATATTTTTATTAAATAATAATAATAAAATATACCAAGAGTTTACATGAATGAGTAAATTATAAAAGTTACAATATGGAATTTTAGTATATAAAATTGCGTTAGCTCCTTGTAAAATTATGATTTTCTTCATGCAAAAGTGCATCTATAGATTTAATCATGTTATTTATTAAAAAAATATTTCTAATTGATCTAAAAGAATTGATAAGATCTAGAATTTATGACATACAACTATATATGAAATTACATAGATAGATTTACTAACATCATGACGACAACAACTAAATTATAGGGGGAGAAATGTTATGAAATTTTTCCCCAAAGTGATATTAAGGTTATGAAAGCATTATGAGGAGACACCGAAATAAAGGATAATGTGATCCTTTGGTTAAAATAAAGATTAATGAAGAATATTAATAAAATTTCTTTTAAAAGAGAGGATTAATTATATATTAAATAATAATTAAAAGCAACCTTTGTGAAAAGGTGTGATGGTTTGAAAACCACCGCTTAAAGAGCTTATATAAAGCATTTATGTGAGCATTGGAAAGGGAGAATGGGGAAAAATCAAGGAAGAATAAAGTGGTTTGGTGGATATGAGCATTGGGTAAGGGGCACATAGAGTGTGTCCAACATGGGGTGTAGAGTACACCTAGGATTATCTTGGCCAGGGATTTGTGTGAATAGGAAGGGTGCGAGTAGACACACATTTTTGTGTGAGTAAGCACAAACTATGTTTTTACATAGGTCCTCTGAATTTTTCTATAGTGAGAGACAATACCACTGAAATCTTCCAAGGGTGAGAGTGGTTTATCTAAGTGCTATGATTTAGATAAGTATTGAAAAAAATGATGCTAAAATATATATTGAGAATATTATATATGATTTTGGGTATGTGTAGGATCATCATGGAAAAAAACAGGCCCTTAAGTGGCGATGAAAATTTAAAAAATTAGAGTTAGGTAACTTGACGTAAAAATTTGAATAAGTTATCTATATTATTTCAAAAATATGTAAGAATAGAATCTATAGAAAATTGAATGTAGTTTCTAAACTACTAGGTTTATTTAAAAAAAAAATAATCTATTTGGTGAACATTTGAAATTTCAATACAGTAGTACTTAAATTTCAAGGAAAAAACAAGAAGTAGGTGTTTGTCTAACCACCCTAACTACAATAAAATGATAATATTATTTTATAAGATTTTAGATATAAGTAGAGGATTCATGTCCAGATGTGATGCATATTTTTTTGTAATTATTTTTCAAGTAAATAATTAATTATGATTTTTTTATTACAACTTTTAAAAAATATAAAAACTCGTATGTCTGACCACCTTAAGTTGGTCAAAACTTCATGAAATTCATTTTTTTTTTTTAATCCTATAGTATGTGAAGCATAGAATGTGATACATGTTTCAAATTCAAAAACTGTGATACCATTTGAAAGCTATAGATATTTTTCAATCATCCTATCAATCAGGACTTTAGTCGTAATTCAAATAGAAAATGAATAATAATTATTTATTAAATTCAAAGTAAAGCATGATTTATATTGGTGGAAAGTTGAGAATATCCTTTAAAAACCATTTTTACTTTATCAATTTTGGGTAAAACAAAGTCGTCCGCCACATGGGCCATTAAATCACTTACATCTCCACTTTTTGGCCCCGTCATGATCCTACACATACCCTTTTTATTTTAATCTGATTGAATTAAATATGGATGTGTTATTAAAAAATATCATGTTAATTATTCATTTTGGAACTCTTACTGTTGTCACTGGGATTTGCACCCGATGCCAAGATGAAAACTCTACAATCCCATGCAACATGGGACTACTCTCAGGTTGTGGGTATCCTATGGTGAGAGTAGACCTCCAGATTATGGGCTGACTCCCTTTGAAGATATCTTAAGAAATATTGGTTTTTGATAGGAAAAGAGAAAGAAGGTTGTTGTAGAAACTAAAAGCTAATCTAAGGGGTGATTCGCCAACTGAAAATGACTTTCTTCTACTGTTAAAACTCACAAAATAACTCAACAAATGAAGTTGGAAGCGTTCACAACTCAGTTTGATATGTTTTGCATAAATGATTCATATAACATGCTGCATTTGAACCAAATTTGAAGGAATAAGATAAAATAAAGGATTTTCTGATGAAAATCACAATATTTTAATCAAAAAATTCACATACAATGCTTGAAAAAAACAAATTTGAGAAGGAACTGAACTTCTTTATTGAATATCAAGAGATATTTGCATTACAAATCTATAAAATTGATTACAAATATTGAAAAACTCATAAGGAATGAGTTACAAAGTATGTATGTTGCTGCAACAACAATGAAAAAAACTCAAAACTAGAGAGAAGATGAGAAAAGAAAAGGACTTATACAAAAGGCTCCAAAAATTTGAAATTTGAAATTTGGCTCCAAGGCTTGATGTGTTGTCAAATTCTAACTTCTCCTTCAAATTAGGCACCTAATTGAAAGAAAACCCCTTAAAATATGCACAAGGAGTTCTGAATTTGAAAACAACCCAAAGGGTCGTGCATAACTAAAAATCCCTCAAAAATAGGGTTGTAATTGCAAGAAACAAGGAGTCAAGTGCCTCAAAATCCTCCTTGACTTATACTCCATCCACTTAGACACTTAACTGAAGTTGAACTGCTAATCAAGTGACCAAATCTCCTATTTTTCCTCCACATGTTTAAAAATCTCCTCAACTACTTCCTAGATGCATGCAAAGGCATCAAAGCTTTAGTTAACTCTTACTTTGACTATCTCTCTGAAAACCAACATAACATCTTTATTTTGCATCAATAAACAACATGTATCAAAGTAATTTATATCTTGATCACTTTAATAAAGTTTTACAATTTTAAAATCAAATGCATAAATACCCACTATGTTTTGTAAGTCAATTAAAAAAGGAATATTAAATCACTTGGTCATTTGATTTTTTTGAAAATATGTGCAAAAAGTGATAATCTGTTCCCAATAGTTAGCACTTAACACATAAACAATACAAAGCTTAAATAAAAGTGATAAAATCACTTCCATTCGACCAAGTTAGGGTATTAGGAAACCCTAAAATAGAAGTTGGTCTCACTTTATATTATTTTTTTGGAAAGAAGGTTTCTCCCAACCGCCAAGAGAAATAGGGTTTGGAATCAAATGCACTCCACTTCTTGCTATTTTCAAGGGATTTTCAAAGACTCTTTGAGGAAATTACATGGTGAGTTTGTCCTAAACAGAAATTTATGATTTCTTGGCATTTTGACCCCATTTTTGAAGGGTTTTTAGACCTCTAGGCCACAGCCTCTACAACTCTCTAACTTATTTACTGTGTTCCCTTCTTGTGTTGATATTTTTCACTTCGAACCATCATGAAGAGCTTGACTCGAGCTTCTGAAAGTCATGGCACATAAATTTAAATGGATTCTTCTATAATCATGTCGACTGGGTAAGTTTCAATTCTTTCAATCTATGCATTTGAGCTCCATATTCTCCTTTATTTCTACAAAAGAAACTCCATTCGAGCCCAAGAATTTTATAAAGTGGAAAAATGTTTTTTAAGCATGCCTTTGTGCTTTTCTAGAATCCTCCATAGTTCAATGGCCGCAACCTCACTATGAAAGGGTTTTGAAATATACTTCTTGATACGTCTGCATTTGTGCTTGATGGGATAAGAGATTTTAAACCCTATCATCATTTTCAATGTTTGATACAAAAAAGAAAAAAAACATAACCCTGGCCGCGACTTTTCCCAAACTCATCTTTTAACATTCATAATTTCCTTGCATTGCTAAAGTCATGGGTTCTCCATTCATTTTTGTACTATGGCTCTTCCATTTCCTGAACATGAAAAAGAGATGATGCTTTTATGTTTTTGAAAGAGACAAAATGGAATATATGACATTTGTAAGGCCGTGGCCTTCTTATTCTTTCCGAGTTTCGCTTGAGCTTCTTCATTTCTGTGTATAAGAGATATTGTATATGGCTGTCCCTTATCATTGTGTATTACTTTCCATTATACAATGGCTCTGAAAATGAGGCATTATTGTCCCTCATACCTCTTTGTACTTGGCTATGATTTATAACAGTATCCCCTTGTATTTGCAAACAATGCATTCTAAAAATGTACTTAATATGCAACACTATTGTCATTTATATTTTGCATACTTTAAACAATCAGGGGCAGCAAAAATGAAAGTGTCATTTTGTTTTGTTCTAAATATTCATTGGTGATGCTCTTTTAACTTTGAGATTGTATGAATATTACTGCCTCTGAATATTTTGTTTGTTGTTCCACGGCTTCTGATGAGGCATTGTTCAAGAGTCATAACTGTCTGTTCATAATCTTGTATCTCTATTTTATTAGTTATAAGAAATATAAAACATCACTCCTATATCCTGCATTGATTGTACTATCATTTCCATCATGACAAATAATGACCATTGTGACCGCTATTCTCTTAAACCTGCTCACATGAAAAAACAACAAAAATGACTTTCATATCAATGAATCCTTGTTTATTTCATTGCTTCTGTTTCTTCATTGTAAACAATAATCACTATACTTTATGATGATTCCTTAATGTTTACTATGATCCTCCTTGCACATGACATTGATTTGATTGTTCTAAGATAAGAGTCACCTCTTTCCTGCAATCCTTTTTAGTACGTATTGGTTATTTGTAGTAGTGAACTTCAACAACTCATTGTTATAAATGATGAATACCTTCTAAATGAGATTGTAAGAAAGAAAACCTACTGTCTAAATGAAATGTCATCATAAAAGAACAATATTTTGGGCTCAACCCTTGTGGGAGCCACATTTTAACCCATATGTTGTAAACAGATGAAATAGCAACAAAGATTGACCTATATCTGCACAAGAAGCAAACAAGTTAGATAAAAACAATGAATCTGATAATTTCTTTTGGATATTTTGAATTTAGCTGTCCATTTTACTTGTTCTGATTAGTTACAAAGTAGCAAGTATTTAATTGATTATAAATGCATGATATTTGTATGGAACCACAATCTCTAACACCTCTCTTGCACCCCTACAAATTTCTCTCATTGCAGTTTTCTCTCATGGAGCAACAACTGGACAACTTCAATGATGCTGGGACAACCTTCAACAACAAGATTCATCATTCAATAGGAAATGCCAGGTTCCATATCTGATTTTATGCTTCTTCTTTTCCTTTTAATTACTTACTATTTTGTATCTGAAAGAACAATTACTCCCATGACTTGTTTGGGATTACATAAACACTGATTTTAGTAAATTAGCTACTTCATATCATGTAATGACTTGTATATCTTCTTTTGAAATTGTTTTTAGTTACATAATATGAAATAACTAAATAAAACTATTTGAAGCATATGTTTTGTAACCAAGATGAAATTCCAATTTTCACATACCTTTTTTAGAACTTCCTTTCTTTTTCTGATAAACAACAATAACATAAACTGCTGAAAATAGTTTAGCTTCACAAAAACATCCTTTGAATGCCTGCTTTCTTAATGAAGTCTATTTTGTTGATTTTTTTTTTGGATTGTTCAATAGTTTTACTCAAACTGTTGCATAATTCTGATAAACCAATTCTTTAAAATCCTTCATTTAGAAAGAAAATGTTGTTTGGGTTGTCTATACATGAAAAATTCATACCCCACCAAACAATTTCCCATTAAAACTTCACTAATTTAAGTGGGAAGTTGAAAAATAGTAACATTTCTGGTGACCTCTTCGAGTGTTTTCCTACTAAACAAATAAGATTAGTTGCCTTGCTTATCCATTGGGCATGGAGTCCATTTTTGTCCTTTTGACTTAAAAACTTGGTAAAGAGTCCATTCACACTATTGCAATTCATTGTAACACTACTTCAACTCGTTGTAGTTCCATTGAGTAAATATTTGTTGTTCATGACATTGAAATTTCAATTCTATGTTATGAATGAGGAACATATATTTGATTGAACTATAATGAGTGGCAACAGAGCACTTTCCTTATACCCCCCACCAAAATTCAAAGCAAGCTAACTAACTGTGCAAAACAGTACTTAGGGAAATAAAAATACATTTAAACTATGTGCAACACTTATTTAACACCTACAACCTACCCAATATGTACAGATTCAGATCATACCTCAAAATCAATTCTTGAGGTGAATCCCATTCATTGGGATTTTCTCCATGTCACCATCCAATTTAGACAATTGGAAAGCATTGTGTTGTTTACACTTAGAAATAACGTAAGGCCCACTCCAAAATGCAACAAAATTAGAGTGATTTATAGGTTTTATTTTAAGTTCATCCCACTTCAACGCTACATCACCTTCTTGGAATACTCTTGGGGATTCTTTCTTATCAAATGACCTCTTCATTTGAGCTTGGTTTTGCTTTATATTCTTCATTGCTTCACCCCTAGTCTCCTCTAGCTCAACCAACTAAGCCAATCTTGTTGTCATAGGTTCCTCTTCAATCAAGTCAAGTTGATTGACTAGATCAAGGGATATAGGAAGCCTTGCTTCTTTTCCATACAAAAGCATGTATGGTGATAGTCCTATTGACCTCTTTGGAGTAATTCTATCAACCCACAAGGCTGACTTTAACTTGGTATGTCAGGCTCTCTGATTCCCTTACATAGTTATTTTGATGATCCTCAGGAGGTTCTTATTTATGGACTCAGCTTGTCCATTACCTTGAGGATAGTAGTTAGAAGAAGTATTCAGATAATAAGCATTCCTAACCGCCCAATCAAATACTCTAGTTCCTATGAAAGCAAGTGCGTTATCTGAAACTATTGATTTAGGAACTCCAAACCTTGTTATTAGATCCTCATAAAAGTTTAGAACAACTATCTCATTAGCCTCCTTAAGTGCCACAACTTCAGTCCATTTTGTGAAGTAATCAGTGGCTGTGAGCACTCACTTGTGGCCAGCACTTGAAGGCGCATTTATGACTCCAATAAAGTCTAAACCCCACTTCATGAAGGGTTGTTCTACTTGAATTGGCTACAATGGGAGGGCTTCCAACTTCTCTTTTCCTGCAAATACTGCACATTGCTTGCACTTCCTCACCCATGAGTGTGCATCTTTGAACAAACTAGGCCAATAGTAGCCTCCTTTCATAATCTTAAGATTCATAGCTCTTAGTGAGAAATATCCTCCAACTGATCCTTCATGAAACTCATGTAAAACTTTGTCAACTTGATCAACCTCTATGCATCTTAACAAAACACCATGGAAATCTTTTCTAAAAAGAAAACCATTTAACAATACAAAAGGTATAGATTGCATTCTGTAGTACCTTATTTTTGCTTTATCCAAACCATAAGGGCACTCACTAGTTAACAAGAAATGAGTCATTTCTTGTACCCAACTTGTAGAAGAAATAGACACAACTATTTGTTCTTGATCTTGAAGAGCTAGGACAACATCCTCTTCTTTTTTTGTACTGATGTTACTGTTACCAACAAGTTTCTCACATAGAGCCTTGCCTCTAATCAACTTGGTAACTTTGATCTCAATGTCATATTCCATTACTTTAGTCACCCAACCAACTCTTTTACTGTTCTAGTCCTTACTTAGCGGAAATTCCTTAACTGAAGGGTGAGCAACCAACAACTTAATCTTATTGTTAGAAATCATGTGTCTAAACTTTTTCAAACTTCTAATAACAACAAGTACATGCTTTTCAACAAAATAATACTTAAGCTCATAATATTTAAGACCTTGACTGAAAAAGGCTAAAGGTTGCTATGAACCATGATAATTCTCTGAACTAACATAGCTATTATACTATCAATGTTCCCATATGCATAGAATATAAAATCCTTTGAAAAAATTGGGTTTCACAAAGTTGGAGCAGATGCAAGTGCTTCCTTAATAAGCTCAAAACTCCTTTTTCCTTCTTTGGTCCAGCTGAAAGAAACATTTTTCCTTAACATTGAAGTAAGAGGTGTTAGTAACTCAACAAAATTTGGTATAAACCTTCTAACAGTTTAATTGATTCCACCCAAGAAACTTTGTAGCCCTTTCTTATGTGCTGGTAAAGGAAGAGAAAGGATGACACTTACCCTTTCTGGATCAATGGTAATGCTATGTTTTGATACGATGTATCCCAACAACTTACATTCATGAACAAAAAATACACACTTCTTTGGGTTGAGAGATATACCAAAATCCCTACACCTCTCAAAGATCTTTTTTAAATGGGCCAAATGTTCAACTTTTTTGAAAAAATAGTTATGACATCTAAATAAACCAACACAATTTTATACATCAAACTTTGAAGGCCATGTCCATAGCTTTCTGAAAAGTAGACCTTGCATTAGACAAACCAAATGGAATTTTCTTGTAGGCCATGGTCCCCCATTTAGTTGTAAATGTTGTCTTAAACTGATCCTCTTCCTTAACTAAACTCTGATTATATCCTGAGAAGCCATCTAATAAAGAAAACCTCTCAGAACCTAAAACAACTTGAAGGATTTGTTCCATTGAAGGTAATGGATGATGATCTTTTAGGGAGGCTCTATTAAGGTCTTTGAAATCAACACAAAGTCTGATTTCACCATTTTTCTTCCTCACTAGAACAAGATTGGATGCCCAAGAGGTATGTTCGATTGGAAATATTATGCTGCTCTCAATGAGTTTATTCAACTCTTTGATCATGAGGGGCTCAAGCTTGGGATTAAGTGGCCTTTGTTTTTGTCTTACAGGTTTGGCATTAGGCTCAAGCTCAATGGTATGTTGGGAAATGGTAGGATCAAATCCTTTCAAATCTAAATATTCCCATGCAAAAATATCATTGGACTCCTGACAAAGTAAAAAAAATGCATGTCTTTCCTCTACTGTACATACCTTGTCAAGCTTTAAAAGCCTATCCTTGAAAATTTGAACACCCTGATAATGATATTCTTCGATATGCATGTTGGATTTTTCCTTCCTTACCTGGTCATTATTTTTTAATAGTGACTCCAATGTCACCAAGCCTTTGGGTAGTTTGATTTTTTTTTAGCTGTATGATTTGATCTTCATACTGTTGTCTGGTTTTTTCTTGATTATCATTAGAAAATTATGCCTCTTCCCTCAAGAAGTTTATGATTTGATGATCACTGTCAAAAACTTTCCAATGCTCATTATTGTTAGGAATAGAAAATCTAACAATGTCTTTAACGTACTATTGTTCCTCAGTGTTGCTAATGTCACTAGGAATATCATATTGAGCTCCTATGGTAGCTAATCTATCAACATGCTCATTCTCACTTCTAGGAATGGACAACAAATTAAAAGCTTGAAAATATTCAATAAGATCCCATACTCTATGCTTATAAGACTTCAAAAGATCATTTTTAGTAGTATGGAGACCTCTTGATTAACGATCAATTATGAATCACCAAAAACTCATAGATAGCAAATACCTCTCTTTTTTTCTCATTGGAGACCATGAATCAAAGCTTCATACTCAGTTGTATTATTAGTCTAGCTGAATGTGAACCTATACATAAAATAATACTTGTCACCATTAGGGAAAATGAGCATACAACCTCCTCAACACCATTCCTACTCCTTGAACCATCAAAATACATCTTCCATGCCTCATTTGCTTGTTGATTGGACTGTTGTTCAACATTTTTCTCAAGATTAGGCATGATAGAATCAGATTCATGCATCAAATAAATTCCCAAGTTTACCTCTTCATGTTGTTCACTACCTTTATGAACATTTTCAGCTGCCCACTCATCTAGAAGGACATCAGGGATATTCTCAATTTGTGTTTTTGTCTTGTTGGCTACAAGAACCTCTTCATGATAAAAAAGAGTGCAATTAACAATAGCTGATGCATTGATAACACTTGTATTATAAGGCTCAATATGGTTTTTGTTGATGGTGTTTTCATGCACTTCTCAACACAGGTAATGCATAGGTGCATCACCTCTCTTGAAAGACAATCTTCTACAATCAAATTGCAGAACACTATCCCAAGGTCTCTCGGATGTCACATCTTGACAATGCTCGGAATATCTTAGTTAATTTATGTGATTTGCTGGAATCACAAGGTGGAATTACGGATGAGTTACAAAGTGGGAAAGTTGGATCTACAAATGGAGTTCTTAAGATGGGAAAGTTACTGAGTGTTTGCTGCAGGTTCAAACAGTAGTCTGGAACTCCATTTCAACATAAGATTTAGCTTTACAATGTGCAATGAACCTTGCCTAAGGTTACTTATTAAAAAAAAAGGAAAAAGGGCAGGGAAGAGAAAAGGTTCCTAGATCTGAAACTATGAATGAACAGTGATCATGGAGGCTGCTACAGTAGACAAACTCCCTAAACTGGGTTTTGCTTGGCCAAGAGAAACCTATAGTTACACAAAACCAGTGTAATCTTCTAAGGACTGCAGATTTTTAGTTTGCATACACACATCATGAACATGCAAATGAACTAAGTTGCAACAATCAAATAAAAAAGCCCAGGCTAACTTTGCACAACAGCTTGTCATCAACAAGTGCCAAAAGTATGGGCTGAAAGCACATCAAATACTGTAATAGCAATCACCATTACCACTTCCATTCAAGAAACTACAACTAAAACTAACTTGGAAGGTAGAACCATGCACACATAATGAGCAAACTCAAAAGGTAACACCCATAGATCATGCAATGCTACTTTCTATTGCTGCAGAATATTTTTTACAACAGCTCTCCAACACTTACAAATGAGGGGAAGACCCCTATTTATAGTTTTCAAAGCCCAAATGAATGGCTAGGATTGAGTTACATTGTGTGGCCTAGATTCAATTACATTAGGGCTTCACCTACCCCACAATATTCAGCAATTTAAAATACATCTGTTATCTTTTCCCTAATCTGTCTTGTAGTGGCCAGTTACTGTAGCAATTTTGTCTTCTAGTTGATTTCCCTTTTACTGTAGCTGAAACTGCCTGAAAGTTTTCATCTTCTTGATGGAATTGCAGCATTCTTCATTGGATCAAATGGTTCTGTTGATGGACCCATGGTAGGCTTCTTGAAACCGGAAATGAGAGGCCGAAATGTTGTTTTAGGAATGCTGTTTTGAAACGGCCGATAGAGCACGGAACTCCAGATGGTATTTCCCGACTGCGATTTTGGAATTTTAAAGGTCAAGGGAGGATAAGACCCCATTTTAGCATCTGGGTCGAAGTCCGTTTCTGATTTGGAGGTGCGCTGGTACGTTTTAGAAATGTGAGGCCGGAATGCCGCTGTAGGAATGCTGTTTTGAAACGTCCGATAGAGCACGAAACTCCAGATGGTATCTCCCGGCTGCAAATTTGGAATTTGAAAGTTCCAGGGAAGATAAGACCTCATTTTAGCATCTAGATCGAAGTCTGTTTTTTATTTGGAGGAGCGCTTGTACGTTCTGGAAACGTGAGGCCGAAATGCCACTGTAGGAATGCTGTTTTGAAACGACCGATGGAACATAGAACTCCGGATGGTATTTCCCGGCTGTAATTTTGGAATTTGAAAGTTCTAGGGAGGATAAAACCCCATTTTAACATTTGGGTCGAAGTCCATTTTTTATTTGAAGGTGCACTTGTACGTTTTAGAAACATGAGTCTGGAATGCCGCTGTAGGAATGCTGTTTTAAAATGGCCGACGGAGCACAGAACTTTGGATGGTATTTTATGGCTGTAATTTTGGAATTTGAAAGTTCCAAGGAGGATAAGACCCCATTTTAGCATCTGGGTCGAAGTCCGTTTTTGATTTGGAGGTGCGCTTGAACGTTCTGAAAATGTGAGGCCAGAATGCCACTATAGGAATGTTGTTTTGAAACATAGTTTTGGAATTTTCAAACCTTCCTGAAACTTAATGAAACATTGTCAGTTCACTTAGGCACCACAAAAAAATTCAAAATCCATAGGAAATCTATCCCCAAAGTCAAAGAATGAAGGAAAAAGCGAATCGAGCGAGTGGGGGGGGGCGAAGCCCGAAAAACCCAAGACTTAGCCATTTTTTATTTTAGGGGCAAAATATGGCCAGCCAAAAATGAGAATTTGAAGGGCACATTGACCAACTAGGACAGCAAAATGAGACGGGAGCAAAGAAGCCCGCTGGGAGTGAAAAAAGAGGGTCCCTGCCAACGGTGGGGCGTGTGTGCAAAATATGCACAACAGTTTTTAGCAATACGTTTTGATTTGATACCGACCTTAGTGTCATACCTAGTCCTAAAGAGCATATGGGACCAATCAGAAGACACATACCTTCCAATTTTAGCAGTGAAATCTCATGACAAACATACAAAAAAACATGGGGCAGCTCTATGACATAAATGTGCTAAGGTATAGAGAATTTTGGACATGTGTGCTAAGTGAGACCCAGATTCTTGATAAATCCTACTGTGTTAACAATAGTACCATCTAGTTGGACTACCCCCTTTTCTAGTGGTTCATAATCTATTCCCAACTTATCAACAATTTGTTTGGGAGTTACAGAGCTGCTGGAACCCAAGTCAATCATACAATTATGTACCAAATGTTGGCCAACAATTAGTTACATAAAATGGGGGTGGCTTGCCTACATTGGTAGACTGTTCTCTCTTCTCTTGTGAATCATTAGTAGGTACAACCCTGGAGAATTGCTAGTTAGACACCTCATTTGACAAAGAAAACTTTGACAATGCCTCATGTAACAAATCTTTCTGCCTAGGAAGAGCTAAAGAATCCCACATAGAAACATTTACATGTGTTTTCTTCATATGATCTAAAATATTGAAACTACAAGTACTAAACTTCTACTATCCTTTAGGAACAAAACCATCTCCTTGTACTTTTGTTGGTTGAATTGGTGCTTTAGGCTGATTTTTTCCAACCATAGGTTGTACTCTCGAAAGAACCTGAATGTTTTATGAAGAAGAGGGCCCCACTTGGCCTTGTGAACTTGTAGATGACTGATTTTTGTCCTCATCTGCCTGCTGCTCCAAGTCAACAACCCTTTTCTTGGACCTTGTATTGGCTGCTACAATAGTATTTGACTGATTTTGTGTATTGTTGACCCCACAAAACTCCTCACCTTGCCAATTCAACAAGGTGACATTCAGATTGCCTTGTCCCATACAAGTAGATTGTTGTTCCTGAACCTCTTGTGATGAATCTCTAGTAACAAAAACACTGTTCTACACCATAAAGCTTGATTCAATATTCCATTAGAACAAGTGGATTGGTTATGTGGTTGATTACAAGGAAAAAACCACTCGTAATCAGCTGCCATATTGTTTTGAACCGGTACCACCTCCCTAGAAGAGCTAGGTGCATTGGGGTTGTAGGGCCAGAAAAGGCTTTTGATTGAAATTTCTCCTTTGTACTTGAGGATTAACTTAGTATAGAGCTTGGTAAGGAGGTTGGTAATGCTTCTTTTTTATTTTGACTAACTCATTACCAAAAGTTTGCAAGGTCTTCTATATATTATCATTTTGCTCCTTAATACTTATCAGCTCTTGGAATTGACTTGGATCAATATTCGCTTGAGCTGCAACTGTAACTAAGGGAAAATATCAGATTAGCATGAAATACAATGCATAAACAAAAACCCTAGCTAAACAATGAAGTACAAAGGAGGAAATATGCATAAATAAGGAAAGCTTTCACCAAATAGCCTTCATGCCCTCCATGATTGACCTCCATTTCTCTTCTCCATTTGCTACACTATGAAGTTTTCCCTCAGATTTTGATGAGAAAATATTGAAGGATTATATTAAAAATTTGCAAGTATGCAAGTATGAAGCAAGCCTAAAATCTGAAGCAAGAAGTCAAGAAGTATGAAGTCAAGAGATTCAAGCATGAAGTGATCAAGTGTGCATGAAGTGACAAAATGAGGCCAAAATTTCCTTTTTATAGAAAAACCAATTTTGGATGAATGGACAAGATTGAAAGTTGAGAGATGCCTTAAGATCAAAGGCTGAAATTAAATGTGACAACCAACAATTAGGGTTAGGGCAATATTAGGGTAAAATTTGAAATGAAGGGCTAAGATTTGATTTTAGAATGTATGTGACAAGAAGATATGGGAATAGAAAAATAGGAAATTGGAGAATCAAAATAGAAATTTAAAATTATTTGATTCAAGAAGTGAGTTGTCCTTTTAAATTAAAAATTAATTTAATTCAAAAGTGGTGGGGCAATGTGACGGTAAATAATAATTTTAAATTATTTACTTGGTGGGAAATTAGAAAGTGGGTAATTTTAAATAAATGACTTTATTTAAAATTAGAAAAAGCCAAGGTGGATAATAATGAAATAAATTATAGGAATTTATTTAATTATGAGAAGACATTAGGAATTAATGACACATTTAAATAAATAAATGAAGTTTATTTATTTAAATAACCAGGAAGAAATAGTGGGAAAGAAATAATTAAATAAATTTAGGAATTTATTTAGTTATAGAGAGACATAAGAAATTAGCGACGTATTTGAATTAAATAAATATAATTTATTTATTTAAATAGTGAAGAGGAATAAAAGAAATGAACTAATTAAATAATTAAAAATTATTTAATTAATAGTTGAAATTGGACTATAGGACATAATTAAATATTTTAATTATGTTGAGAAGAAATGTGGAGAAAATAAAGTTTGCAGGCCTAGGTCAATTTTATGTGTACATTTTTCCCCTCTTTGTCATAATGTTGTTTATCGCATTGTGACAAAGAAAATTCAATTCAGAATATGCCTTAGCGAAGGTACAAAGTGTCTATGCCCCCTCGAGAAAAATTTCAAATTTTTTCCCGGTGCTAAAAAATTTTGGAAAGTGACCCGATAAGTCAATTTGATGACCAGAAAAACAATGGCATGATCAATTTTGAATTCTAGTGAGGTTAAGGCAGTCAAAAGGCCGGTCAAAGATGGTCAAATGAGCCTCTAGTAATAACCCTTCAACAAAACCCTAATTTTCACCCTATAAATAGGTTGGATTTGGGTAAAAAGGTAAACCATTTTTCATATTTTATTTTTAGAAATTCAGAGCTCAGAGCGAGAGGACCTCACACAAAGATGGTGATTCTAGTGATCGAGCATCATGGATATCGAGTATGCACCTACTGATGGCCAGAGGGCGCGGACCCCCTGGTATGTACCCTAGACCCGCCTCATAATTTTCTTGTTTTACGTGTTTTTTAGGGTGTTAAAGTTGGGATAGAAGATGCGTTATGATGTATCTATGTTCACATAAGCCGCAAATTCCATCACATTGCATGCATTTGATGCATTACGACACAAGTGCAAAGATTAAACTAGGGTTAGGTTTAAAATGCCGCAAATGCAAACTCGTTTGATGAAAACGCCAAATCGTGATGCAAGTGTCAAGTTGTGTGATGCAATCACCATATTGCAATGCATACTGCAGGTAGAATCGACGAAAAATTTATACAGTGATGCATGTGAAAACCCAAACAGCGTAGCTGACAGAGAGCGATGCAATTGATGTAGTGCGACACAAATGAGATCTAGAATGACACAATTGACTTTAGCTAGGGCTGACTTGGTTTAGGCTCTGTTTCTTACGTACTTTTGATTAGAGAGGTGATAAGGATGATTTTCAATGATGTGTTGACTTTTGTTTATGTGCATGCAGAGACGATTACCACCCATTTATATGCGAGAGTTTTGGCTAGTGACCTATGCATTCAAATATCGGTTACGAGATGGCGAGAAGAGACAATTGATGTAGTTGGGACTGATCCATGTGACTTATATGCCCATTTTCTAGGAAAACAAGGGCTTACTGACAACACTTGCAGAGAGATGGAATTTTGAGACTTGCTCCTTTCACTTGCCGACAGGAGAGGCCACTATTACGTTGGAGGACATATATAGGATCCTGTGGATCCCCATTAGAGGAGAGAGAGTAGTGTATGATCCATGAAAGGGGTTATAGGCCATTACCAAGTTTTATGATAATGAGGATGAGGCTCAAATAGGAATCCATGGTTATGAGATCAGTTGGGAGTTTATGGTTGAGCACTACAACAGATTTGATGTCGTGTTGTGTAATTTGATTGCTGGGGTGCTTATTCCAAATCGACGTGGTCATGGGTTCCCCATGGGATGGGGGGATGTTTTGTGTAGGATGAGGTGGGAAAAGACTGTGTTTGCTTGGGGACCATGTGTGCTAGGTATGTTGTATCACCAGTTGCATGATGTGGTCTACAAGGAGGTGAGTAGCATTAGTTGTGGCACCACTCTTTTGATGATCTGGGCATGGGAGCACATTCCTGTATTCTGACCACCAGTGTAGAGGCAGCTAGCTAAGAGGATGCCTTATGTTTATATATATGCTAGCTCAATTACACAGATACGTGTAAGAGATATAGGGTATTGGTGGCATGAGATTGATACTTTAGCAAGATTTTTGTGGAGGCTGTACAGGGACTGTGGGCAGTGGCTAGGAGAGGAGGATCATCTACCATTTTGTAGATAGTTTAGGTATTTGACTGGTTGGACAATTTAGTTGCAGCTTATCATTGAGATGTACTTTCCCCAGTGGGTATTACGACTATTTGGTGAGCAGCAGGGTATCCCAGTAGGCACCCCAGAGTATGCCAGGTCTTCATGAGAGACAGTGTGGGGCCCACCCATATCAATGTCATTAGCAGAGCAGGAGTTCGATGGATTAGTTGCACAACAGTGGGGATGAATTAGGGGTCCAAAGATGAGGGGACTACCGCATATTATGATGCATGGGGGAAGACTCATAGGCCACTTCCACTGATAGACCCAAATCAGCCAACACTGATTGATCAACGAGCAGTATTACCACAAGTGCACCGAGCAGGGCGAGGTGGTAGGGATGGAGGAAGGGATAAATTTAGGGGTAGAGAGAGAGATGGAGGCAAGGGAGATGGAGATGGTGATGATGGAGGAGACAAAGGGGGTGGTGGGAGGGGTCAAAGATAGGGTAGGAGGGTGTGGCAGTGAGTAGGGAAGACACTACTGTCACCCATTCATGAGGAGGGAGAGGAGGAGGAGAGGGAGGAGGGTCGTCAAGAGGAGGTCAGGCAGAGCTAGAGAAACCAACAGAGTAGCCAGAGGGACCTTTTTAGGAGGTAGAGAATTAGGAGATGGAGGTGGTGAGAGAGGAGGAGGTGGATGTGGAGGTTGTTAGAGAGGAGGATGTGGGGGGAGAGAAGGATGTTGACATTAGTGGGGAGGATGATTTTGATGATGCCGAGAGGCAGATGAGAGAGAAGATGGTGGAGGGAGAGGAGGTTCCAACTGGGAGACTTTCATTGCCTTGGGATGCCACATTCAATTAGCAATTGGAAGAAATGTAGAGTAGGTTGGATGAGGCCTTTGCTCAAATTAGGACTCTAGAGGGTTAGCTGGAGGTGACTCGGGTGGAGAGGGACTAGGAAATGGTTAGGTAGAATGAGGCATAGTAGTGGTGCATTGATTTTGCATAGCTATGTTCTAGTTTGGTAGGAGAGGTAGCTAGAGAGTTGGCGAGGGTGAGTGCCAGAGAGGCTTGGTATAGGCTGCTATACGAGAGAGCAGTTCCGACAGAGCAGAGAGATCCTAGCCTGTCATGGTCTAGTAGTAGGACAGATAGTGGTAGCAACAAGAGCCACAATAGCAGGAGACACAATAGTGCATCCACATCATCTGGGCAATCTTCAGGGCATCGCTCTCACCATAGCCATAGAAATTCATCTAGCCATAGGTCCAGTCATAGTCATGGTTCTGCATCATCAAGGAATAGGTCCACTCATAGCTAGCCATAGGTCACAGTACCAACAACATCACAGAGTCAAACTATCGAGTCAGAGCATGTGTCAGTAGAGCTTATGAGAGAGCATTAGTCACCCCATTCCTCACCTTGAGGGGGAGAGGAGAGAATGGGCTAGGGCATATAAGTTTGATACGTTATTGTTATGTTGAGACATTTTAGATATTGACTATCGAGCCTACAAGCTCTATTTTTGGGATTCCTCGAGACTCTATCTTGTGACATGATTTTTGATATATATATATGATGCATTTTTGGCTTGGATTCTATCCTATGGGTTATGTTATGATGCAGTATGATTTTATTATGTTTATGTGATGCAATGTATGTGATGATTCCTATGATAATCCATTTTACTTTATGGGATGTATGTGCTTATGAATGATTATTTATGATGAGATGGCCTAGTACTTGTAGACATGCAAAATATACACATGCATCTAATCATACTTCATTCAACATTATTCCATCTATTAATTAAATAAACCAATTTAATTAATTCACTTCTCTCAAAATTAAATAAATCCAATTATTTAATTATCTCCTATAGTTCCTGATTTAATTAAATCACATATATCTAATTAAATCACTCATATGCATTTTCCTCTCATTTGATTTAAAATAAATACAAAAATTGAAATCAAATGTCATATTACCTAAACTCTTGTTAGATTAATCAAATCCTGATTAGTTTAATCCTAATCACCTAAATCCTCTAGATTCATCCACTTGCACAATAAATCATTTAAATTGATTTATTAAAAAACCTATTTACCCTCACAAGGGCATATTCCCAAGGGATATGCCCTCATTAACTCTCATGTTTAACTTTTTTGGATAAACACAATTCTCCCCCAAAACCCTCAACCATATTCATTTATTGCCATTTTCAAATTTGAAATGGGCACATTGGCCAAAACTTGCACAAGCATGGGCCAATCCCATTGTGACAAGTGGGTCTCTCCTATTGGATGGTATTTAGTCCCTCATCTCTCAATCTTAGCTTCTCCTCTCTCAACTTCTCCTATAAATGCAATGCATTTTCTCTCATTTCAACATCTACATTTTGAGAGCACTATCATTATAGAAAACTTGAGTTCAAGAGCATCTCATTGTCTATCATTTTATTTTTTTTAGCAAAGATTGGGAAAGGGCTCTTTCACACATTCAAGGAGCACCAATCCATCATAGAATAGGTTGGTGTTGGAGGCGAACGTCGGAATTGAACAAAGGAGGGATTTCATTTACACAAAGGAATTTGCAAAAAATGAAGCATAGGGAACAATCTTTGGATAATTCTTTGAGTTGAAAGTGGGCCTTGAATTGGAACTTGAAAAATCATTTTTAAATGCTTATTGTAACAATCTAGGGCTTCCATTTTCTACTCTTGTTTTCTATTTTAAACCAAATCACCTCTCTTTTTGGGTTTAAAATTAACCATTTGCTTTGATCTTTTCAACTTGGTTAAAATTTAGCCTTAGAAACACACTAAAATTTTCAATTTGGTGTAAAACTGAACAATCAACTTCACACTTGGATTTTGGTGCTTAAAATAAACACATCATTGGTTTGAGGCTTAAAACAAACCTGTGCTTTCATTGCTTTGTAATATTTTTCTCAATTCGTGTCATTCAAATACGTATGCAATTCTCTAGCACCTCACAGTGATCTTGAGAACCAAAGTGGTTTAGTGACATTGATTGTTTAAAAGGTTACCTACACATTTCATTTGGGTTCTAAAATTGAACAAAACTTGTCTAGTGTGAGCAAAAGGCATTGCGAGTGTTCTCTCTTTGTTCATGCAAACAAAGATGATCGAACTACGAATGCACTTACTCGCTATTGTGTACCTTTAGAGGGCCTGCCTTGGTGGGAAAAAGTACTCACCCCAAGGGAACGACTCAAACCGGTAACGGGCTAAATGCCAAGCTATTCCCAACCGGTATACAAATTCGAATGGTGAGGAAATTTCATCATTACAGGAGCTCCTACGGATAAGCAGGTGATACTCTTTTTATGGGTTGATCTTGCCTCTCGTGTGGCCTTCTGAATGGGTACCCTGATTATGAACCCTTTGCTTAGAAAGGCCAAATCCTTTCTATTTGTTGGTGCAAGAGGTCATGTCCTCTGAAGCCGCGCCACGTAACATGCGGTTCTATTGTAGAGATGAAAAGTATGTCATGGGAGATTCATGGGTAATGATGCTTGGATGACTCGAGAAGTGTGTGTCATGGAGGGGAGCCAGTGTGGTCAAGCATCTAGTCATCCACACAAAATATGCGCAGCTGGATTCGTCCAAGTGGGAACCTAAAAAATATTTCCTTTTCCAGCCTAGGGTTGTACATGTGCTTTGGATCAAAACACTTTGCTTCGATCCAAAATAGTGGAAAAAAAACATTCAACGAATCATCAGAATTTCAAACCCTTTGGAAGAACTAAAACCTTAGAGGTGTCAAAATGTTACTGCTTGTCCCTAGGGGTTCTTATCTCTAGAAGGCTTCTAAACATTCAAACATCTCAATTTGTTCTCACCAAAGTCAACGCTAGGTAACCTTTGCCTTGATTCCCTTGATTTCCACATAATGCACTTTGTGGGATGAAAGAAAATTAGGACATTGGACATTCAGTTTGAAAAACATAATCAAGAGTGTTTGTTGTAAAAAGAACCAAATCTAAGCAAGATAACAGACAGTTGAACCACACATGTGCTTGGTCCCTTTTGAGTCATTTTGTTTTCATGCAAACATTGGTCTTTTGGTTTGAAATAGTCTTAGGGAAAAGCATGTTCTTCATTACCTTGGTCTTGTAAACAAGTCCTTCTTAGGTTTGTCTAGGATCAAGTCAAACACTTCACCCATTTCAAACATCAATCAATTCCCATCTTACCAACAACTTTTGGAACTTTGAAAACATCATTCATGCTAGAATTTTGAAAAATCAGCATCACCTTGTTTGACTTAACGCACCTAGTCGAATTATCAATCCTCTTGAACAAATTTACCTTTAGGATAACACAACTTCTTAAGGTCTACTAGTTCATAATCACTTTGATTGGCTTAACACACTTAGCCGATTCATTCTCTTGTGCAAGTTTTCTCTAGGATAACACAACTTCCTAGGGTTTACAAGTACATTACCACCCTATTTGACTTAACACACTTAGTAAAACTATCAAAATCAAATCAAACCAACTCCTAAAGTCTAGCATTGATCCAAAGTTTCTAAAAATTCAAACACCCATATCATTCACCCCTTTCATCCTTCATCTCATCATTGGTTCTAAACACCTTAAAGGTTCTCTTTCACAACAAGATCACAACACAAGAGGGACATGAAATATAAACTTGATCCATCCATCATGAGTAATCCAATTCAACCAAACTATCCAAGCCTCACAATACCACTTGATTATCGAAACTCACATTTATACATGGCATCATTATCTCCTCCAAACCTCAAAATTACAACGAACGTGAGTATGCCAAATCCAAAGTTTGGAATACCTTTCCCAATGGTAGATTTAAATCCAAGTCCAAATTTATAAATCTATCAACCAAATGCTCAATGCATGAGTTTTCCAAACAACATTATCCCACCAAATCCATACATGCCAAGTACAACTTTACCAAAAATGACCATTTCGAATCCACATTTGGTAAAATTTGGGATAGATATGCTTGCAAATCAAACCAATGTTGTTCAAAATCCAAGCAATATGTTAACGACTTCAGATATTGATCCAATTCAAGGTAACACCATGCAAAATCAAAGTTACCTAAATCAAGGCAATATGATTCCCAACCACAACAATGTTCAATTTTAATCTATCATTCTACATATAAACATCACACCAAATCAGAGCATTATCCAGAATCAACTTGTCCATGATCCCAAACAAACACCACAAGGATGCATTCCAAAGCTACTTGCTAAACAACCAAGTCAGCCATATGAAGAATGTCAAGGTCAAATCTTGCAAAACAAAATTGCTACACTCAAAATTCTCATCGATTCACAACAACATATGACAACCAGCCAAGCAACCCCAATGATCAACACCATTCCCATTCCACCACCACCAAAACACAGCATGACCAATTCATTCTCCATCATGTTGCAAGTCGCTCAACAAGCTGCTTGCCAAAAGGCACTCCAAAACCAACAAGTTGCACAGCTAGTTGCTCAGCAAGCGCAAGCATAATTAGCCACCCAATAAGCTGCACAAGCGGCTCAAGTATCCCAAAAAGCACAGGCTCAAGCTCAAGCCCAACACCAAGCTCGGCAGGTGCAAGCACAATTCCGAACACTATTGCAAGAAATCCATTAACAAGTAGCTCAACAACAAGCCCAACAAAAAGCATTATTGGAACAACAACAACACGACCAACAAAAAGCATTGTTTGGTCAGCAACAAACATAGGCATTACTCACTCAACAAAGCTTGCAACAGATTCCCACCACAATTGTTGAAAACAATGATCAAGATCAACCCATCAATGAGCACCTTGAAGATGTTTCCCTCTCATCCAATAATCAAATCAACACAACAAGATCCACTTTCCAATCATGATCAAAACTCACCAACAATGAATAACAATGATCCAATTCAAGAAACGTTAACATCATTTGATCCTATGGTTGAAAACATTGACAATCTATACACCACAGTTGTTGAAAATAATGATCAAGATCTACCCATCAATGAGCACCTTGAAGATGTTTCCACTTCATCCAATGATCAAATCAACACACCCCAAAATCCACTTTTCAATCATGATCAAAACTCACCAACGATGTCCAACAATGATCTATTCAAAGGAGGGTTAACATTATTTGATCCTATAATTTGTGATCCTTTAACTAATGATCATGTTGAAAGTGTATCTACATCATCTAATAAGTTAGAGGACATATCTCAAGATTGTTCCTCAAAGCATGATCGACATCTTTCACTTAAGTCTAGCAATGGTCCTTTCCAAGACATATTGGCATCCTTTGACCTCATGGTTGCAGATATTGAAGAAATCCTTAGCTCAACATTTGATCCAAATCCACTCAAAGCTCAACAAAATATTGAGCCACTTCCCAATGACGATGTCCAAGAACCCACTATAAGCAATCCATCCTTTGAAATTGACCCATGACAAGAACTTGATCCAAATCATGTTGAAAATAGTTCTAAAATCACTCAAGATCGAGAATTTGTATCTTCGAGATACTACAATGATCTAATGGGCACTCTCCTATCTATACAAGATGCCACAAATGATGATCATATCCATATAGCACATATTCCTCCATCTACCCAAAAGATACTTTCTTTGGATAGACATGTAGATGATCTTCATTCAAAACACGAGTCTCATACTCTTGATATCATTACTGAGGGACAAGAGTCTCCTACTCTTAACATTTGTACACATGATCAAGATATAGAAAAATCTAAAGACCTATCAGAAATGGGTCATGAAGAAGGCCTATACAAAAGTTGTGAATCAAAAAAATCATGTGAAAGCATATCAAGAATAAATCATGAGGAAGACTTTTACGAGGACAGTGAATTTTTAACATCACTTGAAGAAGTAACTAAAGCTAAAGATATCAATCAGGCAGTCATCCCACATATGGAGGATCCTATCACTTATAAACTTGGATCACTCACCTTTGTAAGGGAAAATCATCTTATCAATAAAAGAGCAATGAACTTTGAAGATCCACCACAGAGCAGAGAAAGAGCAACACCTTATTTCCAAGGTAAATCATATCCTATGGCAAATAAATTTTTTCAGCAGATGAATTATCAAGACAGAGGATTAGGTCTACATGAACAGGGTATCCTAGATCTAGTGCAGATTATCAACAATCCTAAGCATCAAGGCCTTGGTCATTCGACAATCAAGGGATCTCAACATATTAGTAATATTTCCACAAAACTAGGAGCAACTTCGTCTCGAGCAAACGCCAACATAGGGAGCATGAAGGATTCGTATGATGAAACCGATGCCAATACTACAACTAGCCACATCATGAATCCTCATCCACCCATCACCCCATCCACGAATTGGGACCAACAACAAAAGAAATATTTGAATCAAAGTACGAAGAACGTCATCAAAGGAAAAGAAGTAGCGAAGCACGAAGGACAAATCAAATATATATGGATACCAAACAATACAAAGAAAGACTATCCCTATCAAACTCCATTAGTCAAAGAAACTATGGGGAAAAATCAAAAATGGAAAAGTATCCATCAAATAAGTCCACAAAAGAAAAATCAAGTTTCTCAAGCAACATACAAAGTGTATCAAGCAGTTGGTCCTAATTCCATGCACACTTCCGTATCCACCCATTATTGCTCATCTTCCCAAGTTTGGACAATCAAGGGTTCCAAACTATCAACCAATCCATATTTTATTCCTAAACTCACTCCATCCATGCCTCCACGCATGATATCCAATTCTTTCATTGACCATGTGTTGGAAATGACCCTTCATCATAAGGATTCAGAAGGAACTCTATTGTGATGTGCGCATAAAGACACAGTTAACTCTGGTACTAGCAAAGAAGAACAAATTTCTCAAAAGTTGCATTCAAGTGCACATATCTTGGCAAAATAGCTTCTTCAAGTAGGATATCAATGGCATGTTATGACAGAAGCATCAACATCAACACCACCAAGTGGTTCAACATTAGCTTAAAATCTCTCAGAAAATACAAAAAAATAAAAAATAATAAAAATCCAAAAAAATCAGAAAAAGGATTGAAAACAGTAAAGAGAAAAATCATTCTCTAGAGAAAACCATTTCGGTGGTGCTTTGGACAGGTACCATGATGAAAACCTGGCAAACAGGCGTCATGTGTAGAATCGAGCATCTACGTGCGCCAGTTCAAGAGAAAGTATCTTATCACATCCATACTAAAGCCAACATTTCGACCATATCATCCATTCATCCATGAATCGTTTATCCAATCCATTACCATCTATCTACATTATCTTGATCTTGATGAAGGTTTGGTGCACACTTCACATGTGTTTATGGTAAACATCTTGACATGGATCATTTTCATTGATCCTATCCTACCCAACGTTATCTGAGCCTTGAAGCATTATTCAAATGAGAATCCTCTCTTTGAACACCTTTATCTTATTGCAAGATAATCCATATCCATTCATCCAAGAATCCACCCATGACATTCCCTGCATTGCTAGACACTGGGGGCAGATATTTACATCTTGCTTCAGGAATAAATCTTGATCTATATCTTCACATGTATGTGGTGTTTCAAGCATTGGCGAACATGACATCAAATTGCTCAAGCATTTGTGAGCCAAGAATCCAAATCACTAGTTCATGGCATATTTTTGACGAGATGATGTTCCTCATCAAGCTTTATTCGAACATCAATCTAAACACTCAATATCAGCTAAATCTAACTTGCGCATTAGTCTCACATCAAATCATCAATTTTTTTTTGTTCCAAATCAAGCTTCATCAATCTTGATCAATCAAATCCAACCAATTATCACTATGTTTGACTTAACACACTTAGTCAAACTATCATCTTGTGCACGAGTTTACTCTAGGATAACACAACTTCCTTGGGTCTACAAGTTCATTATCACTTTGTTTGGCTTAACACACTTAGCCAAATTATCAAATCCAAAACCACCTCATTTGACTTAACACACTTAGTCAAACCATCCTCTTATGTACAAGTCTACTCTAGGATAACACAACTTCCTATAGTTTAGAAGTGAATTATCACTTTTGTTTGACTTAACACACTTAGTCAAACTATCAATCCATCAACCTGATCGATCAACATTAAGCTTGGTTTTAAAAAAAATCCCAAAACAGAGCACTGATATCATCACATGTTCATATCCAAATTGTCAAAATCATACAAAATTCAAAAACATTCAAAAATCCATCAAAAATTCAAAAAAATTCAGAAAATTCATCTGAAAATCAAAAACATCCAAATCATTCAAAAATCCAAAAACATGTCGAAATATCAAAAAATCTTCAAAAATTCATCAGTGAGTCTTGTCAGTTTTTCACCTTGTTCGAACTACGTCATCTCTGAGCTTGAATGTAGGCAAGGTTGATCTTTGATCATCCCCCGAGATAGTTAGGTCAGTCCTTAGGTGTCCGTCGCATTGGCAATCCGTTTTCCCATCTATTTTACATTTAGGTCAATCCTTAGGCGTCCATCGCATTGGAAGTTAGTTTTCCCATCTATTTTACATTTAGGTCAGTCCTTAGACGTCCGTCGTAATGGAAATCCGTTTGCCCATCTATCTTTTCATTGAGTCAAGTATATCGTCAGTCGAACTACATGGTCTTTGCATGTATAACGTAGGCAAGGCTAATCTATGGATTAGCTCCTGAGACCCCTAGGATAGGTCTTTAAGTTAGTCTCTTTGTTATAAACCTTGAAAATACCAAAAACATTGAAAAATATGAAAATGGTGCATCCATTTCATCTCGCTTTCACCCGCGGATTTTATCACTCATAATAAAAATCAATCGTCGCCTTCACCCTTTGGTAAGTTAGTCAGAAGAAAGTCTAGTAGGTTCCAAAGTGAACACTCTAATCGTCAAAGTCTTGAAAGTCTAGATCAGTGAGTCAACAAGTTGGTCAACTTGGAATATCAATAGCTTATCACCCAAATCAGTCCCATCAAAACCCTGATCACAACATGTCCTAGGATGAAGCTTTCCTACGATGGATATAAGCATCAAGTACCCCACAGTAGTTAGTCTTGGCTAGCGGTATGAAGAACATTAGCTTATTTGTTTACTTTATCTTGGTCTTGTTTAGACTTATCTTATTTTGCACTCATTCCAAGGACCTCTTGATGATGCCTAAACAAAACAAGTTTAGAGAGAAAGGAATGGGGAAATGATCATTATCTTTTTATCTGTTGTGCTTGTTGGATATTCTTGTAAAATAACTTCATCATGCATACTTTGTTTTGTTTGTAGGAAGGATGTTTTAGGTATCTTGTTGACCACATAAGAAGGATTGCCTTTTTATGTTTTGGCCCGAGATGTCTAGAATATCTGAACTACATTCTGAATAAGGTCATGTTTGTCAAGTGTGAACAAGAGTACTCCTATCTATTTGATGAGTCAAAGTTCATCACACTAGGCGCCATGCCATCCTAGTTCTTAATACCTTGATGCATCGCACCTACGTGTGTTATCAAACATAATGAAAGGTATGCTCTTTATCTCTCCCATCCTTGGATAAGTAATACATCATCAACATTCATCATCATATCCAATAAAGTCTCGACAACTAGTAGACTTGTTGGACTTCTACATCTTGGATTTAAGGGTTGATCCCTCTCATTCTTCTATCCTCTTTCACACTAACAATTCATCCATCCTGCATCCATCTTGCATCTTTCATAATCATTTCATGTCATCATAGCACAACATTATCCATCACATCCATCTCATATACATTTTATAATCATCTAAGTTGCTTAAGATAATATAGATTTGTTATTCTAAGCATCTTCCAAACATCTCATTTTCATAATCATTTAAGTTGTTTAGGATAATATAAATTTGTTATTCTAAGCATCTTCCAAACATTTCATTTCCATTATCATATAAATCATATAGTCTAACCATCCATACATTCATTTTGAAACTCTTTGTCGTGAAATCCACCTTAATCTTTTCGCTCAATCTCTCGAGTGGGCAATGCACTAATGTACTTCTTTTCGTTGGGGCATCTGAAAAAATCATAAATTTTTTTAATTTCGATGCCAGCGGAATCATTCTTTGAACCAATGCAACAGGTACATTGCTTCAAAGAGGGGAAAAATGTAGACATGCAAAATATACACATGCATCTAATCATACTTCATTCAACATTATTCCATCTATTAATTAAATAAACCAATTTAATTAATTCACTTCTCTCAAAATTAAATTAATCCAATTATTTAATTATCTCCTATAGTTCTTGATTTAATTAAATCACTCATATGCATTTTCCTCTCATTTGATTTAAAATAAATAAAAAAATTGAAATCAAATGTCATATGACCTGAACTCTTGTTAGATTAATCAAATCCTGATTAGTTTAATCCTAATCACCTAAATCCTCTAAATTCATCCACTTGCACAATAAATCATTTAAATTGATTTATTAAAAAACCTATTTTCCTTCACAAGGGCATATTCCCAAGGAATATGCCCTCATTAACTCTCATGTTTGACTTTTTTGGACAAACACAATTCCCCCCAAAAACCCTCAACCATATTCATTTATTGCAATTTTCAAATTTGAAATTGGCACATTGGCCAAAACTTGCACAAGCATGGGCCAATCCCATTGTGGCAAGTGGTTCTCTCCTATTGGATGGGATTTAGTCCTGCATCTCTCAATCTTAGCTTCTCCTATAAATGCAATGCATTTTCTCTCATTTCAACATCTACATTTTGAGAGCACTATCATTATAGGCAACTTGAGTTCATTAGCATCTCATTGTCTATCATCTAATTTGGCTTATCAAGGATTGGGAAAGGGCTCTTTCACATATTCAAGGAGCACCAATCCACTATCGAATAGATTTGCATTCATGTTTTATGTGCTTTATTTAGTTTTCATTATTGTTTCAATATCTCATTTAGCATTTTTAAACTAGGTGCAATATTTCATGAGGATGTTGAACTTGTTATGTTTGTTTGATCATGGAGATGTATGATAAAAACTAACATTTGCAGATTTAGCATCCACAGTACTAATGATGATACTACTTTATGTATGATGGTTATTTATGTGATGATGATGATTATGTTCATTATGTGCATAATGTTTGGACTCTAGTGGATGCCATGCTTATAATTTATGTATGCATTGGTCTACGATTATGTATGTATGAATGGTGCAATATGTGATGCTTTATGTTATGATCCTAGATGTATGCATTAATGATATGGATGATGAATGTTTAATGTGTTTAAATTTTATGTCTATGTAAATGAATGAATGCACTTATATATTAAATTTATGCAAATGTGTGAATGCAAATGATGGACCTTATGTGAACGCAATATGGATGTAAATGCTAATATTTAAATGGATATATGTTAATGCAAAATGTGTGTTAATGTAAATGTGAAAATTCCAATTTCTATATATGAGTGTGTATGAAATAATGATTTTGTATGTCACAATATATTATCAGGAGATAGAAGAAGAGAGATTATCAGACAAAAGGAGATGGAGATGGATGTTAGTGTAGAGAAAGAATCCTTCAATATATTGCCATAGTACTAGTAGGTGTTGCTCTAATCATCATTAGGCATTAAAATGACACAAATGGAAAACAAACACCATGGTATGAGATAGACCAAGGTGTGCAAAGTCATCCACTTGCAAAATAGATAGTCGCAGACAAGGATGATCATAACAAATACTAGGGACCTCGTTGCCCTAGTCTTTTTATCACAACCAACCAAAAACAAGAAAGTTAAGCCATGAAACATCATTGCTCCTCTAAATCCCATGCAGGACATCCTCAAGGAACTAGCAACATGACCATCTAAAAGAGAAGACAATCACCAGGATACGTCGCTGCTCCTCTAAATCCTAATGTCAGGACATCCTCGAGGAACTAGTAGCATGACGAAAGACCAAATGAGAAATGCCAATATTAAAGATAGTGTTTGCTAAGTGTTTTCCAAGTATGTTGAAATGTCAAGTGTCGAGATGCCAGGTTTGAAAAAGTCTAAGTTTACGCATGATAGATGCCAGGTAATGCCAAATTTAGGAAGGACACAACCTGAATGATGTCGATGTCGAGAGGATCGATCCTCAAATTTCAAGAGAATCCCTCAAAACGTCAAATGATAGTGTTGATGCTTCTGAAAGACACATTCTAAAGCATAAATAAATGACAAAAGTTTATCTTCCGAAAGACTATCCGAATAGTAACTAGGAGTTGACTGGTTGACTTGGGTGTACAAAGGTTTTCCCAAGGTTGACTAAATGATTGAATTGACCACATGCCAGTGTTGACATGCTAATTTTTTTGAAATGTCGATTAAATGGTTGTCAAAAGTTGTTTAAGAGTTTCCTAATTTAGAACATTTTGCGAGAAAAGGACAATTGATTTTGACTGACAAGACTGAGAAAAGATCTTCATTTAGTTGAAGATATCAAACATGTGTGAGAGTGAACGTGATAAACCCTGAAGGACTGACCTAGTGCAGCCTCAGGGGATCATTGATGGATGGCCTTACCTACATCATACACTTAGAGACCTCATAGTTTGACATGACCAATGAATTTTTCTTATGGATCAAATATTGAGTCATGATTTTATTTCGACAAACCTAAAAGGACTGACCTAATGTCTCGGGGGTTCAAAGATGAACCTTGCTTACGTAGAAAATGCGTAGAGACAACATAGTTCAAAAATGAAAAGGAATGACACAAGTGACATGACAAGCTCGACTCTGTTTTGGAATTTTTGAGAATTATTTGGATATTTTTGTGCTTTTTGACATATTGTAATGTTTTGGATTTTTTATGGATATTTGATTTTTTATCATTTTTTAGGACTTTTTATGATTTTTATGACTTTTTTTTAGGAATTTTTATGATTTTTAGGACCGTGTGAAATATCCACTACAGTCTGGTAATATGGTTATTGCCCCTAGTCAGGTTTAGGACTAGCCAAGATGGTCAAGATGGAAAAGGATGAAATGCGAGGGATGCGTGAGGCCTGATGTGAACCATCTTCAGCCATGGCAAGAAATAGGGTTTTATGACAAATGGAATGTCAATCATTTATTATGGAAAAAGGTAGATGGAATGATAGTAGATGGCGAATCAAAGAATGACTACACATGGCACCTGTTTGCCAGGTTTTCACCATGGTACTTATCCAAAGCGCCATCGAAGTGTTTTTCACTAGTGGACGAATTTTTTCTTTTTACTATTTTTGATATTTTCTAATTTTTTTGGTGTCACCAAGATGCATGTTTTCCAAGTTTTCATCAGGGTGATGCTTTTTTTGTATTTTTCATTTTTTTTGTATTTTTATGATCTTCAACCAAGCTCTCTGATGCTATGTGTAGAATTTACGGAGATGCAAACTGTTGATAGGTTCTGTCAATTGTTCCCCATCTGGAGTAGCTAGATGATAAGTGCCATAACCGAATGAAGTAGTGATGATGTACAAACCCAACCAATTAGGCTCAAACTTTCCAGGTTTCTCTCGATCAACATGATTCTTTGGATTTTACATTAAGACCAAGTCACCAATGTCAAATTTTTAGATCATGACCTTTCTGTTGTAGCTTCGACATAGGCGATTCTGATATGCCTGTAAGTGTGTCAAGGAATTTTGTATGTGCTCTTCTAACAATTCTAACTCATGTAATCTAGATTGATGATATTCTTCATCATCAATCAATCCCTTCAGAGAGACTCGTAAAGAGGGGATTTCGACCTTGATGGGAAGGATGGCTTCAAATCTGTAGACCAAAGTGAATGGGGTGGCACCAATAGGCATGCAGATGCTAATGCGATAGGACCATAGGGTGGGATTCAGTTGCAGATGCCAGTCATGACTAGCATCATTAACAGTATTGTTAAGAATTTTGTTAATTGTCTTATTGGATGCCTCTGCTTGACTCTTTCCCTGCGGGTAATATGTTGTGGAAAAATGGTGTTGAATTTGGAAGCATTCACAAAGCTCACAAACATCTTGATTTTTTAAGGGATGATCATTGTCTATGAAGATGGATTATGGAACACCATATAGGTAGATAATGTAGTTAAGGAGGAATTTGGAAATCTACTTGCCGGTTATATAGGTAAGGGAATGGGTTTTATCTATTTAGTGAAATATTTAGTGGCGGTAATAATGAATTTATGGCCATTGGATGAAGTGGGATAGATTCTACCCATGAGGTCGATTCCCCACTATGCTAAGGGCCAAAAAGAAGTGATCAGTCGAAGCTCCTATGCGAGTGCATGAATAAGATCACTGTGTACCTAACATTGATGACATGTTCTTACAAATTGAAGGGCATCCTTTGCCATGGTCGACCAATAATACCCAAGTTTCATAAATTTCTTAGCTAAGGTAGGACCACTCGAATGAGATCCACATATACCCTCATGTACCTTGCATAAGGTTGTTCATGCTTCATCAGTGTCAAGACATTGAAAAAGGGTGTTGTCAAAGTTGTGTTGGTATAAGGTGTCACTGATGATGGTGTAGTGAGCGGCTTTGAGGATAAAAGATTTGCGTTGATTGCTGGAAAGGTTCATTGGGACGGTTTGGGAGTGTAGGTAATTGTATATGTCCTGATACCAAGGGGAACTGGGACCAACAAGTTCACAAACCATTTATGATTCCAAAATATCATAAGTAGAAACCAAAAGCTATTCCACTAAGAAATCGAATCACGGAACGTTATTGGGAATGCCTAAAAGAGATCCAATCGTAGCCATTATATCCGCTACCTTGTTTTGTGTCCTTGGAATCTGCTCAAAAGTGATCATGTGGAAATATTACAGAAAGCTATCAACCATGCATTTATAGGGCATCAACTTTTCATCCTTAGTTTCATAATCATTGTTGACTTGGTTGATAAATAACTGAGAGTCTCCAAAGACTAGGAGTTCTTTAATCTTCCACTTGATGACCATTCAAAGTCCTGTTACCAGTGCCTCATATTCAGCAATAATGTTAGTGTGGGGGAAGGAAATTTAGAATGACTTTAGAATAGAATCTCCTTGTGGTGTGATAAATAGTATACCCTCCCCTGAGCCATGACCTCTATGTGATCCATCAAAATAGAGTTTCCACAGTAACCTAGGGCCTATATAGAAGATAGATTCATTTGGGAAGTCAGCTATCAAAGGGTGATCACCTTGGAGGGGTGCATCAATGAGTTGATCTGTGATAACCTATCCTTTTATTGCCTTGTGTTCCATGTATTGTATTCCATACTCACTAAGGATCATTACCCACTTGGCTAAACATCCTGTCAATGCTGCACGACTAAGAAGATACTTCAACGGATCTATCTTTGCTACTAACTGTGTCTTATGATTCAACATATAGTGTCTCAAATTTTAAGAAACAAAGACTATTGTGAGATAGGCATGTTTAATGAAAGTGTAGTTAAGTTAATATCCTACCAAGATGCGACTGATGTAGTATATGGCCCTTTCTTTTTCTTCATGGTCATTTTGTGCCAACAATGCCCTGAATACCGAAGTGGTTACAGAGATATACAAGATCAGAGGTTTTCCATCAATAGGAGGCACTAAACCTAGTGGTGTCAAAAGATAGGTCTTGATTTGTTCAAAAGCCATTTGACATTTATCAGTCCACACAAAGGGGATGCCCTTGCACAACAGATATTCAAACGACTTAATTTTTTTAGCTAACTATGCAATGAAGCGCCTGATGGACTGTAGTCTGCCTTGCAATTTCCCGAGTTCACTAATTCCCTTCGGAGAAGGCATGCATAAGATTTATTTTACTTTAGAAGGGTATATTTCAATGCCTTGATGAGAAAATATGTACCACAAATTTTTTTCGAAAGTCACCCCAAAAACACACTTCTTAGGGTTCAAATAGACCTTGTATTCTTCCAACCTTTTAAAGATATTTTCAAGCACTTTTAGGTGATCACAATGTGTTAAGGACTTTGCTAAGAGTTCATCAACATAATATTCCATCAAAGTATGCATGAGATCATGGAATATTGTGGTCATAACTCATTGATATGTAGCACCTACATTCTTTAGGCCAAAAGGCATCACGTTCCAACAATAAGTACCCTAGGGACAAGTGAATGTTGTTTTAGGTTGATCTTTTGGGGCTATGTGAATCTGATTATAGCTCAAGAAACCATCCATGAGGGATAGCATCTCACAACTAGTTGTAAGATCCACAATGCTGTCTATGTTCGGAAGTGGAAAGTCATCTTTCATACATGCCTTGTTTAAGTCCCAAAAGTTAGTACATATGTGGATTTCCCATTTTGTTTCATGACGGGTACCAAATTAGAGATCCATTCTATGTAATCTATTGACCTTATGAATCCTACATCTAGTAACTTCTTGAGTTCAGCTTTGAAAAGCAAGGCGATATGTGGATGCATCTTTCGTAACTTCGATTTGACAGGTTTAGCCTTTGGAAGCAAGGGAAAATGGTGCAAGACTAATGCTGGATCTAATCCTAGCATATCAGAATAGGACCATGAAAACTTGATTTTTCGTTCTGTAAAGAAGTCTCTAAACTTAGAATTTTCCTCTTCAATCAATGAAGCTGCAAAGAGAATCATCTTAGGACTTTCTGGTGTGGCTACATTAACCTCTATGGTTTCCTCAGTGAACATGGCTTATTTTTCTTGTGTCATAGGAAGAAATTCCAATCCTCCATCCTTGGGCACCTCAAAGAGGTTTTTACCCTCAGATATGTCCTTTATTTTTACTTTTGTATCATCAAAATGCGCCTTGTGGTTTTCACCTAAAGACGTGTCTTTTTTTGTTTTACTTTTAATTTTTCAACTAGAGGATTGAACTGTCTCCCTGAAGTATGCCACAAAATCAAGATCTATAGAGAATCTAGATTTATGGTCCCCACTTGGTATTCCTTCACGGAGTCCCATGAATTCGGAAATAGCCTCGTTGTTCTGAAAAGTGTCAATAATAGGTGAGTCTTGCTAGTCCCAATCAATGAGCTGCAGGTATACAAGGGGAATTCCATCATCAATGTTGGTGAAGGGTGGGGAAGATGCTAAAAGCATGCAGATGGAGGTTGAAAGGGTTAAAACGAAAGTGTCTTCAAAGTCCCAAGAGGATCCCATCCAGTAGTCATCTTCATTAGATTCAGTAAAATTGGAATAATAGTCAAAATAGGGGACAAATGCTGGTAAGTTGGCCTCTTGGTCAAGATAGGGGTCAGAATCAGGAAAATCAGGCTCATGGAAAAGAGGTTCAAGTTTATCTTCATCCTGAGGCTGAAAGAACTATTCCCAGGCTTCTTTTTCAAAGAGACTTCTCTAGAAGGTTCAACGTTAAACATTTGATTGAATTTTTCATCAAAAGAAGGTTCACCTAATTCTCAAGACATTTCATCAAGCTCATAGTCATTTAGGTATCTCTCAAAACCAAATTCCCACTCACCAGAGTCAGTCTCAATGTGGGAATTTTTGATTTTCTCGACACCTTCAGAAGAATTTACACGCTCACTTGAAAGTACATGGGTATGTGGACAATCAATCTTAATTGGTTCAAACCCTAACCCCAGATTCTTTGGTCTCATAGAAGGAATTATAGGTTCTCTTCTTCCTGTCTTGTTTATACCAATGCCTTTAGTTCCATCATAGCCTTTTTCCTTCATTATTTCATAGCCTTTGCCATAATTTTGTACTAGTAGCAGAGGTAGGTCCTCTGGGTCCTTGTAAATCCATGCCGAAATATCATCGATATATTCTTCATTTATATCTCCCTATTTAATGAGGGTCATTATAGGAGGAACCTTAAATATCACTTTGGGCTCTATGCTGAAACAAGGCCTACCATAAGATTTCAAAGAATTGGGTATCGAGGTGATACAATAGGCGGTGTGTAACTTGTATGTGCCACAACCTTTGTCCTAGATCTTAATGCTTGGATTGACACTAGGAGTAGTGGAAGTGGCTGGTGTGATGGAGGTTGAAGGAGTGGATGTGGATGGTTTAGAAAGTGTGTATGGGTTGATGTATTTGGTGGTCATGGATGTCAAAGCTTCATGATTTATAAGCACTTGTTGCTCATAAAGACCTCTCAGATTGGTACAATACTGGAAAGGATCGGGATCTCTAGGTATAGTAATTTCGACGCCATCGAATGGAAACTTCAAGAATTGGTGGTAAGTGGAGGGTACAACCTTTAAGGCATGGAGCCAAGGTCGACCAAGCAAGATGTTGTAAGGTAATTCAAGATCCAAGACTTGACACATATTATCTACTATTACTAGCCCCACATGGATAGGAAGTGTAATAATTCCTTTGGAAGAACATTCCTCATTATCATATGCCTTTATAACTATGATCTTGGTAGCATCCACACATGCATCAGAGGAGTCTAGAGATTTGACCAATTTTAGGGAGCATATATTCAATCTTTCTCCACCATCGACTAAGATTCGCCTAACCTTGTGTTTATGGACACAAACTTCAATATGTAAGGCATTGTTGTGAGATGGTTTAGGTGAGGAATAGTCTTGGTCTGAAAAGGTGACATGATAGGAGGTGGCCAAATATCCTACCATGGCTTCAAAGTGGTTAACATCAATGTTAGTAGGTACAGATGACTCCTTTAAGGTTTTATCAAGTATGGCTTTGTGTACAGGCGAGATGCATAGCAACTCAAGTATGGAGATTTGAGCAGGCGTTTTGCCAATTGGTCAATAAGATTGAATTCCCCTTTGGGTTGTGACTGTTTGGCAGAGGGACCTAGTATTGTGATCTTTGGTTTTCTAATGGGAGGACTAGGTATTGTGACCTTACCTTGATGGGTGGTGACATTACACTCCATAGCTCTTCTAATGGTAATGGCATTCACATGTTCCTCAGTAGCTCGAAGGTGATTAATTATGGATCCACTTGAATAGTCAAAAGCATCACGAGTGTAATTGGCTCGGTTGTTAGTCTTTGGACCTAATATAGAGGGGTTACTTGAACTATGATCCTGTAGTGGATTTTTGTGGATGGTGTGTCTGAGTTTGAAGAAAATTGTTGACCATGTATTTCAATAGCACAACTTTCAATAAGGTCTTGTATGAGATTTCTCATTTGCCTATAGGAAGAATTTTTGTGCCCTTTTATTCGATGATAGTCACAAAAAGCATTATCATCCCACCATGATGGTTTGAAATACCCTAGTTCGTATGGTTTAGGATCTTGTAATGTAATTTTATGATGTTGTTTTGGATGAGCTTCTTAAGGATAATTTCAATTGGTTCACCCAAGGGGGTGTATGTGCGTATTTTGGGAAATTGTCTAGTTTGTCATGGTTGCCCTTGGTCTTGATTGTTTTGGATGGAATTTTTTGTAGGCGTTGGTGTGGTCAAGGGATGATTTTGGGGTTGAGGTCCCTTAATTGTGATGGTAGGACCTGTCGTGTTTACTAATTTAGCATCAACAATGCCATCATTGATGATATGCTTGTTTTTGACCCAATATTCGTTTTTATCATTAGGCGGTTTGTGTTTTTGTTGGAATATTTGAGATCTCCCTTGGAAATAAAATATTTTTCAAGTTGGACTCCTTTTTGAACTAATTTTGTGAAAGTGGTGCAACAATGGACTTGCAATGCGTATTTCAATGGGTCAACAAGGCTTTTGAAAAATATGTTCACTTTCTCTTTTTCTAGTATTTCGATAGGGCATCTACTGGCTAGACCCCACCATATTTGGAAAAATAGAATGAATGTTTTGCCAATGTCCTCTTGGGTTGTCTTACATAAGGTGAAAATGGTAATAACGGTGTCGATGTTGTAGGCATAGTTTTGCACAAATTTATCAACAAGTTCAGCCCATGACTTTATCCCTTTGGGCAAGAGAGTGAACCAATCAAGCACAAGTCCTACGAGACTCCTAGGAAAGAGTCTCATTAAATAGGTATGTTCATATGCAATGTCTAAACAATTGGTTGTAAATCATTTTATGTGTTCAATGGGATTAGTTTTTCCCTTTTATTTGGAGAAGTTGGGTACCACATATCTTGGAGGGAATGGTGGCTTGTACAAGCTCATGTCGAATGGGTATGGACATAAGTCATAAGATCTGTGTGTATTTTTGTTTGAAAATTGCATGTATGCCACTTTATTTTGCAAGGTGGCAAGTTGAGCTATGAGTGCATCTACTATAGGGTTGTTTGTGGCATCACACATGTTGGTAATGGGTGCCCCTTGAGTTCCCACTTGTTGTGATGGTATGTTCTGATTTGAGATGTATTGGTCTGGATCGTATGATGCATTTTGGGTTGGAATTTGTTGGTATTGAGTGTTTTGAGTGGACCCATGTTGTTGTGTATGGATTTGAGATGAATATGTGGGAATTTGTGTTCCACTAGTGTTAGATTGTATTTGAGAAATTTTCTGCCCTTGAAATTTTTGGTGACCAAATGGAGTCATGTGTTGAGTCACTTGGTTTCCTTGTCCAAATTGGTAATTGTGGCCATGTGGGATATTGGTGTTTTTCCTTTGAGGAACATTGGTGTTGGTATTGACTTGATTGGGTTGAGCTCCTTGAATGATAACTCATCTTTTATTCCTACCAAAGGGGTTTGATGAGTTTTCTCCCATGGCATTAGTTGAGGACCCAAGTAAAAGGTTTGATGATGTCATTCCCATAGTGATAGATGAAGCTCCAAATAAAAGGTTTGATGAATTTTTCCCCATTTTATTGGTTGAAGACCCAAATGTAGCTCCAACATTTTGTGATGGGATGGTTGATATTTGTGGGATTGATTGTGATATGGTATGTGCTATGGTTGATGTTCCCACAATAGATGTGTTAACTGTGTTGGCTATGTTTTGAGTGGTAGTGCCAATGGAAGTGGCATTAATAGTGTTCGTGGCATTTTGTGTTGTAGCCCCAATGGAGGTATTATTTGCGTTATGTTGTGGTGTTGATTGGGATTGAATAGTTTGTGTATTAGGATCAGGAGATGTTGCTCTCAAGGTATTAATATTGAATCCTCATGGCAATTTAGTCCCTTGGTCTAGAAGCATGGAAAGATATCATTCTAAATCTTGATTCTACAAAGGAAGCCACTTTAGGGTTTTCAGGAGCGACTTCTACATCTTCCATGAACACTTGTACATTTTCATCTCTTCATATAAATTGTTCAAAGGGGTTGTGTGAGGAAGATACAATGTTCATGTCACTAAAGGGATTGATGAAAGATGTCCCCATGTCCGTGTTGTTGTTCATGTCATTAGGAAAGTTGTAAAGGTTGTTGCCTTGTCCAAAGGAATCCATTTGTCTTCGCTTTCTTTGTAACCTAGTCTCAACCATATAAGATTTTCTCAAATGAGGGAGGATGAAAGACAATCAATTCTATGAATGGGAATGATAGCACAATATATTTTTTTGATTTTTGGAACAAAGAATGCAAGGTTGTCTAAAGGGAATGTCAAATGCAAAGTGATAATGAAGACTAAAATAAATGGTGGAAGACTAAAGTACTTAAGGTATGCTATACAAAATGCAAGGTATAAGGAGACCCTAAGGTGTAATCAATTTTGGTAGACTTTTGGGAAAGGTTTAATAACCATTCAAAGTTTGGTCAATGTCTCAATTTTAATTATCAAGGGATTGTTTGTAGGACTAAGTGAAATGACAAAATGATAAAGTGAGGTTTCCAAGTTAGACTAATGAGTTGCAAATATCTCACATAAAAGGATAAAGACTAAAGGAGTGATTTTGGATTAGTCCAATGACAATCTACTTTTGAAGGAAAAGGTTTCACAAAGTATGGAAAGTTTTCCTACTCTAAAGTTTGCAAAATGAGGACCTAAGAGTTTGTCTATGCTGAAAATGGTTGGGGAGATTAAGATGCAACTAAAGCTAGCAATGGTGAACCTATGGTAAAAGATAAATGCAAGCTAAAAGGTGCAAAGATGGGAGATTTGAACAAATCTTTTTTTTGGTTTTTTGAACAGAGGCCACTGAAGAAGGATGTTTAAAGATAGATTCACAAAGTTTGGTTTCAGATTTGGACAATGATAAGGATTTTCCTAAATGACAGGAAATTGCATCATTTAAGGTATCAAATGTGTCGTAGAGGGAAAATGCATTGTTCCAGGTAGCAAATGCATCACAGAGATAGCAATTGCATCATTTTAGATAGTGACTACAGTGCAAAAGATAGATACATTGTTGTAAGTGGAAAATGCGGTTCGAAACAATTAGATGCGGCTTAGAATGTCTCATATGCATTGCAGTTCTAAAAAGAGTCTTACTTTGTTGGAATTTTGGCATATTTTTGAAGTTGTTTTAGTTTGATTGTGATGTTTCAAATTTGGAAAGGTGTCTTATGGGTTTATTGTTTCAACAAAAAACTTGGAAAACACATGATTTTGTCTTGATTTATTGGAAACAATCACAACATGATGGATGGAAAGGACTATATTCACTGGTTCCCACTTGGATAAACCAACCACGCTTATTCTTAGCGGATGACTTAGAAGCTTGGCCACACTAGCTCCCCCTTACTAATTCCATCAAATAACAAAGGTTAGATTCCTTTTCTAGCTTGTCACATGCTGTAAGCAACAAATTAGTAACCCAAAATCCCTAATCTAATAAAATGAAAGAAGAAATTTGGAAAATTCTGTAAAAAACCGAAAGAAAACTTTTACCAAGTAAATGCATCATTCTACATAGCGAATGTGTTGCAACACCGAAAGCACAAATTTACCATTTAGATGTGTTGCGATAGAGAAGATGCGTCATTCACGATGTCGAATGTGGCTAAAAAATGTATATGCATCATTCCCGAAAGTGAATGCATCGTGATGCAGTGATTGTGGCTCATAAAGTGCAATTGCGGTGTTCTGTACCTATACCTACAAAAATGATGAGAATTCGTATGTAAATCTGCAAAAAAGAGTATTTTGGCATTGGGTTCACCAATGTAAATAAGGGAAAATATCAGGTTAGCATGAAATACAATGCATAAACAAAAACCCTAGTTAAATAATGAAGTATAAAGGAGGAAGTATGCATAAACAAGGAAAGCTTTCACCAAATAGCCTTCACGCCCTCCATGATTGACCTCCATTTCCATTCTCCATTTGTTGCAATATGAAGTTTTCCCTTAGATTTTGATGAACAAATATTGACCTGTGGCAGTAAATAATGATTTTAAATTATTTACTTGGTGGGAAATTAGAAAGTGGGTAATTTTAAATAAATGACTTTATTTAAAATTAGAAAAAGCCAAGGTGGATAATAATTAAATAAATTATAGGAATTTATTTAATTATGAGAAGACATTAGGAATTAATGACACATTTAAATAAATAAATGAAGTTTATTTATTTAAATAATCAAGAAGAAATAGTGGGCAAGTAATAATTAAATAAATTTAGGAATTTATTTAATTATAGAGAGACATAGGAAATTAGCGACGTATTTAAATTAAATAAATATAATTTATTTATTTAAATAGTGAAAAGGAATAAAATACATGGATTAATTAAATAATTAAAAATTATTTAATTAATAGTTGAAATTGGACTATAGGACATAATTAAATATTTTAATTATGTTGAGAAGAAATATGGAGAAAATAAAGTTCGTAGGCCTAGGTCAATTTTATGTGTCTACAACAACCTGGTTATTAAATGTTGGGAATGAAGGGATAACAACTATAGTGGGTGGTATTATAGGGACAATTGGTTGTACCTCAACAAAATATGGCATTGGAGGTCTAGGTGCTATCTTTCTAGCTTGAATCAAACTATTGTCAAACCTTATAGCAACATCAAATGTTGTTGGTAATGAATTCCCACCCATAGACTATATAATGACCGATATATCACTATTAAAAGTTTTCAGATAAAATAAAAATGCATAATCATTAGAAGAATTTACCAAGGTTGGAATATTATTCCAGGTCTTCTTGAAGTAGTAGTTAAAGTCCACCAAATATTCATGTGGATCTCTTTTGATGGTAGTGAGCTGCTCCACCAGTAAGAGATGATCTGACTTGTCCTCAAATTGCCTATTTAGCTGCTCTCCCAACTGATCCCATGTTGTAATTGAATTAATAAGCCCTCTAAACCACTGGAGGGATTTACCCTTAAGAGAAGCTGCCAAGAGCCTCACTGTAACATTCTTCTTGGTAATATTATGCAATCTACACAACGAGGCCACATCTCTAATACATTCTATGGAAGTTGTATGATCCTCTCTAGTGAGAAAGGGTAGGATCTTAAGGGTTGCTGTTGGTATGTCAGTATGTTGGGAAAGATTCAAGGGACTTCCTTGATCAAAAGAAACAAAGGGTTGATTCCTAGGTGGTGGATTATGAGCCATAGTGACCCTTGAAGGATTATAACTACTAGGAATAGTGTAATTTTTTGGTATTTGAGCTGCAGAGCTTAAAAATAGAGGATTGCTATAAGTTAAAACTGGATTAGTAGCCTTCTTAACCACCTTAACACTTCTTGATGGTAGCTCAGAATGCTCAACAAGGTCTGCACTTTGTTTGGTTTGATATTTTCTCATATGCTTAACCACTAAATCTGCTAAAACCAAAGACTTAGAGTCACCAAGTGTGAAAACTTTCCTTCTTGAAGGGCTAAAATACTGCTACTCACACCAAAACAACAACAAAATGAAGCTCTTTTTGAATTGAAGGTCAACTCAATGTCCCATCGAGCGTTCCAAAAACTATTATCATAGGGATTTGCACCCGATGCCAAGATGAAAAATCTGCAATCTCATGCAACATGGGACTACTCTTAGGCTGTGGGTATCCTATGGTGAGAGTAGACCTCCAGATTATGGGTTTGCTCCCTTTGAAGATATCTTAAGAAATATTGATTTTTGATAGGAAAAGAGAAAGAAGGTTGCTGTAGAAACTGAAAGCTAATCTAAGGGGTGATTCACCAACTGAAAATGACTTGCTTCTACTGTTAAAACTCATAAAATAACTCAACAAATGAAGATGGAAGCGTTCACAACTTAGTTTGATATGTTTTGCATAAATGATTCATATGAAATGTTTCAATTTTTGGTGTTTGTTTGAAAGAAAACAATAATGTTTTCATAACTAATAGTCGACAAAATAAAGATACATAATCAATGGCCTGCACTATAAAATGCTGCATTTGAACCAACTTTGAAGGAATAAGATAAAATGAAGGATTTTCTGGTGAAAATCACAATATTTTAATCAAAATATTCACATATAATGCTTGAACAAAATAGATTTGAGAAGGAATTGAACTTCTTTATTGACTATCAGGAGATATTTGCATTACAAATCTGTAAAACTAATTACAAATACTGAAAAACTCATAAGGAATGAGTTATAAAGTATGTATGTTGTTGCAACAACAATGAACAAAACTCAGAACTAGAGAGAAGATGAGAAAAGAAAAGGACTTATACAAAAGGCTCCAAAAATTTGAAATTTGAATTTTGGCTCCAAGGCTTGATGTGTTGTCAAATTCTAACCTCTCCTTCAAATTAGGCACCTGACTGAAAGAAAACCCCTTAAAATATGCATAAGGAGTTATGAATCTGAAAACAACCCAAAGGGTCGTGCATAACTGAAAATTCCTCAAAAATAGGGTTGTAACTGCAAGAAACAAGGATTGAAGTGCCTCAAAATCCTCCTTGACTTATACTCCATCCACTTGGACACTTAATTGAAGCTGAACTACTAATCAAGTGACCAAATCTCCTATTTTTCCTCCACATGTTTGAAAATATCCTCAACTACCTCCTAGATGCATGGAAAGGCATCAAATCTTTAGTTAACTCTTCCTTTGACTATCTCTTTGAAAACCAACGTAGCATTTTTATTTTGCATCAATAAACAACATTTATCAAAGTGATTTATATCTTGATCACTTTAATAAATTTTGGCAATTTTGAAATCAAATGCATAAATATCAACTATGTTTTGTAAGTCAATTAAAAAGGAATATTAAATCACTTGGTTGTTTGATTTGTTTGAAAATATGTGCAAAAAGTGATAAATTGTTCCCAACAATTAGCACTTAACACATAAACAATATAAATCTTAAATAAAAGGGATAAAATCACTTCCATTCGGCCAAGTTAGGGTATTAGGAAACCCTAAAATAGAAGTCGATCTCACCTTGTATTATTTTTCTAGAAAGAATCTTTCTCCTAGCCACCAAGAGAAATAGGGTTTGGACTTGAATGCACTCCACTTGCTTTTTTCAAGGGATTTTCAAAGATTCTTCTAGGAAATTACATGGTGAGTTTTTCCTAAACAATTTTTTTTTATGTTTTGGCATTTCAAGCCCATTTTTGAAGGGGTTTCAGACCTCCAGGTTGCGGCCTCTACAACTCTCTAACTTATTTACCGTGTTCCCTTCTTGTGTTGATATTTTTCAAGCCATCTTGAAGAGCTTGACTCGAGATTTCGAAAGTCATGGCACATAACTTTAAATGGCTTCTTCTACAATCATGTCAATTGGGTAAGTTTCAATGCTTCCAATCTATGCATTTGAGTTCCATATTCTCCTTTATTTCTGCAAAAGAAACTCCATTTGAGCCCAAAAATTTTATAAAGTAAGAAAAATGTTTGTTACACATGTCGCTGTGCTTTTTCTGGAATCCTTCATAGTTCAATGGCCATAGCCTCACCGTGAAAGGGTTTTCAAATATACTTCTTGATACCTCTGTATTTGGCTTGATGGGCTATGACCTTTTAAACCATATTATCATCTTCAATGTTTGATACAAAAAAAAAAAAAAAAAAACCCTAGCTGCGGCTTTGCCCAAACTCATCTTTTAACATTCATAATTTCCTTTTGTACTATGGTTCTTCCATTTCTTGAACAAGAAAAAGAGATGATGCTTTTATGTTTTTGAAAGAGACAAAAGGAAATATATGACATATGTAAGGTTGTGGCCTTCTTATTCTTTTTGAGTTTCGCATGAGCTTCTTCATTTTTGTGTATAAGAGATATTGTATATGGTTGTCCCTTATCACTGTGTATTCCTTTTCATTATATAATGGCTCTACAAATTATGCATTGTCGTCCCTCATACCTCTTTGTACTTGGCTCTGATTTATAATAGTATCCCCTTGTATTTGCAAACAATGCATTTTGAAAACGTACTTAATATGCAACACTGTTGTCATTTATATTTTGCATACTGTAAACAATTAGGGGCAGAAAAAATGAAAGTGTCATTTTGTTTTGTTCTACATATTCATTGGTGATTCTCTTTTAACTCTAAGATTCTATGAATATTACTGCCTATGAAGATTTTGTTTGTTGTTCGACCATCACTTCTAATGAGGCATTGTTCAAGAGTCATAACTGTTTGTTCTTAATCTTGTATCTCTATTTTATCAGTTATAAGAACTGTCAAACATCACTCATGTATCTTGCATTGATTGTAATATAATTGCCATCATGACAAATAATGACCATTGTGACCACTATTCTCTTAAACTTGCTCACATGACAAAACAACAAAAATGACTTTCATATCAATGAATCCTTGTTTATTTCATTTCTTTTGTTTCTTCATTGTAAACAATAATCATTGTACTTTCTGATGATGCCTTAATGTTTAATGTGATCTTCCTTGCACATGACATTGATTTTCTTGTTCTAAGATTAGTTTCACCTCTTTCCTACAATCTTGTTTAGTATGTATTGGTTATTTGTAGCAGTGAACTTCAACAAATCACTGTTATAAATGATGAATACCTTCTAAATGAGATTGTAAGAAAGAAAACCTACTGTCTAAATGAAATGTCATCATAAAAGAACAACATGCTGGGCTCAACCCTTGTGGGAGACACATTTTAACCCACATATTGTAAACAGATGAAATAGCAACAAAGATTTGACCTATATCTGCACAAGAAGCAAACAAGTTAGATAAAAATAGTGAATATGATAATTTATTTTGGATATTTTGAATTCAGCTATACATTCTTCTTTTTCTGATTAGTTACAAAGTAGCAAGTATTTCCTTGATTAGAAATGCATGATATTTGTATGGAACCCCGAGCTCTAACACCTCTCTTCCATCCCTATAGATTTCTCTCATAGAGTAGCAACTTGACAGCTTCAATGAAGCTGAGACAATCTTCAACAACGAGATTCGTCATTCACCAGGCAATGATAGGTCCCATATCTGATTTTATGCTTCTTCTTTTCCTTGTAATTACTTGCTATTTTGTATCTGATAGAACGGTTACTCCCACGGCTTGTGTGGGATTACAGAAACATTGTTTTTAATAAATTAGCTACTTCATATCATGTAATGACTTGTATATCTTCATTTGAACTTTTTTTCAGTTACATAATATGAAATAACAAAATAAAAATGTTTGAAGCATATGTTTTGTAACCAAGATAAAATGAAAATTTTCACATACCTTATTTTAGAATTGCCTTTATTTTTATGATAAACAACAATAACATAGACTGTAGAAAAAATTTTAGCTTCACAAAAACATCCTTTGAATATCTGCTTTCTTAATGAAGTTTATTTTTTTGATATGTCTGGATTGTTCAATAGTTTTACTCAAAGTGTTGCATAATTCTGATAAACCAATTCTTTAAAATCCTTCATTCAGAAAGAAAATGTTGTTTGGGTTGTCTATACATCAAAAATTCATACCCCACCTAACAATTTCCCATTATAACTTCACTAATTAAAGCGAAAAGCTGAAAATTAGTAACACTTACTAAATTATCACATATTTCATTTTAAATTGGTTATTCACATCTATTTTAATAATATCACAACTTGTAAATTATCTTAACTCTAATATTGGATCTATTCAATCTACTGCTAATACATAAAAAACTTTGAAATAAAATAAACATTACACTTTTGACCTAGTCCATTCTACCTATGTTTTTGTTGTGGTATTTTAGTCCAATCATAGTTATACAAATTTTTGTATAAATTTTGACCCTCATTAAGATGATTTACAATATTAGGAGGCTTTAGCTCATTTTTATTTTTTGTAGCCTTGTATGACATGAGATTTACAATACCTATCGACTTGTCCAAATTTTTATTGATAGTTAAAGGTTTAGTTGGGGCTCTATTCTCAAGTTGAGCCAAATTGACATCTACCCTCTGGATGTGTTTACTAAGTCTCTCATGTTACTTTCAATGATTATAATGGAATGATTTTCTTTGAGGTTTTGTGGGTTCTTATCCCTAAGCAAATATCCAATTTTTGCATCAAATGCACCATAGTTTAACACTAGGCACATAAAGTCATTAGGTCTTAAATATGGTGGCACATTTCTCATTAAAATAATGAATTTATTATTAAATTCAACCAAATTTTCATTGACATCATTTTTGATATATGCGAGCTCATAGATAGAAAATTTGGGGTTAACTATATCACCATACTATAATCTAAATACTCTCAGGAGTTCTTCTCGTGTGTCAATGCTACTATCAATAAGGCTTATATACCACTATTTTGCACTTTCCTTTAAATATTTGACAAATAGATTGATCATCACATCTTTATCTTTAACCTTGTACTCATTAGTGGCATTAATGAAGTGTTCAAGATGTTCCTCACTAGTGATTATATTGTTACCTTGGAATCTTTGGATTTTTCCTTTGATCTCAAATGGAATGAGATTTGGATAACCAAGGATCTAGAAGAAATCACATTTCTTGTATTTATTAGTCCCAAGAGGCTATTTATTTTGACGAAACCTTTGATCCATTCTTTAAAGGTATATTCTCATGTTTTTATCCACTTTTGTGTTATTGTTACTCTACTATCTTTCTTACTAGTTAGGGATGTTATAATATGGATATTAGGACAATCCATGGGTTTACATATTTATTAGTTTACTATACATTTTGTACATGTCATTTTTTGTTTAACAACTGGGAATTCTATAAAATTTGGGCATGCTATAGAGCTATCTAAGCCTCAATCTCCCTTTTCCTTTCTCTGATATGATCTATTGCTTCAAGTATATCATCAAATTCTCTTTCTCTCCTCTCATTTTTAGATTTTATTATTGCATTAACATACAAGAAAAGGGGATATTATTTTATCTCATCCCTTTTTGATGCACTAGAAAAGGAAGTGAATAAGCAAGCAACATGCTCTTCTACATTCTCATATCTCTCACCATATTCATACCTCTATGTATTAACTTTATTATATCTACTAATGAGTGCATTATTTCTCCTAATTTTAGACCTACATCTTTATGGTTTTTAATTAGTTCTCACTATGTTGTTAGAATAATCATCAAATTTATAATAATATCTTAAATAAATGAAAGTATCATACACATGCCTTTAGCATTCCATGTAGTACTTTATCCTTCTAATATTCTTGGATTTCTTTGATGTCCTTTTTAATAGCTAGATAATTTTTATCACTTCATGTTCAAAACTATTTAGTTCTACTTGCTATTTCTAAGATGTGGTCATCATAGTATCCCCACTCCTCTTTCTACAAGAGACTTCAATTAAAAAATACTACATATAGAAATTAACTCCCCTGGAATGGAAAATATTGAAAAGGTCTTCAAATATAAACAAAGATCAAGTTATCCATGGAAATTATGCCAAAATGTTAGGTCCTAAAATAGTAGGCCCCAAATCCAATAGCCTTTCTTCACTTTCAAGGTTAGGGTTCTATCTTTAGGAATGTAAGAGACACTCATCTATAAAATTAGAATTTTAAAGGTTAAGTATGAGAGTGAGTAAAATATCTTCATCTTTGGGCTCAACTTAAACCTAGGAGGGTGCTCCTGTAGGTCTTCAAAATAAGTTAATATTTAAATCTTAGGAAAATTGATGAATGTATCAAATAACTATAAATAGTGTTCTTAAACCTTAAAAAATATCACTAAGTTTATAAAATGATAGTTCCAATAAACCTTTTTATAGCTGATTTAATACTCTACACTTGCATCTACAAATAAAAATAATATAATGCCTTAAAATATTTTCTTTGAATACTTCATAGACATTGGAAAATAATAAACATGTAGAAAATGTAATAGTTTAGTTCACTTAAAATTTATCCTTGGTTTACAATATTAAATCATAAAAAAGTGGTGTATAAATCTATTTTTATTCCTATAATTACCAGTGAATAATTTTAATGATTGAGAATGTATATGGAGGGTTTGAGTCTTCAAGACTAGTCCTTATTGGGTTGCACAACCAAACAACCATTAAAATGATAAGAAATAAATTATAACAAAGGTATGATATAATGAAATCATATCTAGTTAATGATGATTTTCTGAACTCATCAATCGTTCATGTTAAATAAATAATGGAACAATATAAATGATAATTTCTATTAATTTAAAGTTCTTTAACACTTATCTAATCTTTGAACATTACAATAAATGTTGTGAAGACAAAATTTAAACAAGATACTTGTCATACCCTACTACTCAAAACCTCTCAAAATGTTGAAAATTTATCAAGGAGATATATGGTTAGTGTTGGAATATGAAGTCAATTTCATTGTTATTCCAACAATGATGAATAGTTGACATTGAGTACCTAGGTAGTGCTTCAGGTATGTGCTCGATGTGGTTGAAGGCCTATTTATATAACTAAAGGTTGAAATGACAGGGGGGGCTAGAGGGATATCATAGTCCCCTTGGATGCTGAATGGCGTAATTCCAAAGGTGTTTATGAAAAAAACCAAGTTTTTTTGGGACTCGCTAATTATGGTAATTTTGAAAAATGTTCGACATGTAGTTGCATGAGTCACACTTTCTATTTTTAGAATTTTTTGTTCGAAAAGGACTCTACAACTCAAATTTATTATACTCTTTCGAGATCATGTTTTTTGTTACAGTTTGAAGATTGTTGTAATTGTGAATTTATTGAGAAATAAAAATATGATAGATCTTTTCTTGTGGTTTTTTCTTGGTATAATTTTACCAGGTTTTCCAATAAATACTATTTTAAATTTGCACTTATTGATTTTCTCTATCTATTCTACACTATAAATTTTCCTATAGTTAAAACTATCAAATTTTTTAGCTTCCTCTTTAAAATTTCCAAGATAAAATATATAATGATGGGTTGAAATTTTTTTTTTTAAACCCTGGAAAGCTTTGCATATTAATTATATGAAAACTCAAGATGAACAACCTTTACAAACAAGAAAAACTAAAAGTATATAGCCCTTTGGCCTTAGATATTGGGATGTAGTAAATAAACATGGTGGAAGAGTTCAAAAGATTTCTTATACCATTACCGACACTATCATTAATGTTTTCAATAAAAATGGCATTGTCAGTATTTGTAGGGCACTTCAAATGAGTGAAAAATATTCATCATTTTGGTCTCTATCACTTAACATGATTATTTTACAAGTGTTTGAGTGTGTAGAGATAAAAAGGTCTATGCAAATCTATCATGAATCACCTAGAAAACTTCAAAAATCTATTTGGCTCCAAAACCCTAGTGAACACATTAAACATATGCACATAATTTTACACTTTTCCTTGCCTCTTTCCTTTAAATCTACACCTCTGACATAAAATATTCATCATGGTGACCAATAAAATTATGTTTGGTGGTTATAAATGTTTCCACTAAGTAATAATGATGAATATGAGACATTATTATCATTACAACTTGAAACTATACACAAATTTGATCCCTATCACTTGTATACCTAGATTAATGTCACCACAACTACTCTTTTTTAACCTAAATTATGATATTAGGACATAAAATTGGATATTTGAATGGTAGTAGGTAAGTGTAGGGAAAAATTAATTATTAGATGAAACCCTCACTAAAATTATTGGCTTATCAAAAACCACTTTGAAAATAAGAGCCAAATTGATGGAGATAATTTATTTTATGGTGAAATAGTATAATTATTAGTTTTTAGTACCTTTTTGTTGTACTTGGACCTTTTTTGTGTTGGTGTCAATAGGCGTTTTACCTATCTAGGTGTCATTACCCAATTTTATTGCATATTTATTATAATATGGAAAATTGAATTATCAAAGAAATTCAATATATATTAAAAATTGAAATTTTGGAATTTTCAAAAATTGGATGAAAGAAGATGATTGATGTTGACTATGTGAAATTTTGGAAAATGATCTTATATGTTATCAAGAATTGAATGTTAATGATAAATTTGTAAGTGCAAGTGTGTGCATTTGTAGGGTGACAGATTGAAGGATGAGAGCACGGTTGAAGTAGGATTGTTTAGTCAGATCGAAGGGTAAGCCAGTTGGAATCTAGGTGTACACACCACAAATGGCATGATGACTTGCATTTGAAGTATTTTGCATATATAGAAGAATGTAATTTCACGACTTGAATTGTTTCAGTTATTGAAAATGAATGGCTTGTAGATTATATTGTCTACTCAAACTCTATGTTTTGAAGAAAATGAAAGTAAGTATTGTAAAGAATGATTAAACAGGATAAGAGATTTCATTATGTGAAAATTAAGTGAAAATAAATTCTTTTTAGTTTATATATATGGATTCTCAAGATGAAATTAAAGTTCCTTATTTTATTTAAATGATAGCATATGAAACTTATAAGCTCTCCCAAACAAACAATTTACACATGAATGTATATATATATACATGTATGTAAATAAATGTGAATACATTCACACACACACATATATATATTTGAAATGAAGAACGGACATGGTAAATATGAATGAAATCATATAAATACATACATATATATATATACATATACATGTACATGTACACATATTTATATTCTTATCGAATTCAAATTCGATAATTGATATATTTTAAATCGAACTATTCGAAATTAATGAAAAATCACAAAGGCATCCCACGAAGGACATGGTCTGCCACAAGTTTAATGAAAATATTCAAACCAAGTAGTGGTCGATAGCAAGGCAATAATTCCATCACCTAGTAACATGCAAAAAACATGGTTGTTTCCATTTTTTATTGATACCCTGGCAAAAATGCAGAGAGAAGAGAAGAAATTGGGGGCTCAAAGCCAAAATGTAGAGGAAGAACTTGAGATAGGGGAAAAATATGAGGGAAACTTCACAAAAGCTCAAATTGGAGGTAAATCGATTCACAGTCAACTTGGTTTTATTGCCATTATTGAAACATGCTAGAAGTATTTCTTCATTTTATTGAATGTTTTCATAGAATAGTAAAAACGTGAGTCATTTCCTATGTTTGAATAGGCCTTGAGCTGAATGCATGAGTTTTTTCAACCACCTTGAAGGGGGGTTCACATGGCCTATGACCTTCTTAGTATAAAAACCATTAAATTTTAGAGCCTTCGCGGCTATTTTCAAAGCTAGGCCGAGGCTCGAGAGCCTTAAATAGATCAACCTTCATATTTATTTTGCACAAAGGTGACAACCTTATAATGGCTATCAAAATTTATTCTGATTGACTATGTTATTTTGCATAGATTATCCTTGGTGAGGATCGACTAACGATCTTGAGGGAGGGGCATGATTCTTAGTATTTCATTTTTACAATTACTAATGCTCATTGTCATATGGGGTGATAATGGTAAAGGGGTTTTAATGGATGCCTTTAGACCTTTGCATATGTATATGTATTATTATTTTGTGTGAAGTCAACCTCATTTGATAAGAATGATGTAATGATTCTAAGTTTGAGAATAACCAAGCTTTGCTTGTGTCGATCTAAAAGATCGATGGGATGATTCCTAAATATGTATATGGTATAGACATAAGTTTTCATGTTGAATATAACTGTAGGCATGGTATAAACCAGCAATCCCATATGGGCATTTTCGAATATAACTCTTGTTGCTAAGAAAGAAAGCACTCGACCTATAAGAATGGTCGATTCTAGAGCAACCTATGATTATTTTGTTTGTAGCCTGAATAGGCATGAGTTTTTATTAGAACCTAAGACTTATATGCCTTTCTCTTGACTAAAATATTTTCTTAAGTTTTACATCAACAAGCATGTCAAACTTAGATTCTTTATATTATTAAGTTGCACATTGAATTTTAGTAATGAAATTGTTCAAGATTTGAATGTTAGGCATTCTGTTTTCATGTATGAAACTGGGCTATTTGATTTTTTAGAGAAATATTTTGGTTTGCTTGTGTAGACATCTAAATTTGACCACTTATATTTGGAAAAATTTACCCTTTTCATCTAAATATCTTTTTAACCACATTAGTTAAATAATGTTACTATTATTTAATTAATACCCCTAAAATCTTCTAAATCCTTAAGGTATTAGTTAAATAATTAAATACGTTACCCCTTTATCCCTTTCTTCTAAGAATTAAATAAATAACCCTTTTATTTAATTCCCTTTATGTCCCATCCACACTTAATCCTAATTCATCTCCTAATCCCATTATTAGGGATGTGGCACATCTCTAATCCATGATTAGGATGTGTCACATCCTCCAAATTTTGTAGGTTAGATCCTAATCATCATTAGCCACCTAGCCCTCTTCTAATCCTTCATCACTAGTCTAACCAACCCCCTTTAGTCAACTCTTCCCACATCCCAATGGAATTTTTAATTCCAGTTTATTCTCCCAACACCCTTAATAGAATTTTTAATTCCATTTACAATCCCCATGTCCTTTCCAATGGAATTTTAAATTCCATTTATTCCCCCCATGCATTTCTCTTCCCCATGACCTCTCATAGGTCATATTAGGCACATGGGACAAGGACCTCTTTTAGGAGGACCTTGTCTTATCCATTGGGTTCTTACAAACATGTGAATTAAAAAAAATCACATTTATTTATCCAACACCCTCTCTAGTCCCCATGGTGACAAGAGAGGACTTTCTAAAAGTCCTCACTTGTCACTATCAACCCCATATGGAGACAAGGAATTCCTTTTTGAGGAAATCCTCTCCAATCCCAAGGTACTTTCAAGTACCTCCCCATCACATGGCCATTTCCATGTCACTTGTCCTTCTTCCATCTCACCTTCCACATGGCAAGATGTGAGGGATTGTGAGTCCTCAACTCACCACAACCCTCCATCTTGTCCATGATGACTCAATCTCAACTGTCCATTCTTCTTTAAATTAAGAGCCTTGGCATTCAAGTCATTCTTGCATTCAAGCTATCGTTGCATTCAAATCCATTCTTGCATTCTTACATTCAAGCCATTTTGAATCCATTAGTATCTCACCTACCATCTTCCATCATTCCACCTACCTTCATTATTGCAAGCGTTTTGTCATCAAGGAGCACACATTGAAGCATCTTCAAGGGCCAACCAACTCAACAATCTAAGAAAGAAAAAGGTATAACATTTCCCTTTGTTTTTGTTGTTGTTTGTTTAGATTCAACTAGGCCTAATCTAAGGTGTTGTTTGTGTTTTCTTTGTTGCATTTCTTTTAGTTTTGCATTTTAGACTTAGTTAAAACACCTGCACGAATTTCTGGTAGACCCTGCCCTCTAAACAGGTGACCCTACCCCTTAAAGGGGCGACCATTCCCTCCAAAGGGGTGACCTTTCCCCTCAAAGGGGCGACCTTGCCCTCCGAATAGTGATTTTTAGCTTCTATTTTCTAGCTATTTTCCTGTTTCGAGTATCCGTTTTCCTGTTCCGAGTATCCATTTTCCTGTTTTGAGCATCCATTCACTCGTTCCAAGTATCCAATTACTCATTCTGACTGTCGTTCCCCCATTTTAAGCATCTGTTCACCCATTCTAAGCATCCGTTCACTCGTTCTGAGCATCTTTTCACCCATTTAGGGTATTCATTTTCCCATTTCGAGCGTCTTTCTCTCATTTCGAGCATCCATTTTCCTATTTTGAGTGTCCATTCACATGTTCCGAGTATCCGTTCACCCATTTCATGCACTCGTGTGCCCGTTTTGGAAGCCTGTTCACCCCGTTTATCGATATCACTTGACTATTTTCTAGAAAAAGGCGAATCCAGAAGCTGTTTGGGCGACCCTGCCTTGACAGGTGACCTTGCCCTACCAAAATAGGTGACTCTGCCCTGACAGGTGACCTTGCCTTACTAGAACAGGTGACCCTTCCCTGACATGTGAACTTGCCTTTCTAGAACATGTGACCCTGCCCTGATAGGCGACCCTTCCCTTATAGGCAACCTTTCCCTACTAGAATAGGCAACCCTACTATGACAGGCAACCCTACCCTGCCAGAACAGGTGACCCTACTCAGATAGGCAGCCTTGCCTTGACAAGCAACCTTTCCTTGCTAGAACAAGTGATCCTTCCTTGACAGGTGACCTTGTCCTAACAGGCAACCCTACTCTGATAGGCGACCTTTCCCTAGCAAACAAGTGACTTGGCCCTGAACAGATGGGAAAATCTACCTTTTCTTCTTCATCCAAGGCCCCATTCAGGTCTGTTTCGATGTCTATTCAACTGCTTTTTGCCTTGTTTGTCGCATCCAAAGAGTCAATCCTCCATACTAGAATTAGCCTACATCTTCCTTAGTCCAAAAACATCATCCAATTATTCCTCCTTGTCCTATCCATCCTCAAACCATCCAGTTTTCAAAAAAAATCTAATAATTTATTTACCCCAACTTGTTGGGGTTGTAACTTTCTACTCGGTGCTCAAAATTCAGAACCGTTTACATCATCAGAAAGGTCTCTTAGAGTACTAGTTCAATACCTAAATTAGTGCTCCTTTTTTAAAAAAATCGTAGGGACTAGTGCAAGTTTAAACCCCAAATTTTGCTTCGAAGACCTTTGAAAATGTGATTTACTATGACATAGAAAAAATTGAAAAAAATTAATTTTTGATTTTTCTCAATATTGTCACCCCTGGACTGCTCTAGATCATAATCTAAGCTTTAATCTAGTCCTAATCTAAGCTCCAACCTAATTCTAATCTAATATTTAATCCCATCATCCTAATCTAAGCTTTAATCTAATCTAAAATGAGCTTTTATCCAATCCCAATCCGAGCTTAACCTGAATCCTGATCTGGGCTTTTGGTCCATCCATATCCAAGATCTTCTGATATCAAAATAGATCTTAATAAATCTTCCCTCATCTTCTTCCAATCTGTCCTCCTCCATCATCCATTATTTCCTGTTAATCATCTATTCTTATCTTTCCCATTTGTATCCATTTATCTAACGTCATGAATCCTTATCCTCCTCCTGTACAACCAATAATAGTAGTCAAGGGGAATCCTAACTACGTTGATGATGATAACAAAAGTCTTGTTGATCAAGAAGAGTGTAATATAGATCCCCTTGATGCTATTATTGCTAGCAATTTTTTTCCAATCACCTCCCAAAATCCAACTACTCTGAACTATCCCCCCATGCCTTAATCCGCATCTAATAATAGTCCTTATGTTACCCTTGACAAGGGATATCCAATATCCTCACCATCCACATACCTTAATCCCACATCCCAATCTTCCCATCCTAATACAACACTCATGCCTTCCTATCATAATCCACCATCCCAATATTCCTCTTATCCTAATCCACCATCTCAATCTTCCTATCCTCATCCATTACCCATATCCTCCTATGCCAATCCACCATCCATGTCCCCCTATGGTAATCCACCACCTCAATCTTCCTATTCTCATCCAACATCCATACCTTCCTATCACAATCCACCATCCCAATATCCCTACCTTAATTTCACACCTAAATATTCCCACCTTAATCCAACCTCCACATATTTCCATCCTAATACTCCATCCATGTCCTCCTATGAGAATCCATCATCCACATATTCCTACTATTACCCACCATCCCAATCTTCCTAACTAAATCTAGCATCTGCATCCTCCTATCTTAATTCATCATCCACATCCTCTTGCATCACTCCCCCCTTCACCACATTATATCTTAATCCTCCATCTAATCCTAATCCACCAATACCTAATCCTAGTCCTCCAACTAGCCCTAGTCCTACATCCAATCACATCCACTCATCTAATCCTAATCCACCAATCCCTAATCCTAGTCCTCCAACCACTCCTAGTCCTCCATCCAATCCCATCTACTCATCTAATCCTAATCCACCAATTCCTAACCCTAATCCTCCATCTCCTCCTAGTTCTACATCCACTTCCACCCACTCATCTAATCCTAATCCACCAATACCTAATCCTCCATTCATTCCCATCCCCTCATCTAATCCTCATCAACCAATCCCTAATCCTCCATCCATTCCCATCACCCCACTTAATCCTACATCCATTCTAAATGTCATCCAAGGACTCATGATAGAAGAGACATCCCCAAATCCACATCTTGATGTTGTGGAACAATGACCTCCCATTCTATCATGTGCAGTCACTAGTGATGAGGCCCTCCTCCATCCTACACCTATCACTACCATTACCATTCCTAACATAGTCCAAACGGTTGAGCCCGTCACACCCGTTAAGTCCATTGAATCCCCATCTTCTACTGCTAGATCCACCCAATCCATTAGCGACATCCAATCCACTCCTCCTAATCCTACCAAACTTCAATCCCATGACCTTCATGAATCCTCCATCCTCCTAGCTCCCCCACCTAAGGAGTCCCTCCAACACTCCTCCATCATCGTGCCTCCCACACATGATGAGCCATGCCAAGGTCTTGATCCAAAGCATACAAGAATATCCCCTCCTAAAAATCTTGATCCTACCATCCCATCCACTCCATCCCAAGATCATAGTACTCCATCCATCCCGTCTCACGATTCCTTTCCTCAACCAAATCCTGTCCCTACCATCCTATCTACTCCATCTCAAGATCACACTAACTCGTCCGATCCATCCCTTGATCCCCTTCACACCCAAGATCCAATCACCCCATCTCATGAGCCCTTATCACCTACTTCCATAATCCAAATCTTTTCATACCACCTAATCCATCTCCCGATCCCATATCACTCATTCCTCCTGATCAGGATGCTACTATCCCCTCGTCTCCATCGCATGATCCTCCATTGTTGTCTAGCCTTGTCACCCCACCACCACTTTTCTATCACCTTGGTAACATTGCACTCATCCATGGTGGTCTTCTTACAGAAGAAAAACAAAGTATATGCACCACCCTTCCTCCTCCACCTACTAATAGACTCGCATCATGCTTCCAAAAGAATAAGCATGATACCATAGAACACATGCTCAAGAACATAAACTATCAAGGAAAAGGTTTAGGCCTTCATGAGCAAGGTACCTTAGATCCCATCCAGGTTAAAGAACATCCAGGCACACAAGGTCTTGGATATATCTCCCAAGGATCACAATCCAAAAATGTTGGTACAACCTCCATGCATCCTAAATGATCCTCTTTTAAAGGAATGAGAGGCACTTCCCACTGTTCCACCAAATCATTTGTCGCCATCCTCCCTCCTCGGTCATATTACCTCAAAACAACTGTCCATCTTCCTCCTTTATCCTCTCAGTCCATTTTGGGTCCTTATGTCCCTCCATCCACCATTTCTCATTCTTTATCTACTGCATCTACTTTGGGTCCTTACGTACCTCCATCCACCATAATACATCCTCCATATACAACATCCATTTTGGCACCTTATATCCCAAAGTCACCCAATCCATCCTAGCATATTTATCCTCTCATCCATTCATCACCTATCCCTAGCATGCATCACAAGAATCCTCAATTCATAACTCCTAATCAGGATCAACAAAGGAACCTATCCATGCATGCTATCTCACATCCTTTATCCACACACCATCATCAAAATCCTACCTCTATCACTCCATCCATGTCTTCTCCACATCATCCATCACCTCCTACCCATCCCATTGCTACTACAATCACTTTGGATGCCAAAGTAAAAATTCATAAATCCAAACATCCACATGAATCTAAAGCTCCTCATGTCCCCTTCAAAAGACATGTTGATGACAAGAAAAATCAAATCCAAAAGCTCAATCAATCCCAAAGGCCACAAAGGCCCACCAAAGAAAAAATAAAAATCATGTGGATTCCCAAGGAAAAAGAGGCCATGCCTTCAAATGAGAAATCCCTAAAGATATCCAAATTTTCTAATCCCAAAGCTAATCATTTGCATCCTCCATCTCCTAAATTTGTTTTGGGTCCTTATGTCCAAAAATTCACTATCTCTACTCCTCCATTATTGCCACATTCTCCATCCATCAACCCTCCTATCATTTCACATCCACCACATGTGCTAATGTTGGTCTTGAACACCTTCCCCCATCACACATCTAGTCCATCATTCCATCCATACACTTTACAACACCCCATCCACTATCCCCCATATCTCCCCCATCAAATCCCTTTAATCCATCCTCTTGCATAATCCATCCATTCTAATAAGGTTGTACCAACATCTAATGGATGCTCTACAAATGGTCCCTTATTATCTCATATATAATCTGATGCTTGAGTCCTTCATCCATCCCCTTTATCACATATCTTCCAAACCCACATCCACATCCTTGTAAAAAAGGTCAGAAAAATCAAAATAAAAAAAAATCAAAAAAGAGAAAAAACAAGAAAAAAAATAGTAAAGAGAAAATTATTCGTCCAATGGTGAAAACTTTGTAAACAAGTGCCTTGGATAAGTACCATGATGAAAACCGGGCAAACATGCATCATGCGTAAATCCCCCATCCAGTCTACTTCCATAATTGGGAGCAGCTTCCACATATGCATTGCTTTCATCCATCTCCTACATCCGCCTATCTTCCACATCCTATCCATCATCTCCCATTTATCCTCATCCCTCCATATTCCTTGTGATCTTGATAAAGATAGGGGAACATACATATATATTCTTTGGACATCTCTTGGCATACATTCCCCTCATCCATATGTCATCGTATCCTTTATCCATGCATCCATATCCCTTCCTTACCCATATCTCCTATTTATGTCCATCTCACTCCCTTAACCACCCATCCTGCTATCCCTATTTCCTCATCATACATGACACATTTAGAGTGGGGGCATCTCCTTATTTGTGACAGATTCCTTGGAGACAGCGTCCATCCATCCCTCCAAGTAATCCCTTCCATCTCCCCATCCTTATCTTCCTATACTCTCATCCAATAGTCCTTTTTCATCCTTTCAGCCTTGTCTCCCCATCCATCTATCTAAACATCCCATCCATCTCCCTGTCCTTATATTCCTATCCATCCTACCATCTTCCTATCTCCCCATTTTTATCAATCCATCCATTTGCCTCTATTTTCCTTCCATCTCATAATCCCTTGTCATTGGTATCTAGCTATAGGCTACTCCCACACAATCCAATGCCATACATCTCACTATCATCACTCCTATCTATTTCCTACATCTTCCTAATATCTTATCATTTTTTGTCTCTCATCTATCTACCTTCTCATTCTCCCACTTCATCTTTTAATGATTTGGATAACTATTCCATCCTTGAGCTTCATCTTATGCATATCGACCATCCTATTTGCACGGCCTATCCTGGATCTTTATATCAGCTCCATCATCATATCTCCTTATCATGGCCATCTCATTATCCCTTATCCATTGTCTATCTTTGGCCTTATGTCAAACTACGTTGCCCCTGCACTTTCACGTAGGCAAGGTTGACCATTTGATCCACCCCCAGGGATTTGATTTTCATTTGTCCTGTCATCTTCCATCATCTATCTTTGGCCTTGTGTTGAACTACATTTCCCCTACAGTTTCACGTAGGCAAGGTTGATCATTTGATCTTCCCTTGGGGTTCTGTCTTTTCATCTTCCATCATCTATCTTTGGCCATGTATTGAATTACATTTCCCCTGTGATTTCATGTAGGCAAGGTCGATCGTTTGATCCGCCCCTAGGGAATTTGTCCATCTAGTTTGCACCATCCATCAAGGTCTCCATTGTCCTCTTTCTGCTGTTATCCATGACCTTTTATCAAAGTACGAGGGCTCTATGCTTTCACGTAGGCAATTCTGATCTTTGATCAACCCCCTAGCCCCTAGGTCTTTAGGGTGTGCCGATCTTGTGTCATCATTTTTCTATCTTGTCATCTAGTCATCTGTTCATCTTGTTGTATCATCAAGTACACCCCTATTCTAGCTGGTATTCACAAACAAAGGTCACTCGTATCATAAGGTTCACATGGTTTCAAATATCCTATGTCATGTCGATCTTTTAGCTTAGTATCCATCTTTGGTCTCAACAGGATGTACCCTTCCTAATAGACCTCATCAATCCCATCCACCTTTTTGATCCCGTGGGAAAGGATGTTTAAAATTTGATTGTGATCTTTTGATTCTTTTGAACTTTTGTTTATCATTTGAGCTCCCTATCATCACTTCTTAAGGCCACCATGATCTATCATATTATGGTGTGTTTTGACTGGTTAACATAGGGGCATATCTTGATCTTTTTTTTCTACTTCTATATTCTTGGTTGTCCTGTGTAGTACCCACCAAGACCCCTGAGGTCTTGTGTTATGTTGGGGCATCCTTTTGTGCTTGTGGTTATCCTAATACCTGGCCTGACCAAAGTCATTGCGACTTTGTGGTGTTGGGATAACCTCCTTGTTTGTTGTGTTTGTGTATGCATTAGAAAATAATCCGCCTTGGTTTCACATACCATGGTACCTGGTGTCTTATGCTATATCAAAAATCAATGCTCCAAAATGGAAAATTGCATTAGGATTGCATCTTTCCCTCCATCATCTTCATTCATTTGAACCCTCTCACATCTCTATCCGATCATAATCCCTTCACTCTAGCATAAATCATCTAATCACATCCTTGGTCTTGTTCCTATCCTTGCTACAAGCCTTGACCTAATCATCAACATCATCGTCATCATCAGGATGTATCATTCCCTCATCAACAAAACTATCATCATGATCTATAGGATGTATCCTTCCCTATCCTTGTGTTGTTCTGGGATATATCATTCCCTCATCAACAACACTTCATCCATCATCACTCCATCTTGGCTTGTAGCTTGATCAGGGTAACATCACCTTTGTCCTTCAAACCCATTTGTGCTTGCCGTTATCTCTTCATATTATCGTCCTATATTCCATCCATCATTTTGTATCATCTTCCCCATCTAATCTTTCCTCATCTCATCCATTTCGAGAGCACACAAGAATGTCCTCTTGAGGGGGCATCCTCAATCCATAATATTCATCTTCACTCCCACCATCTTTCCTCCTAGTCACTCTTCGAATGACTGGGGCATCTTCCTTAATCTAACCATATTCTTTTAGGTTCTATGTTTTAATTTTCTTTGAAATGATGCTACTTTGTAACACCATCTCAAAGAGGGGCAAAATGTAGACATCTAAATTTGACCACTTATATTTGGCCAAATTTACCCTTTTAGTCTAAATATCCTTTTTACCACATTAGTTAAATAATGTTACTATTATTTAATTAATACCCCTAAAGTATTCTAAATCCTTAAAGTATTTAGTTAAATAATTAAATAACTTACCCCTTTATCCCTTTCTTCCAAGAATTAAATAAATAACCCACTTATTTAATTCTCTTTATGTCCCATCCACACTTAATCCTAATTCATCTCCTAATCCCATCATTAGGGATGTGACACATCCCTAATCAATGATTAGGATGTGTCACATCCTCCAACTTTTTCAAGTTGGCTCCTAATCATCATTAGCCACCTAACCCTCTTCTAATCCTTCATCACTAGTCTAATCAGCCCCGTTTGTCAACTCTTCCCACATCCCAATGGAATTTTTAATTCTAGTTTATTCTTTCAACACCATTAATGGAATTTTTAATTCCATTTACAATCCCCATGTCATTTCCAATGGAATTTTCAATTCCATTTATTCCCCCCATGCATTTATCTTCCCCATGACCTCTCATAGGTCATATCAGGCACATGGGACAAGGACCTCCTTCAGGAGGACCTTGTCTTATCCATTGGGTTCTTCCAAACATGTGAATTAAAAAAATTCACATTTATTTCTCCAACACCCTCTCCAATCCCCATGGTGACAAGAGAGGAATTTCTAGAAGTACCCACTTGTCACTATCAACCCTATATGGAGAGAAGGGATTCCGTTTTGAGGAAATCCTCTCCAATTCCAAGGTACTTTCAAGTACCTCCCCATCACTTGTCCTTCTTCCATCTCACCTTCCACATGGAAAGATGTGAGGGCTTATGAGTCCTCAACTCACCACAACCCTCCATCTTGTCCATGATGGATCAATCTCAACCATCTGTTCTTCTTTAAATTAAGAGCCTTGGACTCAAGGTTAGATGTTAAGAGATTGGAGAGCATTTAAGTCATTCTTGCATTCAAGCTATATTTGCATTCAAATCCATTCTTGCATTCAAGCCATTTTGAAGCCATTAGTATCTCATCGACCATCTTCCATCATTCCACCCACCTCCATTATTGCAAGCATTTTGTCATCAAGGAGCATACATCAATGCATCTTCAAGGGCCAACCGACTCAACAATCTAAGCAAGAAAAGGGTATAACATTTCCCTTTTTTGTTGTTGTTGTTGTTTGTTTAGATTCAACTAGGCCTAATCCGAGGTGTTGTTTGTGGTTTCTTTGTTGCATTTCTCGTAGTTTTTCATTTTATACTTAGTTAGAAAACCTACACACAACTTGAAATTGACAAATGAGAAGCTGTAGACAATATTAGTTACTAGAAAAACAACATTGTTTATTTTGAGTTCATTGTGGAAAAACCCATTCTATTTTAAAACAATAAACATTTAATTGTAATGATTATCATTTAGCATCTAAACAACTTGAAACAACAATGACTAATTTCAAATAGTGTGTGTTCTATTGGAAAATGACATTATTTGTCATTAATTATAATTGTTTAGTCTGAAACAGTATTGTATTGATGTAAACGGTTTATAATCTGTTGCAAACGACACTGTTTTGTTGTTAAGTTATCTTTGTAGCTGAAAAAATATTTGCTCATTAAACTGTTTAGCTAGAACAACATTGAATAGTTGTAAACAGTGAACGTTCTTTAAGAAGAAACTTGTCTTATAACTGTTTAGTAGGAAACATTGTCGGTTCTATTTAAACAATGAATGTTCATATGTAAACAACAATGCTAGAGTATCATAGTTTTGTGAGAATGAAAAAGAAACAACAATATGTGTGAAACTGTTAATATAAACTTGATTAGATTTTTTATTTTTGATAAAATAAATGTCAAATGGAATATTATTTAATGATTGCAATATGAATTAATGATTATTTCAGAATGTATGCACAAATAAAAAACTTAAGTAGGCACATATATTTGTATCCTCATAGACTTTGTCTATGTACATACACATACTTGTAACATACCTTTTTTGTTCTTAATTCCTTTTTAAATAGAAAATTCTTATGATGAAAAGTATATAATAGTCATAAGAATGATATGACCGATTGTTGAAATACTTTACTAAATCATAAATCTAATTTCTGCTTAGAGAATAAATTAGTAATCTGATTTTTCTTCCGCAGACATATGTGAAAGAATATTCTAATACTTGAATGAAAAATGATACCTTAGTAGAATAGAGCACCTTAGGTTAGATTATGCTAGAGGGTAGATAGCTGTTATGAGATGTATTTTAAAGCAGGAGCATCCTTGGTTCTTTGCAATCCTGCATCAACCAAAAATATTTTCATTTCAATTTTTGTTCTTGTTCAGTTCTTGTCCAGTTCAAGTTGGCAGATTTGGTATTTCATCATATTTGCTCACCAGACCCTGTGGATCTATGTTTTCATCATGGACATGTTCATTTTCCTTATTCCAAGATTTCATCATGATTGGATCTTTTTCTAGCAAGTTATTGCTTCCAGATTAAGTACAGTTTCTAGAACAAAGCATCGAAGCAGTTTCAAGCCTAATGACTAATTTGATCTCTTGTGGATCCTTCTCGTAACTTGTGGATCCTCATGTTGTGTTTTAAATTGTTCTGTGGAGTGTCTTCGACCTTAATTTAGGTCCACACTTCATCATATGCACTTGCTGAGGAGAAATTCAAATTGAAGGTCGACTTATTTCATGCACGTTACGTTTCCTTCATCGGAGATTGTAATGATCTTTGGCTAACGCGGATGAATCTAGATCTTAGATGTGATATAAATCATTGTAATAGATCATTAGGATAAAAAGAAGAATGAATATTGGATTTTGATATGTAATATTTTGGCTCATATTAAGGAGCATATAGGACTAGCTATATTTTGAACATGATGTATCAGACCTGTGAGCCCAATCTGTGAACCCGAAATTTTCCGACTATATGTAATTGAAATTTTTGATAATAAGAATGTTTGAATATGCATTTGCCTCCATATTATGAGTGGCTTTTCTTGTGTAACTCTTTCTGCATGGTTTGGACTGTTCTCTTTGAGGACCCTCCTATCATGACTGGACCAAAATTGGTATTAGAGCGAGATTTGTTTCGTGAGAGATCATCAGAGTTTGCAAAGTCTTGTTGAAGATTTGTTGTGGGGTAGAAGACCGAGGATCCGACCTACAACTGTAGAGGACTTGTGTAAAGATGGTAGGAAGAAGAAATGGTAGAGGAAATGGAGTGCATGGAAATGCAGACCCAACTATAATGGAGATGTTGAGAGGAATTGCTATTAGATTAGAAGCAATCAAAATGACCCAAAGGAGAGGTCGACCAATTGATGATGTGAGTGATGAAGAGGTAGAAGAATAGGAAGAAGGGGAAAGAGAAAATCAACCTAGCCTGGATCAGGGAGAAGAGAGGTTCATAAGAGCCCTAACCAGAGTAAATAGTAAATCGTATTTTAATCCACCAAATTATAGTGGTAAGTTGGATTCAGATGAGATGCTTGATTGGATAATGGAGATGGGGAAGTATTTTGATTTTGAAGGTATTGCCAAAGAAAATAAAGTGAAATTTTCTTGTACAAAGTTGAAAGGATATGCATCCCTTTGGTGGTAATATTTGCAGATAGATAGGCAAAGAAGAGGAAAGGAGAAGATAAAATCACAAGATCGGATGGTGAATAAGTTAAAGATGAAGTTTATGCCCTTAGACCATCATATTAGTTTGTTCTAAAAGTTGCAGAATTTGAAGCAGAAGGAGTCAAATGTGACATAATATACTGAGGAGTTCTACAAGTTGAATCTCAGATATGGACATTTAGAGGATGAGACTAAGCAAGTAGCCAAATATGTGAATGGCTTGAAGCCATTTATAGAAGATGAGATCAGTTTGATTAAGTTATTGAGTGTGGAGGAGGCATATCAATGTGTCCTAAAAGTAGAAGAGAAGCTGAATAAAAGACATGAGCAGAGATAGAGGAAGAGGTGGAAGATTCCATAGAGGAAGAATTTTTACTGGAGGAGGAAGAGGATCTTTTGCAGATCAAAATAAAGATAAGGAAGTCATTAAGAATGATAATCCATACCATAGAGATGATGGAAACTCTTATCAAAGAGGAGGATATGGTGGTTACTAGAATGAGGGTTATAGAAAATGTGATAGAGGACAGGAGAAAAGAGTATTAAGGGGAACTTGTTTTAAGTGTGGTGGAGAAGGACATAGAGCATTTGAATGTAATTAGGGAGAGACAAGTAGAAAGATAGAGAGCAATATAAGAACAACCTTTGCTGAGGAGGATCATACTGGATCATCTAATAATCTAGAAGAGGGAGAAATGTTGGTGAACAAAAGAGTATTGTGTCAAAGTGAGATGGAGTAGGAACCGTTGTAGAGAAAGAATTTGTTCTGAACCAGATGCAAGGTAGATGGTAAATGTTGCAGAGTGATTATTGACAATGGAAGCTTCAAGAACCTGGTTTCTGAAGAAATGGTGACCAAATTGAAGCTGGAAAGATTGAAACACCTGAGGCCTTATTAGATAGCATGGATTCAAAAGATGAGCATAAGATACTAGTAAGTGAACAATGTTTGGTGAAATTGAAGATAGGAAATTATCATGATGAAATTTTGTGTGATATCATGCCTATGGATGTATGCCATGTTTTGTTGGGAAGGCCTTGGCAGTATGATATACATGATATTCATGATGGAAAGAAGAAAACCTATACCATTGTTGCTAATGGGATGAAGCAAAATTTGTTTCCATTGGAGGATGTTCTTAAATTTGAGGTTTCTACGAATGCTAGAATTTTTTTGGTTGATGGAAGGAGATTTTTGGATCGACTGAGACATGAGAACATGTGTTATTCCTTGGTTCCTAAGAAGGATGAAGAATTGCAACATGTAGAAGAACAACCAGAGGAGATAAAGGAGTTCCTGGAAAAATATGAAGCTATCATTTCAGATAATGTACCTGATGGATTGACACCTATGAGGAGTATTAGTCATTACATGAATTTGATTCCTAGAGCTACTTTTCCTAATAAAGCATCACACCGGATGATACCAGTAGAGAATGAAGAGTTGAATAGACAAGTGCAATAGTTGTTAAGGAAGGGTTTGATCAAAGAAATCTTAAGTCCTTGTCCAGTACCTGTTGTGCTAACCCCTGAGAAGGGTGGATAATGGAGGATGTGTACAGACTCTAGAGTCATAAAAAAATCACAGTTAAGTATAGATTTCCTTTGGCCTGGATGGATGATATTATGGATTGTTTGAGTGGAACTAAATACTTTACAAAGATAGATTTGAAGAGTAGATATCATCAGATCAGAATCAGAGAAGGGGATGAGTGGAAGACAACATTCAAGACAAATGAAGGATTGTATGAGTGGTTGGTGATGCCTTTTGGACTAAAAAATGCATCGAGTAATTTCATGAGGCTAATGAATGAGGTATTGAAGAAATTTTTAGGTAATTTTGTAATTGTCTATTTGGATGACATCTTGATTTTTATTAAGACTAGAGAAGAAAATTTGTTGCATATAAGAGAAGTTTTTTCGAGGTTGAGAGAAGAGTAGTTTGATGAAGAAAGAATTGGTATATCCAAGATTTGTGATATCTGTTGATGGATTGGAGATGGATCCTGAGAAGGTAAGAGAAATTGTTGAATGGACTACACCAGAAAGTATTGGAGATATAAGATCATTTCATGGATTGGCTAGTTTCTACCGAAAGTTCATTAGGAATTTCAGTTCTATTTGCAGTCCTATGACATAAATAGTGAGAGGAGATAAGAAAGATTTTAGGTGGACATCTAGAGCAGACCAGAGTTTTGAGTTGTTGAAACAAAAGGTGACTGAGCAGCCTGTGTTGGCTTTACTAGAATTTAATAAGGTATTTCAGGTAGACTATGATGCAAGTGGAAATGTAATTGGAGCAGTATTGAGTCAAGAAGGGAGACCCGTAGCTTATTTCAATGAGAAATTGAATGATGCTAGGAGAAGGTATTTGATGTATGACCAGGAGTTCTATGCCATATTTCAAGCCTTGAAGAAGTGGAGACATTACTTGTTGCCTAAGGAGTTTGTGTTGTATACAGATCATCAGGAATTACAGTATTTGAATAGTTAGGGTAAGTTGAATCAGAGACACATGAGATGGGTGGAATTATTGCAGAGTTATAATTTTGTTTTGAAACATAGGAGTGGAAAGCTAAATAGAGTTGTTGATGCTTTGAGTAGGAGAAGGAATTTATTGGTAGAAATGAAAGTGAAGGTTTTAAGCTTTGATGAATTGAATAAATTGTATGAGGAAGACCCAGATTTTGCAGAACCTTGGAAATATTTTAAAGAACTAGTCTTGGAGGATAGGAGTCAGTGGTTGGATTATTTTATTTAGGAGGATGTGGTGTTCAGAGGGAATAAATTGTGTATACCTTAGAGTTCAATGGATAGTTTGGTGAAAGAAAAAAATAGTGGAGGATTGGAAAGACACTTTGGAATTGATAAGATAGTAGCATTGGTAAGTGAGAATTAATTTTGGCCACATTCATAAGGATGTTAGAAAATTTGTGTAGAGTTGTAGAGTTTGTCAAGATGCAAAAGGGAGTAGTCAAAATGTTGATTGTATAAGCCTTTGATAGTTCCAGAGAGACCTTGGGAGGATATCAACATGGATTTCATACTTGGTTTGCCAAAGACACAGAGAGGTAATGATTCTATATTTTTGGTACTGGATAGATTTTCTAAAATGGCACATTTCATACCTTGTAAGAAGAAAATAGATGCAATACATGTAGCAGACTTGTTTTTCAAGGAAGTAGTCAGATTGCATGGATTACCTAGGAGTATTGTTTCAAATAGAGATACAAAGTTTGTTAGTTTCTTTTGGATGACACTTTGGAAGAAGTTAAAGACAGATTTAAAGTCCCGTTCTAATTTTCACCCATAGACTAATGGATAGACAGAGGTAGTAAATAGGAGTTTGGGAAATTTTCTGAGATTTTTGGTTGGGGAGAAGACCGAAATTTGGGATTTAGTCTTTGCACAAGCAGAGTTTGCTTACAAGAATTCAGTGAACATGAGTACCAGAAAGACACCTTTTGAGATTGTTACTGGAGTTCATCCTAGAGGTATATCAAAGTTACGAGACATCAGTAAGGAAGATAAAAGGAGCGCAAAAGCAGAGGAATTTGCAAAACATATGAAGAAAGTGCATACTCAAGTAAAGTAGCAATTGGAAGATATGGACTGGAAGTATAAGGAGAGAGAAAATGAAAAGAGGAGACATAAGGAGTTCAAAGTTGGAGATGAAGTGATGGTGTATTTAAGGAAGGAAATATTTCTAGTTGGCACATAAAATAAGCTCAAAATGAGGAAAATGGACCCTATAAGATCTTGAAGAAATTTGATTCAGGAAATGCCTATGAAGTATTGTTACCAGATGGAATGAGTATATCACCTATATTCAACATTGCAGATCTACATCAGTACCATGAAGCTGAATTCAGTGAAGATAGTAAAGAAAAATTGGAGAAACAACTTCCTAAAAAATAATCAGATGAGATAGAAGAGATTTTGGATACCAGATATGGGAGGAAAACGTGTGGAAGACAACACAAAGAATATATTGTGAAGTGGAAAGGCAGACTAGTGGAGGATTCTTCTTAGGTTTCTAAGGCTGAGGTAGACCGTATTGGTTTTTCTTTAGCCCCAATTAAGTGAGGGACTCACTTTTCAAATAACCTCGGATGTCTGATGCAGGAGCATCCTTGGTTCTTTATAATCCTGCATCATCCAAAAATATTTTCATTTTAGTTTTTGTTCTTGTCTAGTTCAAGTTGGCAGATTCAGTATTTCATAATATTTGCTCACCAGACCTTGTGGATCAATGTTTTCATCATGGACATGTTCATTTTCCTTATTCCAATATTTTAGCATGATTGGATCTTTTTCTGGCAAGTTATTACTTTCAGATTAAGCGATAGTTTCTAGAATAGAGCACCGAAGGAGTTTCGAGCCTAACAACTAATTTGATCTCTTATGGATCCTTCCCATAATTTGTGGATCCTCACGTTGTGTTTCAAATTGTTCTGTGGAGTTTCCCTGACCTTAATTTAGGTCCGCACTTCATCATATGTACCTATCGAGGATAAATTTAAATTGAAGGCCGAACTATTTCATGCACATTACATTTCCTTCATCGGAGATTGTAATGATCTTTGGCTGACCCGGATGACTCTAGATCTTGGATGTGATATAAATCATTGTAATAGATAATTAGGATAAAAATAAGAATGAATAGTGGATTTTGATATGTAATATTTTGGCTCGTATTAAGGAGCATATAGGACTACTATATTTTGAACATGTTGTATCAGGCCTGTGAGCCCAATATGCAAACCCAAAAGTTGTCAGCTGATTATAATTATATTTTTTGATAACAAGAATATTTGAATACACATTTGCCTCCATATTCTGAGTGGCTTCTACTGTGTAACTCTTTATGCATGATGCAGTCTATTCTCTTTGAGGACGCTCCTATCATGACTACACCATATATGTAGAAATTTACCTTCCACGATGGGTGCCAAAATGGAGTTTAAAGAGTATAGATTTTCTTTACTAGAACCTATTATTTATTGTTGTTGCAATACATTTATTGTGCTTGGCCAAGCAATAAATTTCATTTTGTATGTATGAACTCTGTGATATCACTCTCTGCCATTTCTAGCATAGATCTTGCATTTTATTTTCTAACTTGTAGATAGAAACTACATGTTGATGTATGGGCACACACCAAATTCTACCTTTTATATTTCTCTCTTGCTAAAATTTCTATGCAGGGTTGAGCATTCTTCAAGTTAGAAGAAATTTGGGGAAGCGTAAGATTCATGGTTGGGTGGTAAAGTGCTTCAACCATGTTCTCATCCATTAGTGGAGGTGAGCATCAAAGAAGAACCTTATTTGTTCACAAGACTATTTTAGTCTAAGATGTAACTTGATGTAATACATTCATGTATTTGATGTAAAGTGTACAATGTAATGACTTTGTGGCCTTAGGAGCCAAGTCAAACCTGATATTGTAGTTTGACTTTTGAAGTGAATATATGAGTCCTCAACTCATTTTAAATGGACATGTGTAGCTATGATTGACTTTAGCCACTAGTTGTGTCTTTTTAATTTGGAATATATTCATGTGTCAAATACAATAATGTTAATTAAGTAATAATTTAGGATGGGTTATTACATTTGGTATCAAAACTTAGGGTTCAACTCTAGGCCGTGTGAGTCTATCATATTTGAATAGGGGTAGTTGACCTTGGACCCAAAAATTTGGTTGTCCTGAGAATCGACTGAACCTGGATTGAATGCAAGAATAGGAAGGTCAAAGGTAGGACGAAGGAAAGGGAAAACTAGTAGAACCTCATGTAAGAATGATGTAAAGGAAGGAAACACCAAGACAAAGGTTCAATCAGAAATTTATGATGACAAAAGTCTAGCTCAGGCTCTTACACGAATCAAGCTAGAGAGAGGCTTGAAGATTGAAGATTGAGGAGAAGTGAACAACTAAGATCAAAAATCTTTCCACAATTCAGGATTGGCCTCTAGGGTGTGGACCCAATGCACCCTTGTTGACTAAAGAGGAAAATGAGAGCCTACATTCTCAACCATCCTCTTGTGTAAAGTTTGATGTCAATTCAAATGAGGACCCAAATGAAAGTCCTCTTTTTGATGTTGAGAAATCAAAATGATGTAATAAGAAGGCTATTGTAAACAAGGGTCTATTGACTCACGTTTAATATAAATAAAATCAGATAATATTTTTCTAGTGTGTTCAAAGAAGGACTCTAAAATGTGTGTATTATGCATGAATGTGTGTGTCTTCTAGAATGAGGGATGTATGCATATGAATAATTATGTGATGTAGCATAAGAACGTTTATTCATAGAACCTTCCGTTGAGATGCAATAAATATGAATGTGTTGCAAGATAAGTGTGGGATGACATGGTGACCACCAGGAAAGACATGGGTGGTAGTGGTTTCGATAATGAACCTAACAAGAGGCTAGAAAAAAATCTAGAGCTTCTGAATCGGCAAGAGTCTTGCATGGATCTTATAGAGCAAGAAGTCTGAGTGGCATGTGATGATTGGGACCATAGGAACACAAAAGACAATCAAGGAGATGATTGTCCAGGGACAGGTCCACAAGGAAAAATTGAGGAAGAGCTTGGGAAAGACTTCAAAAGAGTAGCACTGCCCAAGTTTGATGGTAAGGCTATCGGAGTAGGAGTTGAGGCTTGGATTATAGAGATGGAAAAATATTTTGGTCTTCGTAACCTTTCTGAATAGACTAAGGCAACATGGGCTATGTATCAACTCTCAGGTGAAGCAACGACTTGGTGGGATAATGAGAAGTTAGAATGAAATCTTCAACCTACTGAGATCACTTGGGAACTCTTCCTCCAAGCTTTCAGGAAGAGATAGTTACCACAAATTTTCTTTGACAAGAAAGTGATGAAATTTTAGAACTTAACCTAGGGAAATATGATTATGATTCAGTATTGGGAAACGTTCACCAACCTGTTGAAATATGTGCCTCAGTATCAAGGAGATGAACAATTCTGTATCCAAAAATTTATAATGGGACTCAAACCTCACATAGGAGTTGAAGTGGATATGCATGAACCTCAAACCATGAATTAATTCTTCCAAAAAGCCACCAAATAGGAACAAAAACTATAGTAGCTATTCAATCTTTGTAGCAACTCAAATTATAAGTCGGAGTATGGGAAAAATAAATTTCATAAAGGAGACAAGAGCCATCAGTTCCGTAATCTCAAGAGGGGAAGTGAGTCGCAGGAGAAGGGTGAAGATGGTAATGGTGGAAAGAATAAGAAAGCAAACAAAGGCAAGGGTAAAGATGACCATAAGCATAAGGGCTTTAGAGAGGACAAGACAGGAGGTCATGAAGGGCCTTGTGATGGATGTTATACTTTTGGAGGTGATCATTATGCCTCAAATTTTCCTCAGTGATCGAAGTCACAAAAGGAAGAAAGCTACCAACAGATTCAACATCACTAGATCCACGTTGTAGTGGACAACATGCAGGTAGAGTATCAGGCTTCACCAATTCAGCTGACGGGTAAGCTCTATGGCCAATATGTCTCTATCTTAATTGATAATAGAGCTACTGAATGTTTTATTGATCCTAGAATAATATCCAAGATACCCATTAGACCTAGATACATGGAAAATTCATGGACAATCCAGTATGGTAATCAAGCAGACTGGAGGGTAGATACCTATCTCTTTCACAATTAGTTAGAGATTCCAACCTTTCAAACTCAAGTCAACTTGTATGTGGCACCTTTAGGCTCATATGATGTAATTTCAGGAATAAATTGGTTAACTAAGCATAAGGCTATAACGAACTGTGAGGATAAGGTGGTCAACTACTTGGATGATTATGGAAACCCAGCTGAGGTTTGTAGAATGTAGAGACCCTTAGAGATTAGATAGATTTTTGCAATGCAACTCAAGAAAGCTCATTGAAAGGGGTGTGCAATTTATGCAATGCATGTTAGTAATCCTGACAGAAAGGAGCCGTATTTAGATGACTATCCTATTCTCAAGGATTCCAAGATGTATTCCCTGATGAACTTATAGAGTTGCCTCTGAAGCAAGAATTCTATTTTTCTATCGACCTAGTTCCAGGAGCTGAACCTCAATCCAAGGAACCTTATTGGATGACCACCACATAAATCTATGAGTTGAAGGCCCAATTAATGGAATTTCTAGATAAAGGAATTATAAGACCTAGTGTGTCTCCTTGGGGAGCGCCAGTTATTTTTCTGAAAAAGAAGGATGGAACTTTGCATCTGTGTATAGATTATCAGATGTTGAACAAGGTGACCATCAAGAACCGGTATCCACTCCCAAGGATTGATGAAATATTTTGACCAAATGAAGGGAGCAACGTTGTTCTCCAAAATTGATCTCAGGGCAGGGTACCATCAATTAAAAATTAAGGAAGAAGATATTCTGAAGACTGCATTTAGAACTTGATATGGACATTACGAGTTCATAGACATCAGAAGAACTGGGTGTTATTAGAAAGAGAGTGGAAAGAGTCTCTTTGATGGCTCGACGCGGTCAATGAAAATTACCTGGAGAAGTCAAATTGGCAGTTAGGAACTGAAATGGTTGGTTTCCTAAAACTGAAGCGACCATGGCTGGATGTCGAATATACATTATAACACTTTGGAATGAATGGGGGTTTGATCAATTTGGTGATGTTCTATGTTGTATGCTATACAAGAATTGTAATAGTGTGAGAGAACAAACTGTAATCAAAATTTGTGTACGAGGTTGATCAGGGAAATGTATTCTATTGTGAATTAAGACTTGAAAGTGAAGTTATGTAACTCTGTATGTAATCTATTTACTATAATACAAAGTGTCTTTACTTGGTGTGTGTGTTTTTCTCCCATAAGGGTTTTCCCATGTAAAATTGGTGTTCAATTCTGTGTGTTGTTTAAATTTTCTATTTTCTTGTTCTATTGTTGTGCATTTTAATGACTATAACTCGAATTAAATTAAATTTTATGCACTTCTTTCTTGAGAATTTAGCATTTGGAAGGCATTTCCGAACTAAGATTTCCTTACAAGTGGTATTAGAGCCTAGCCAATTGTGTTATCCTTGTGGGTAGGGCTGGTTTTTTGTGCTAATTCTATTTAGTGGGAGTTTTGCAGAGAAAACTGATTGTCTTGATTATAGATTGAGATGACAAGCACATCAGGAAGAGTAGAAATTGAAAATTTCAATGGCAGAAATTTTGAGTTGTGGAAAATCAAAATGGAAGAACTGTTGGTAGATAGAGATCTCTAGATTTCCATGTCTAGAACTAAACCCTTAGGCATGAAGAAAGAAGATCGGGATCTCATAGATAGAAAAGCCAAAGGGCTTATAAGACTTTGTTTGGCAGACTATTTTCTCCTGAATGTCCATGAGGAGAAGAATGCATGTTCCTTATGGAAGAAACTTGGTTATATCTACCAAGGAAAGTCTCTGGTAAACAAGTTATTCATGAGGAAGAAGTTATACTCCTTGAAGATGGAAGAAGGAGCATCCGTAGTAGACCATCTGAATTCATTTAACATGATTGTTGCTCAGTTGGCCTCTATGGGTGTGAAGATAGAGGAGGAGGATTGTTGTATGATTCTATTATGTTCCTTACCTGACACATGGGATCATCTGGTGATAGATATTGGAGGTACAACAACCACTTTCAAGACAAAAGATGTGGTTGATTTGTTGTTGTCAAAATAAATGTGGAGGAAATCTTCTGAGATGGCCAAGGAGGCCCTTATTGTTCGAGGTAGATTAAAGGAGATAGGAAAGAAGAAAGACAAGAAGTATAAATTCAATTGTAAAGGGAGATTAAAGTCTCCAGGCAAGAAGGCCAAGGTGAAATGCTGGAATTGTGGGCAAACTGGTCATATCCAGAAGGATTGTAAAGAGGAGAAAAATAAGAAGAAGAACAACAAATCTTCTGACAATGATTCTTCTCAGAGTGATGCATATGCCTTCATTGTATCCCTGGTGAATCATGCATTAGATGATGTCTGGATAATTGACTCAGGAGCATCTTTTCACATATCATAGAGATTGGTTCACAAAGTATGAAAAGAATGTTGGTGGAAAGGTGTACCTAACAAGTGATTCATCTCTTGAAATTATCGGTTGTGGAAGAGTCAAAATCCAATTTCATAATGGAAGAATCAAAGGAATTGATGGCATAATGCACATACTAGGCTTGGCTCATAATATGCTTTCTATTAGTAAGTTGAATGATGTTGGTGTGCAAGTTTCTTTCTTGAGTGGAGGCTACAAAATGACTAGAGGTTCAACGATGTTGGATAAGGGTGCATGCATAAGTACTCTATACAAGCTGGATGCATGTGTTGTTCAATGGAACATCATCTCTGTAAAGTCAGATAAAGTTGCTCGCGTAGGGGAGGAGAAAAATGTTCATCTAGGTGAAAACTCTTTGGAGGTGAAACTCCCAACAGAGAAAACCATGCTATGGCATCATAGACTTGATCACATAGGAGAAAAGGGCCTAAAAGCCTTGAAAAATAAAAACCTCATAGAAGGGATTGTTGATTGTAACCCTGAGTTCAATTTTTGTGAACATTGCATTTATGGAAAGCAACACCGTGTTTCATTTTATTCTAGTCCTCATAAGTCTTTTGGCATACTGGATTATGTTCACTCTGATATATTTGTTCCAGTGAATGTTCTCTCATTATCAAAGTCTAAATATTATGTTTCTTTTATTGATAATTATTCAAGAAGGGAATTTCTATATTTTTGTAAAAGTAAATTAGAATTGTTCAGTTGGTTTAACGAGTTTAAAAACTTGGTTGAAAATCAGAATAGAAGGAAAATGAAATGATTAAGGATAGATAATGGTAGTAAATTTTTTTCTAAAAATTTCAAAAAATATTGCAAAGACCATAGGATTAAAAGGCATAAAACTACGCCTTATACCCCACAGAAGAATGGAATTGCTAAGAGGTTGAATAGGATGCTAATGGAAAGAGAGAGAAGTATGCTGTGAAGTGATAGTATGGAGCAGAAGTTTTGGGCTCAAGTTGTGGCTGGAGTATGTCACTTGATTAATTGTTCACCTAGTTCAGCTCTTGTTGACAAAACACCTTTGGAAGTGTGGTCTGGTAAGAAGCCCTCTTTGAGACATATTTGTGTCTTTGGCTGTGAGGCATATGCATATGTGTCGAATGAGAAAAGATATAAGTTGAAGAATAAGACTGTCAAATATATCTGCATTGGCTATGGCATTGGCGTGAAAGGATACAAGCTTTGGAATCCCATTATTGATAAGGTTTTATATAGAAGAAGTGTAATCTTTCATGAGCTGAAACCTTCTACATTTGATCTACAGTCAGAGACAAAATAAAAAGAAAAGAAGAATGATGTAGTTGAAATTCCTCTAACTCTAGATAAAGAGGAACTACGAATTCAAAGTATACCTGAAATTGAGGAGAGCTCTAGCAGCTCTGAAAGTTCTGAATAGGAAGAAGAACCACAACCTCAACCTCAGCCTATGAGGAGGTCTACAAGTGAAAAGTGACAACCTGATAGGTATGGGTTTTCCATGTTGGATTCAAACTATGGCTATGCTTTGATTACTAGCACTGATGAGCCTAGGACTATAAAGGAGGCTATTAATATGTCTAATTTAGATTCTTGGTTGGAATCCATGAATGAAGAAATGACATCATTGAAAAAGAATGAAACCTAGGATTTGGTACCCCTACCTGAAGGTCGAAAGCCTGTTGGCTACAAATGGGTATTTAAGAAGATTGGTCTAGATGGCAGTGTGGAGAAATATAAAGCTAGGATGGTCACAAAAGGTTATTCTTAAGTGGAGGGAATTGATTATGGAGAAATATTTTCTCTTGTAGCTAACCTGACATCTATCAGATTTTTGTTGTCACTTGCAGTTGCATATGACTTAGAGGTTGAGCAGAGGGATGTGAAGACAATTTTTCTTCATGGAGATATAGAAGAAGAGATTAATATGTCCCAACCTGCGCACTTTGTTGAAAAACGTAAAGAAAGTTTGTTTTGCAAGCTAAAGAAATCTTTGTATGGTTTAAAGCAATCACCTAGAATGTGGTACCAAAATTTTGACACTTTTGTGTTGTCATTGGGATTTGTGAGGTCAAAATCAGATTATTGTGTGTACTACAAAACTGAAAATGATCGTTTACTTATTATTGCCCTATATGTGGATGATATGTTATTCTTTGGGAATAACAAGGGTATGATTTCTGATTTAAAAGCTCAGTTGTCAGCATAGTTCAAAATGAAATATTTAGGTGAAGCAAGGTATATTTTGGGTATGGAAATTAGAAGGGATAGGGGAAGTAGAAAAATTTGGCTCAACCAGAGTAAGTATTTTAATACTGTCCTTGAGAGATTTGGTATGATAGATTGCAAGCAGTTAGTTGTTTCGGTGTTGCAAGGAAGAAAGCTATCTATTGAAGATTGTCCAAAGTCTCCTACTAAGATGGAAGACATGCCCAGGGTGCCTTATTCAAGTGCAGTTGGCAGTGTGATGTATGTAATGGTTTGTACCAGGCTAGACATTGCCCAAGTAGTGGGAGTACTTAGTTGATTTATGGATAATCCAGGAAGGCCACATTGGGATGTTGTGAAAATATTTTTCAAATATTTGAAGGGCACCTTAGAGTATGCTTTGTGTTATCATGGAAACTCGGTTGGATCACATAAATCTCTTGGAATTCGTGGGTATGTGGATTCTAATTGGGCAGGGGATGTTGACATCAAAATATCCACTAGTGGATACATCTTCATGTTGTTCAGTTGTGCAGTCATTTAGATGAGCAAGCAATAGGTTGTAGTCGCTTTATTTACTATTGAGGTAGAGTATATGGAAACAACACATGCCTATAAAGAAGCCATTTGGCTTAGATGTTTGTGTTCTAATGTTGGGTTTAATGCAAGGTAGATTACTATTTGTTGTGATAGTCAAAGTGCTATTTTTTTGGAAAAAAACACCACTTTCCATGCCAAGACGAAGCATATTGATGTTCAGTATCAATTCGTTCATGATATGGTGGAAGATGGAAAGGTTAATCTTGAAAAAGTAGATAGTATGGAGAATTTAATTGATGCATTGACAAAGCCTGTGAGCACAAAAATGTACAGGTGGTGTACCAATTCAATGGGCCTTGGGGCCTATATTTTTTAATAACTTTGAGTTTGGAAGAAGCTATAAGTCCATCATCAAGTGGGAGCATGTTGGAAAAGGTGCCTCAAATTTATTGGCTTGATTGACTTTCTAGAGCAGTGTTATGTTCTTCCCTTTATTGGGGTGATATTTCATTATCAAAGGGAACTTGTTCATAGTTCCTTCGATGGTCTGATAACTATGGTGGGACTCAGAGTTGTGGGAATATCAGGAGATCACAGAGGATTAGAACTTTAGAACCATAATTCAGGGGTTATGAATTTTTGAAAACCTTTGACTTACCAACTGCAAAGACAATAGGATGAGGGTCTAAAACTCAATGGAAGAAATGCCAAGTCAGGGGATCAAGGGGTTAAGAAAATTAAGAAACCCAAGACTTGGTTAAGGAACTTGAAGAACCAATGACTAGATTGCAAGACTTTTTAAATCCGTGACTTCTAAACAACTTTTGAAGGCAGTTCAGGCTATGGCTAAGCGATAATTGGCTAGAGACTGTTGACGGTTGTTTGATGAATGACTTGGAAAATGAACATACATCAGAATAACTAAGTGTTATCAGAGAGAGAGTGGAAAGAGTCTCTTTGATGGCCCAACACGGTTGATGATGATTACCTACAAAAGTTGAATTGATAGTTAGTAAATGAAATGGTTAGTTTCTTGAAACTGAAGCGACCATGGATGGATGTCGAATATACATTGTAAGACTTTATAATGAGTGGGGGTTTGATAAATTCAGTGATGCTCTACATTATATGCTATACGAGCATTGTAACAGTGTGAGACAACAAATTGTAATTAGAATTTGTGTACGAGGTTGATCAAGGAAATGTATGCTATTGTGAATCAACACCTAAAAGTGAAGTTCTGTAATTCTGTATGTAATCTATTTACTATAATATAAACTGGCTTTACTTAACTTCATGAAATTCATTTTTTTTTTTTAATCCTATAGTATGTGAAGCATAGAATGTGACAAATGTTTCAGATTCAAAAAATGTGATACCTTTTGAAATCTATAGATGCCTTTCAATCAGCCTATCAATCAAGACTTTAGTCATAATTCAAATATAAAATGAATAATAATTATTTATTAAATTTAAAGTAAAGTATAATTTGTATTGGTGGAAAGCTAAGAATCTCCTTTAAAAACCCTTTTCATTTCATCAATTTTGGGTTAAAAAAAAGTTGTCAGCCACATAGGCCATCATATCACTTACATATTGCCACTTTTTGGCCCATCATGATCCTGCACATACCCAGCTATGAAATTTGACTTTAGTCACTAGAGTTATGTCTTTTTAATTTGGAATTTATTCATGTGTCAAATACAATAATGTTCATTAAGTAATAATTTAGGATGGGTTATTACACTAGGTCCTATTTACATGTTAAGTCCACTTAAGTCCTGGGAAGGAATCTTTCTAGTTAAGCATTAGCTGTCACTTATCTTATTTAGTTGTCATTTATTTAATGCTTGTTCCCTAGGTTTTTATGACTTATTTGTCTCATGTGATAGGATTAAGAAACTTGTCATGATATTGTCTAATCCTATTCATCACCTTGGCTATATAAGCAAGGAATCATATGTACATTGCCATATTCAATGTGGTTGGCATATTCATTTTGGCATACTTGCATCCTTAATCATAGCATGATATTTCTACCATTTATCTCTTGTGGAAGCTATTTTGTCTTACAGGTGATCCTAGGGTGTTGAGGAGTTTACCATAAACTCCTACATAGTATCAGAGCTTCAATGCTACATATTTTCTTCCTAGATCCGAGGGACCAATATTGGCATGAAATTTTTGCTGGGTGTGAGTTGCGGGCTTGAGAACCTCATCATTGAATAAGTTATCTATATTATTTCAAAAATATGTAAGAATAGAATTTGTAGAAAATTGAATGTAGTTTCTGAACTAGGTTTATTTTATTTATTTTTAAATCTATTTGGTGAAAATTTAAAATTTCAATGCAGTAGTACTGAAATTTCAGGGAAAAAATAAGAAGTAGGTGTCTATCTGACCACCCTAACCACAATAAAATGGTAATATTTTTTTATAAGATTTTAGATATAAGTAGGGGACTCATGTCCCAATGTGATGCATATTTTTTTGTATTTTTTTTCCAAGTAAATAATTCATTATGATTTTTTTATTACAAATTTTAAAAAATATAAAAACTCATATGTCTAACCACCTTAACTTGGTCAAAACATCATGAAATTCAATTTTTTTTTTTTTTAATCTTATAGTATGCAAAGAATAGAATGTGATGAATGTTTCAAATTCAAAAAATGTGATATCGTTTTAAATTTATAGATGTTTTTCAATAAGCCTATCAATTAAGACTTTAGTCGTAATTCAAATAGAAAATGAATTATAATTATTTATTAAATTCAAAGTAGACCATAATTTATATTGGTGGAAAGCTGAGAATCTCCTTTAAAAACCCTTTTCGTTTCATCAATTTTGGGTAAAAAAAAGTCATCAGCCACATGGGTCATCATATCACTTAGATATCGCCACTTTTTGGCCCATCATGATCCTACACATACTCAACTACCAAATTATTGAAATCAGAGACTTTCAGTCAAAAGGTGAGGGAAACTTTTTTAGGCCGTACAATCTGTACTTGGCCATACAACCATACAATTTGTTTGCACAATCATTATTCTCTGCATAATTAGCATCTTCAGTGGTATATTCTGTGCATTGTGTTAGCCCTACATCATCATCTATGGTCAAATAATCCTTTTTCTTACGTCGGTTTGTCACTTCATTCATGGATGGTACAAAGTGCTTTTATTATATTGCATAGGTTTTAATAAATATAAAGTTTTAGTTTGAAATATTTTATCACTGATTTTATTATCTACCCATATCTTTTATTGTGAAACCCCTAGTCGTCGAGGGTCATAACCCTAGGGCTTGCCTATGTAGGGGGCTTAGCCCTAGGTGGTGCAACACTTAGCACGTGGCCTCCCGAATCGCCCCAATCCAGATAGGGAAAGGATATCCCACTTTCTTCTTAAATTCATTGTACTTCTTTCTTAGTTCTCCCATTTATCTTTAGACTTTGAGGAATATGAGATAACCATTGACATATCATGGCAACTTATAGGGAGTATCTTCAAAACCCCCTAATCTTAGGTATGTTAACTTGTTTTACTGGAAAAAGTAACTACCATATTGCATAATTATTTTGGCTACTTCTGTGAAAATTATCAACCCAAGGTCTCCTATTTCTCTCACATTCAACATGTTGAAGACATTGTTCACTCTTCTATAATTTTTGTTTCCCACCTCCATGTATAGTTGTGGATAGAAATCATATATTTATGTAGATCTATCAAATATCCCCATAGCTTTCAATTCTCACCACACAATCATATTGGAAATAACATAAATTAGGTGAAGATATATAAAATAATTGATTGTTTTGGAAATTAACTCTAGAGTTGATCATGTATGTGCTCACTTATCATGTAGGCCCAATATACAAATGAAGAAGAACACTCAATGGTAATGATAAATTGACACGTCTAGTATTCAAAGATACTTTTTTATTTACCTCCTACCACTCTATGGAGTAAGGTGATAATATCATAATTATATTTTTGAAATAAGCTCTCTATAGTCCCTTTAGAAGCTAAGATTTTACTTTTTTAGGGACCTTCAACAAATATTAATCAATATTAGTGAGAAATTTGGGTGATCCCACAAAAATGGTTTACAATTAGTTTGAGAAAGGGAAAATGCATTTTCGGAGGGAAAACACTTTAGGGGGTTCACTAGAAACCCCTAAAGGATTCGCTAGAAGGGGGGGTTCGCAAGAACCCCTCCCCCCTTCTAGCAAACCCCCCATTAATGGGTTTTCTTTTTTAATTGTATTTAAAGGGGGGGTTCACTAGATCAACCCCTTTTTCCCCTCTTCTACCAAATTTTTACAAAATTTTGCCTAAATCAAAGCTCAGCTTGAGGATGAAAATGGAGGAAACTTCATAGACCCAACTGGATGATGGTACTCCTTAGAACGAGCTATCCATCGAATACAATTTTAATATATATTTTTTATTATGTATTTCTTTTTAGTTTAATTAAACATAGGTTTTCACCGAAAATCAAGCTCTTTGTTCTGCACATGAAAAAAATAGTAGATTATAAAAAATATAAAAAAAATATGTTCGTACTAGGTATTGATGCCCTTGATCTAACAAAAAGAAATGAATTTCAATACATACAATTTTTTTTGTTGATATGGTCTTCCTATGTCTAAATTGTAGTTGGTTTGACTTCAAAACTTAATTAAGAACAAAATATTCAATAAAACACTATGAAACCAAATGAACATGCTAGATATCATAGTTACAAAGCTAAATTCAAAACAAATAGAATTTTAACCTTCATAGAAAAAAAAGTATGTTTTGTATAGTGAACATCACTCTTTAAAAATGGTGTTTACTATTAAAAACTAGTTTTCGAAGGAGATGGAAAAAGAAATGCAATATGATTCCAATTTTTTTTAAAAATATATATTTAGAATGTATAGAAAAAATGTCACAAATCAATGCATCATCTTCAAATTCCGCTTGGTTTAGCATCTATAGGTGCCCGAAAGTGAAGATTTAGTTAAAAAAATTCAGTTCAATGTCTAGTTTGGCCAAAAATTGTAAACCACTATTGTGGGATCACCCATTTGAAATATTTTTTATCTTCAAAATAATCCCATGCTTTCTACACACTCATATCAAGATATTCATCCCTTACTAGTAACATGAGGGTGATCCCAAGCGAAGGTTCATCTAATCTTGCAAATGACTCTAACTTTAGAGGTTTTCACTTCATGATAGTTTAGATGCTAATTTCTTACACAAGACAACACCAAATTAGGGCTTTGAATAGAAATTGGGAACCCACTTGCATTGGGCACTCCACTATTAAAGGTTTCTTGTTCCATTGGGATTCTTGGATTCACATTCATTTGCTACCAAAAATATTCCAGATCAATGTGACCTAAGTCATTGTATTTAACTTTGTTTTGGATTATAGAGGAATGATTATATCCTTGATATTTATATTTCACTTTGTTTAATTTGGAGAATAACCAAATTAGGTAGGATAAAATTTCAAGAAAGTTTTGATGCGTAGCTAAGGAATTAATTTTACTTTGGGAGAGAAAATGACTTGGGTGTACAAAGCTCATGCAAATATTGGAATGAGGGTTGAATTAGATTAACTACTAAATTTGAATGGAACATTAGGTAAGAAATGGGAAATAACTTTAGGTAAAATAAAAATGACTTATCTTACTTTGTAGAGCTAAGAAATTGGCAATATGGAAAGCAACATTAACACCAATGGAAATGATGAATTTTGTGAATGTAAAATAAGTGATAAAATTTAGCTTGGCCGCATCTTTATAAATAGCTAAAATTAGATTGCATTCTCGTCTTTATGAGAAGTTATAAAGTTCTAAAATATTTTGAAACACCAAAATTTACATCATTATATGTATTTTTAGTAATTTGATGAAAAACTATAAAACACATGAACTTGAACCATCCATTCATGAGCTTTATCCCAAAATATTTAGAATACTAAAAAAAATTCTTGGAAGTTACAAACAATGTCTCCTCTCACCCAAAGCTTTTATTCAATATTTTGTTAATCCGGTGAACTAATGAACTTTAATTTTTAGCTCTTTGAAAAGTTTGAGAACTTTTAAACTTGCCAACAAATTCCCTTCATTCATCTTTGAAACTTTTAAATATTGTCTACAACATTAATTTTAGATGTTTGGGGAGTTCACAAACTCATGAACCTTTCAAAAGTGAGAAATGTGCTTTTGCAAGAAAAAAAAGGTTCATGAACTAAGAAAATTATTGAAAGGTAAAAAGACATTTTTTATTTTTTTTTGCAATTGAGATGATTTGTAAACATTAAAGAAATATCCAAAAAACTTCAAGGAAAAGGAATGTCCAGATTTTTGGAAGGTTCACTAGAGTGAGATTTTGTTGAAAAGGTAAAGACAAATCTGTATAATTATTTCAAAGTTTTGAATGGGATTAGGAATGGAAATAACACAAGGGTGTTTTTAGATCAAAGTTTAAATTGCCCCAAACAAATATGACACAAATTTTGAAAATAGACCAAGTCAAATTTTTTTTGAAAAACTATATTAATGTAACATTTTTTAACTCTTTTTACATTTGTAGTCATATGATTTTTGTTAGTAAATGTGTATTATATTTGTAAACTTTTGTTCTTTATATTGTATTTTTATATTTTAATTTAAATAAAATCTTTTCCAAATTAAAATATCTCACTAATTTTAAATTATTAAATTTAGTTAAATACTTACATAATTATAAGTCAATTTAAACATAACAAATATTTAAAGCTAAAAAACATTAACATATATTAAAATTTTGTTTATAAAAATATTAAAAATTAATAGAATTTTAAAAATTGAAAAAAATAATTGTAGTGTCATAAAATTGCATCTTGTTGCAATTTTACACTTATGCATTTAGGTCTACCATATTTATGACAAAAACCTATAAGTTGGAATTTCACAATTCTAACTTCATAGGCAACATTGATGAAGCACTAGTAGCTTGAATGCCTAATTTGTGCAAAGTTTGGAGTTGGACACTTGCACGAGATGCAGGCATCTTCACAATGCACTAATGCCCCCAAACTTTTTGAGATCCAAATGTGAATATTTCATGTCTTTTCCTATGGTACATGTCATTATGGCAAAAACATGTGAGTAATGACTCCTCCCACCCATGCAACCTCACAAAACTCCATTTTACTCTCATTTTCACAATATTTTCACTCTCTCTTGCTCTCTTCTTGCTTTCTCACTTTCATAGAGAAGCTCTATCAGAATTTTCTCTTAAGAAATAGTCAAGGCTTCTCTTGCATGTTAATCCATCATGTCTATCAATGTAAGAGGGGAGTCATAGGCTATTGGTAATTCTCTCTTATTATCTTATCTCCTCTATTTGATCTTTTCTATTTGATCTCATCTATTTTATTCATGACAGGGGTTCTCCTCCTTGCGAGGTTTTTTTTTTATCACATGTATAATTTGTGATAGAGGTTCTCCCCATTTACAGGTTTTTTTCTATCACACGTCTTTTACTTTATGCATTTTTATCTATCTCGATTGTATTTGGCTATTTGTGGAGGTGGAAACACAAAAACGAGGGTTTGATTGAGGCAAGCCCCAAAATAGCGCCCAACATTTTTCTCGTTCTATTTGTGTGCAGATGTATAGGTTTAACAAGCCATAATTATCAGATTTTGGGCTCTTATTCTCTGTTTCATCAGAAATGATAGCTTGCCCCTCTCCATGGTGGACCGTAGCTACTCAATCCTTAGTAGTCGGAAGTCTCGTTTGCAAGGTATTTTACTGAAAAATCTTTCAAAAATTCAACAAAATCCTCACAGTGAATAGTGAAAATAGCCTTCCATGGGCCCACACTAGACATATATAAGCCATTTTTTCCCCATTTTTTGTGACCAAATTTCCCTTTCCCACCTTCCTGTTTTCACCCACCTACTCGGGGAAAAAAACAGGAGGGGCACATACTCACTTCTTTATCAAATTTTTCTTCCAATTCACTAAATTTTTTCTTAAGCATTCTTCTTGTCGTGGTAGTTTCTTCCATTTTTGAAATTGACCTAATTTTGAGTTTTGCAAAACTAAACTTCATGTCAAAAATTGTAGTTTCTCATCAGACTCAAACATTGGGGGCATCATTAGTATCCTCCTGCTTGACCTCTACAGCATCTACAATATCCTTTTTTTCAAAATTGTCAAAATTTTAAAATTAGCATTCATATCTTCTTAGCTATTTTAGTGTAGATTTTTTCTCAAAAATCAGCTCACAAAAGTGGGGGAAAAATGTAGTGTCATAAAATTGCACCCTATGGTAATTTCACACTTATGCATTTAGGCTCGTCGCATTTATGACAAAAACCTATAAGTTGGAATTTCACAATTCTAACTTCATAAGCAACAATGATGAAACACTAGTCTAGCCTGAATACCTAACTTGTGCAAAGTTTGGAGTCAGGCACTTGCACAATGTGTAGACGTCTTTGTGACACACTAGCGCCCCCGAATTTTTCAAGATTAAAATGCAAATATTCTGTGTTCTTTGCTTATGGCACATGTCATTGCGGTAGAAACATGTGAGTAAAAGCTCCTCCTACCCATGGAGCCTCACAAAACTCCATTTTTACTCTCATTTTCATAATCTTTTCACTCTCTCTTTCTCTCTTGTTGCTTTCTTACTTTCATAGCAAATCTCTACTAGATTTCTCTCTCAAGAAATAGTCAAGGATTCTCTTGCATGCTAATCCATCATGTTTATCAATCCAAGAGGGGAGCCACATGCTATTGGTAATGTTCTCTTATTATCTTATCTTGTCTATTTGATCTTGTGTATTTGATCTCGTCTATTTTATTCATGATAGGGGTTCTCCTCCTTGCGGGATTTTTTTTATTGGACGTCTAATTCGTGATAGAGGTTCTCCCCCTTTACGAGGTTTGTTTCCATCACATGTCTTTTACTTTATGCGTTTTTTATCTATCTTGATCCTATTTGGTTCTCTATGGAGGTGGAAATACCAAAGCGGGGGTTTGACTGAGGAAAGCCCTAAAACAACCCCTAACATTTTTCTTGTTCTATTTGTGTGCATTTGTACAGGTTTAACAAGCTAGACTGTTTAGATTTTGGGCTCTTATTCTCTATTTCATTAGAGACGTCAACACGAGGTGTATACTCCCTGTAGCGTGTTGTCGTCCATGGCCAAAAGCTAAACCTCTTAAGGGTAAAATCTATAATTTCTAGATACTTTCCTTTTTTGTATATCAGATATTTTAATTCATTTGTTCGTTCCTACAATTAAGTGGTCTCGTTATTCTTGTCATTTGTAACTTAGTGTTAGTTTGATTAAGTTGTACAAAAAATCTTCATTTTTTATCTCGTCACTTGAGCTTTGATCTTTGAGGTAATTGAGGGTTATTTTCCCTTTGAGACCCCATCATCTTGAGGGTAGTGAATCCCCTCCTTTACAATATTAAAAGGTCTTTGATTTTTTGGTGAATTTGAATAGTTCAAAATAAGTTTGTCAAGAATAAATTTTAGCTAAGTACAAGGCCCTCACACCATTAACCTAGTGAAGTTGAATAGTCCAAAATGAGTCTGCCAAGTATTGATTTTAGCTAAGTACAATGTCACGAACATTGTTGACTTGGTGAAGTTAAATATTCAATTTTAGCTAAGTACAAGGCCTTGCTACCATAAGAAATGAGGTGAAAATGAAGAACTATAAACTCAAACTCATATTCTTAAAAAAAATTCAACTTTTACATAAAATCTTCCATTTGAAAAAAAAAACCCTACATATGAATATTTACTAATAATTTTGGAACCTTTTTCCATTTAAAAATTGCTATGAATCATTTCTAAATGATTAGTTCTTAAATAATGTTCACATATTCTAAAAGAGCACAAGAAGTTAGTGCTTGCCTGATAGTGGTGATGTGAACTTTAGACCTTGCATAAATCTTGAAAACTCGAAACTCTTAAAAAAGTTACCTTGTCCTAAATGGTCCTTCAAAGAAAAAATATCCTTTCAAGGAGAATTCACGACGTACAGACTCTCTTTCTATTTTGGGAGCTAACATATAATAAAAATCTGAGGAACATCCAAAGATATATAAAAAATTGACGTTTTAAAGTATTTCTAGGATCACAAGAATTTGTGAGAATATTATACATGCAGCATGGGTAAGAGCTGAATATAAAAGTTTTAGATTGTTACAGAAACAGTATATACTAACCCTAAAATGATGGAAGAAAAAGTCAGATATACCAGACGTTCTTTTCATAATTATGAACATACCCATTAGAGAGAATCCTTGTAAAAGATTGCATGGTCAATGAATTATTTAAGAAAAACAAACAAGTGCTTTCACATCAATTAGGTAGCGGACTGCAAGCATTAAGCCTTAGGAACCTTGCATTATCTAGATATTCAAGCCAAAAGATTTCACAGTTCCCATCTAAACCGACTTCATCTACAGAAATTGCTTGAAGTCAATGAACATTAAAGAATCTTAATCTAGATTTTTTAGTTGGGCATTTTGTATGTAAGTGTTAATCTACAATATACAATGGACTGTAATAAGAAATGCAAGAAAGGAATAGTTGGTATAACTTAGACATGAAATGAATGGTTCAGATCAATAAGTCTTCTTTCCTCATATGGATTTAGTGGGGTTTTAAGAGTTAACAAAGTGATTGAATAAAGTCTATAGAGTTTATCTGTCATGTTAGGTTAAGAGATAACACCAATCCATCTGTCTTTTGCGCTATTCAAGATCACAGAAACAAAAGAAGAAAAAAAGTTCAATTAAATCTCAACATGGTTACAGAATCAGGTAATTTAGACTTACTCAAATTTCTATTCATGAGCAAGTTTAGATTACTAGTGCACCCAATTTCTATTGAAGCCTGGTACATGGACAATTAATCTGTGTTACAATTGTAAATGGAAAAACTAGCAGCTCAAGATATCTTATTTACCGCATAACATTCTGATAAATTTTGAGAATGCAGAGCGGTATTGAATGAGAAGGAATTGAGAGAATTACTGGGGGAAAAACACAAGCCTGTCATAGAATTGACATTGTCCTTATTATTACCAGTACCCATCGATTGCAGGACTTTAACCTGGGTCTTGAGAAACTTGAGGTAGTTGGCTGCTTCGTCTAGCATGGAAGCTGTATCCATTTTAGTAGCACCTGGAACAAGCCTCTGAAGTATTCTGATCTTGTCACCGATCTTTTCCCTTCTCTGACGTGCTGCAACTGTTTGTGGAACGCTTGAAATCTTGATATTCTTGCGCTTTATGGGCTTATCTAAGACTTCAGTGCCTAGATTCACAGGCCTCAAAGCTGCAGCCCTGTAAATCATTTCTCTCACACTGGCAATGGCTTCTGCATCTGGTTCTATTTCTGCTGGATCTGCCTGACCAAAAACAAGGCATGAAGATGATGACGGAGAGAAGGAATAATTGTAGTGCATTCCCAGCTGAGAATTACCTTCATGTGTTTTGCCTTTGCCTTTGGATTTGGGTTTGGTTTTAGATTTGGGTTTGAAATTCATGGCCTTGGGTTTCATGGTGATGGGATCCGAGGAGCCTTGGGAAGCGGACTGATACTTCTCAGTACCATTACTGTGTCTTTGTACTGAATAAGTCATAATACTGCTGGTACTTTTTTGTGGTGGGTCTTGAGCAGACAAAACCATCGATTTCATATTTAATCCAGTGACATTGTCCTCTGTGGTACTAGTTGCTGAGATTCCACCATTATCAGAGGAAAGTACACGGTCCAATGATTCAATGGAGGACTGCAGGCTTATCAGCTGGTTAGCATCATAGGTATAACACAGCTGCATTAAATCATTGCATGATGAAGAGCCAGCTTCCTGCATAGCCTTAAGAGTATGATCAAAGTAATCTTGGTTCATCTCATGCTTGGATATGAACATATCAGTAGCAGCAGTAGATGAATCTGGGATTTCTGTCGGTGAAGCATAGTCCCAGCCTGTTACAGATCTGGAGCTTCTAAGTAATGAATCTGCTGCAGTTTTATCCAAGGAGCTTGGAATCACTAGCTGGCTTGTCATTTGCTTTGTTTGATGAAGTGGGTGTTGATGAGCAATGACACTGGACTGTGTTAGTTGATTACAAATAATACCAGGCTGCTGCTGAATCCCCATATGATAACTTTCATCAACGTTCCCTGAGATTGGGTCAGCCATTTGACAAGAAATTAAGGTCCTAGAGGCCCATGGGTATGGATTTGATACTCCAGCCAGAATAGATGAGCTGTCATTGCAGACTAACTCCTCCATAGATCAACAATATATACACCAGTTTCCTCAGTGTTCCAAGTTCAGCTTCAAATTGAATTGATTCTTCCTGGTGGAAAACAGAAACAGATTTTGTATTAGGGTACAAAAAGAAACCAAAGATCTGGGGTTCTAAAGTAACCCATGTCTACAGCAAGCCTGCAATCTTTTCATACTAGTACCTTGCCATTTTCAAACGAGCATGAAATATAGAATGATTCCAACCAAATGCATTATTATATATTAACAATTATTATTGTACAACTACTCTGGCTGGCAAGCATAGTCAATATTATATGGCCGTTGTCCCGGAATGCTTGACAAATGTACAAGACTTTGTCTGCATATTCCAATCATTTCAAATGTGAACAGCTCATTAGAGATCACGACGGCTAATAGACTTGAGAAGACCTTCTGTTGTTATGCTGCAAATTAGTATTTCTTTTACAGACAATCATGATGGATCATGGAGTGTGATTCAAAATATTGATGTTAAAAGATCTCACACAATCGAATTCAGAAACAACAGGACAGTTTAATGCTTGTTATCAAAATACTTTCTGGAACACTCTAGAACACTCTACTAGACGTGACCAAGAACAAACAAGAATGTACAATGCATCGTATGGAAGAACAAACAAGAATGTACAATGCATAGTATGGAAGTCCTGTTGATCAACATGACAGAAAATTGTAAGGAGGTTCCACGGTCAAAAGTATTTGCAGCTCAACTATACCAAAACTAATGTTAATGTGACTAATCTCACACAAAACAAATCTTCAACTCTCTCAAAAGCTTTGGTAGTCCACCATTTTCTTCTTACAAACAGCAGGCACATTATGGCTAAGCTCACTGTGTGCAAATAATCTGCTTGAGAACTAAATCATCAGCTGCAGTGACATGGAAAGGAGTCTCAATGACATGGAGACATATGCCTATAAAAAAATCATATGTATTTGTAGGAAAGCTACATTCACTTTGTTTTTTTGGTTGGCAGTGTATAATTCTGTGAGAATCTTCTGGTATTATCCAACTACATTCTTTTCTCGACATCTAAACAGAAACTTACAGGAAAACCTAAATTAAACTAAACTAAACTTTATCACATATCTAAGAGAGGACTCTAATAACTCCATGCATGTAGCTGTGTGCTCACCATGATAACAAAACAAAACAGAATGAACTTCATTTACCTGCTGCTCAAGCTCTCTTCAAATCCATGAAATGCTGTACTGGTTTTATGAATCCTTCCATTGCAACAAAGCTTTGCTTCTTATCTTCCTTTCCCACTCACATGCACGTGTCTGCAGTAGCAATGCTTGCAAAATGCTAGCAACGAATCTTCGTTGTATGAACATTTCACCAACCATTATACAAATAATATATGCTATTGATTTAAACCTGTCACATCTCCCACTTCTATAGAGATTTAAGAAGTAACCATAAAGGATGAAATCATCATTAACACATTAACTCAGTTCTAGGTTACGTTTGGCTAGTGGAGGGTCTTATTTCACATGTGATACATTAGGTCACTTTGTTTTTTTAGGCGGGACACATCCTAGTGGGAGAAAGCTCATTTGATGCTTCTCTGCCCATAGATTGGGCATATGGGCTAAATGTCAACTTTATCTAGATATTGAATTCATATGAAAACGAAAGGGAAGCTGTTTTTATTGATTTGGTCATTCCATCTTTTTAGTTTACTTATTTTAGAATGGGCGGTCCTCAAAGTCACATGAATGGAGAGTGAGGTCACTCTCAAAAAACAATACTTTGCTGGTTTTATGGCATTAGTTTTAAAATATTAATTTGAATGCAAATGGCTCTTTAAATGTAGGATCATGGTAGCTAACCCAGACCAGAGTAAAGAATTAAATTTTTATTTGTAATGGTTAAATTTGTATTTTTTTGTTATTTCTTATTTAGTTTTCTCTTTATTTTAAGAGAAATAATTTGGTACATAAATATATTAACAAATGATAATTTTACACAAACTTAGATATCTTATTCTATAATATTTGTTTATCTATTTACATGCTTATCTTATTCATATATATATATATATATTCATATACATTTTCTCTCTTCACTTGCTTATCAAGTCCATGCTTGCACATACTATCCATTACAATCTAGGTTGTTCTATGTCTCGTAACTAACTTATATGGTCACCAAGATGTCTTTGTGGCCATTGACTCATACAAATCTAATTTAATTTCTTGTATTCAATAGTAATTAACTTACTACCTTTACTCTTCTTGCCTAGAGTTGACCTTATTTGTCTAATATGTTGCTATATCATTGTGTTTAAAGGAATTCAATTGATGCAAGGGCATTGCCTCATAGACATGTCAAAGTAACCAAATCAATTTACAATTCAAAATATACTCTCAATGAAACATTCTTATTGGTAGAGTTTTAATTCCTATCGGGTTGAGAATAGCAAGAGAGGAGGTTACAAGAAGAGTAGAGCCAACCATAAGAGACAAAATGAAGGGATACTCTAATGGGGAGAAGTACAAAGCTACAGGTAGAGATGGAAAATTGAACAAAAAAATAGTTAATACATGAGCTTTGGGAATAGAATGGACCAATTGTAGGTTTTAAGGAAGAACCTAGGTATGACTAGTGTTGATTAGTAAATTTACACTAGCATGAGAAAATTTATACCAACTATGGAATTTGTACAACTGTGGGATGTGTCTTGTGAAAAAAAGTTCTAGGATTGTAAAATTGGGTTGTTTGCTTTTGATTCTCTAACCTATATCAATTTTGGAAATGAAAAGTGAGAAAGGGAAATGAAAATAAGGCTATTCTAAGAGGGAAATGCATTGAGAGTAGTGATTCTAGTGGTACTTATAGTAGAATATCTTGCATTAATCATGGAATTATACTATAGTCATGAAGAGTAGATGCTATGCATGGTCAAAGTTCTACAAGAATCCTAAAATTATAACACAATAGGAGAATATGATAATTTTAAGATATTATGCATGAGATTCAACATGCATTTGATCCTTCAAAGTGACATCAATGAAGAATAGACATGTGCATGATCATTACACAACACATAAAAGAATTGTACAAATGTAAATTAGGAGAAAGAAATGACAATATGATAATCAAAACTAGAAATTTGAAGTGGAAACAATGAACTAGCTTTATTCATTTATATTTTGTCAACTGAAATATGAAATGGCAATAGGCATAGTCTCATGTATACATTCAAAGATAATGTGAATCTAAAATAGATCTTAGAGGCCTACTGGTTTCATTTTGTATCTTAAAAAATATTAAATTTATCCTACTTTGTTTCTACCTTCCCTTTTTTAATCAAATGAATAACATTATATATCAACACCTTATCTCATAAGTTTCATCTTCAATGCCACAAATTAGTTTTCTATGACTTTAAACAATCATTAAAATTTTATTTTTGGTCCCAAAAGATTAATTACAAAATGGAGAAAATATATCAATTGTGAAATGTGTTCTTGGGATGATCATTTATCACTTGATTAGTAGAATTAGATGGGTCATGTATGTTTGAGTTGATTGTAGTAGTGACACCTTCCCTCTAATGGTGTAATGGGTATTACTATTAAGACTAGAAGTTCTAACTAAGAGCATCGAGGTGTTGTTGCAAGTAAGAGCAGATTGGTGTTGCATTGATGTCATCAAGCTTGTGTTGTCATTGATGAGTAGAATATTTTTGAAAGAGTATGTTTTTTGCACTAACAAAGCTTTAATTAGTTGCATTATGTTTTCATTAGTAAGTTATTGATGTCAACCTCTAGTGTTACTTTGATAAGCTTTTGTTTATGGACATACATGGTTGAGTTGCTATGTTGCAGTTGGCTTGGTGGTAATGAGGAAGTACTGAAGGTAATGAGGATGTGTATCTGATGCTTGGTTTCCAAGTGCTTTTGAGAAAATTTGATAAAAAGAGAAAACAATGAGTTGTAGTGTGTTTTGGGTTGAAGAGTAGTGTTCTAGTGTCGCTCTGCATTTCTTCTCAGTTGAAGATCTACCTATGCATTTAAAATATGTTGATAAAAGGTGTTTAGAGTGGTAGTATTTAGAATTTGGTGTGTTGGATCGTTGTGCAGAAGAAGTTGTGTTCACCATTTTGTGAACAGTGTATTGTAGAGGTGTCTGGGATAAAAAAAAAATCTCCATGTTTCTCTATAGTTTGGTTTTAGGTCTTGCGGATCTGAAGGGGTGTTGTCAGTTTTGGTATCTTTCTCCAGTCAAAGTTGTTTGAGGTTTGGCACTTCAAAATTTAGTTTGTTAAGTTGTAGTATATGATATAGTTGATTAAGTGTACTGAGTGTGTACATTCCTCAGGTGAAACTTGTTTTGAAGGATTTTGTTGGATTTTAGGGTGTTTTGGAATATTCTAGATTGTGTTCATGTGACATTTTTATCCACAAGTTGTTATTGGATCAAAGGAAAAGTGTACTTAAAAGCTTAATGGTGTTTACATGGGTAATGGTCGACCTTGGTTTTTACACTAATTGTGGTGGATGTTTATTGTTTGTATAAGCATGTTATAGAATGGTGTTTTAGATTTGGGTCCCAAATAAGGAGTGGTGTGGTCCACTTTCACTTCTATCCACCACATAAGTGTTTTAGTGCCAACCTTATTTGATTTTGCATGGTTGATGTGCATAGCCGACCTTGGAGAATGGTTTCAAGGTTGAGGATGATATAAATATGAGTTGAGTTATTGAAGGATGTGAATATAGACAAGTAATATGTGAATGATTGGAAGTGCAGGGTATTAGAGTGTAAATTTGACAAGTGCAGTGCAATATTTCATGTGTTAGATTGTTGGATGTGGTGAGAAGAAGGTATCTACAATTCTTCAGTAATGTTGCGAAGGTGTTAGTGATATTATGGTGGATTTCTCTATTGCATTGAGATGGATTTCTCTATGTAACATTCTTCTCTATCTCCTTTCTATTATGGCAGTGAGCCCTCCAACAGTGAGCCCTATTGTATTCGGTGTTGATATTACTTTATATTGTGATCTAATCCTCACCACATGTTTTCCCATCTTCGTTTTTCCACATTAATATGGTATTCTCTTATGCATGGTGTTAATTTATTTCAGTTTATGTTATTTTCCTTTCATGCTAAATTATCATAATAGATTAAGGGTTGATTAAGTTAATGTGGATCTGAATGTGTATGAGGGTTTTGAAGGTTTAAGGTACAACTAATTCACCCCCCCTCTTAATTTTCTTGTGCATTCAAATATTGGTATAAGAGAAAGGTTCCTTGGAAGAAAGCTTAACCACTTGAGGTAGATCTGGGATGGCACACAAAAAGAGATCCCTATATTTGATGGAATAGATTATGCATTCTAGAAGACAAGGATGGAAGGCTTTCTATTTTATCTTGGATATGATGTCTGGAAGTCTATTAAGACTGGCTACACTGAACCTACAAATGCTCCAAGTACTTCTAATGAGATCAAAGCCTATGAAAGAAATGGTAAAGTAAGGTATACTCTCTTAAATAGTCTTACTAGGAATTAGTGAAAGTTATGAGTGTGAAAACCACTAATTTTTTTGGGAAAAGTTAGAAAGTATTTATGAAGGAGATGATAAGATCAAAGAAGCAAAGATGTGGAATCGAAAGATCATATTTGAGAAATTTCCAATGTCCGAAGAAGAAAATGTTACAAGGTATATGCAAAGGGTAGATGAAGTTGTTAGCTCCATTAGAGGTCTTGGTGGCAAACTCAAAGAAATAAAAAAGGTAAAGAAAATTCTTAGAACTCTTCCTAAATATTATAGTCATAAAGTGTCTACTATTGAGGAATTTGCAAATTTGAATCAATATACTAGAGATCAGTTGTATGGTTCTTTAACTACATTTGAAATGAGAGAATTTGGTATGAATAGTGGTGTAAAAGTTGAGACTTCTTGTAAGTTTGGAAAATCAAAGGAGATCAAGGAATTAGATCAAGAAGATCTTGATGATATAGAAGTTAACTTTGTAAGGAGAATGAAGAAGGGTACTAGTAAGTACAATGGTAAGTTACCTTTCAAATGTTTCAGTTGTGGAAAGATATATCATTATGCTTCAAGATGTCCAAAAAAATCTTTGAATAACAAAAATAAGGAGAACAAAGGTAAGATGACTAAGAAAAGTTATTATCTTAGACTTGAGATGCAAGTATTTTTGATGATGAATCTAATTATGGAGATGAATATGATGAATTCTTGTTCATGGCTTTAAAAGATGAATCTATTTCTGCTAACTCTAAGGGATGTATGAAGGAAAGTCCTTCAGAGACAAAGGATATAAGACTAAAGGTATTTTGGTATATGATTTTCATGCTAGAAATGAGAACTATTGGATTATGTATAATGGATGCTCTAATCATATGACTGGTGACAAGAGTAGGTTTGTTAAACTTGAAAAATATGATGGAGTATGTGCTAGATTTGGTGAAAATACATATTTTAAGATATGTGGAAAAGGTTCTATCAAATTTTATGGAAAGAATAATACTGATTATGTTTACTATGTTAAGGGTTTAAGGAATAACCTCTTGAGTGTCAGACAAATGTGTAGCCAAGGATACAATCTTATGTTTCAAGATGATGGATGTGAGATCAAAAAATGATCCAAAACTATGGTTGCTACTGGAAGAAGGACATATGGAAATGTTTATTAGCTTAAGGGTGCTAATGGTCATTGCTTTATGACTTAGATTAATGAAATATGGTTATGGCACATGAGGATGTGTCATATCAATTTTGATAACCTAGTAAGAATCAATTCAATTCAAGTTGTAAGAGATTTACCAAAGATTACAAATCCTATCAATTTTGTCTGTAAAGAATTTCAAATTGGAAAGCAAGAAAGAAGAAGCTTCAAAGTCAAAGAACAATCTAGGGACCTGATCTCACAATGTTGGTTTACAATTTATGGGAGATTCTGATTTTTGTTGAAATCATATATTTTTAGAAAATATTTAATGATTTAAGCCTTAAAAAGTTACATTTTAAGGATTCCAATTGAAGAGAGTTTGATCAAACCACCTTAGATCAAACCCCCTTGGATAGAACCCCACTAGTTTTAAACCATACCTATAACGGAGTCTCTTATACACCTATCAAAATGTTGATAAAAAACCACTTTTGATTTACCTTTTGGGGGATCAAATGAATTCATTTAAAATTTATTATTTGTCAGTATGCAGTCCTTATTATAAGCTTCCCAAAAAGTATAATTTTAAATAAATTTAATTTAATTATTATATTTATTTTTTATTTCTTATGAATGTAGGTTTTTCATCGAGAATCAAGCTCTTTGTCCTACACATGTGGAAAAATAGAAGATTATCATTTTTTTTTCGAAAAATACGAGTGCACCAAATATTGAAGTCCTTGATCCAAAAAAATAAAAATAAATTCGATACATACAAAAAAAGTTGTCTTATACGGTCTACCTATGTCTGAATTGTAACTGGTTTGACTTCAAAACTTGATTAAGGAAAAAATATTCAATACAAAACTATGAAACCAATTGGAAGCTCTAGATATCGTAGTTACAAATTATCTAAATTCAAAAAAATTAGAATTTTATAATCCATCATGGAAAAAAAGTTGTGTTATACAGTGAGCATCACTCCTTAAAAAGTGGTGTTTACTCAAAAAAACTAGTTTTCGAAGGAGATGGAAAAAGAAGTGCAATCTGATTCCAAATATTTTGAAAAAAATATATTTAGAATCTATAGACAAAATGTCACAAATCACTAGTTTGCATCATCTTCAAATTCCTCACGGTTTAGCAGCTATAGGTATCCGAAAGTGAAGATTTACTTAGAAAAAATCAGTTCAATGTCCAGTTTGGCCAAAAATTGTAAACCAGTATTGTGGGATCACCCTCTACTACTGGACTATTGGAATTGGTGCATACCGATATTTGTGGTTCTACAAGAGTAAGAAGTCTTTAAGGTGATAGGTATTTCATGCTATTGATTGATGATTATTCTAGAATGACATGGGTTACTTTTCTCAAAGAAAAATCAGAAGCTCTAGACAAGTTTAAAGAATTCAAAGCTATGGTTGAAAATGAAATGGATATGGAAATCAAGTGTTTGAGATCTTACAAAGGTGAAGAATTCGCCTCCAATGAGCTTAACATATTTTGTGAAGATCATGGCATAAAGAGACACTTTTCTACAGTTAGGACTCCTCAACAAAATGGATTAGTTGAAAGAAAGAATAGGACTTTTCAAAAAGCTACAAGAACAATGATGAAAGAGGAAAATCTATTGGAAGTCTACTGGAGAGAAGCAATTCATACTTATTTTTATATACTTAACAAAGTTGAAGCAAGAGAAAATAGTGCAAAGATTCCTTATGAGCTATGGTATGGAAGGATTCCTACTATGTAGTACTTCAAAGTGTTTGGAAGAAAATGTTATATTAGAAGAGATGAAGATAACTTAAAAGAAAGTTTGATGTGAGGTATGATGAAGGTATATTCCTTGGATACTCTACTAGAAGCAAAGCCTACTAATGCCACAACAAGATATTGAGAAATATTGTTGAAAGTACAAGTGTCAAGGTTGATGAAGATTTACATAAGAATTCAATGATGGTAGATGGATATGAATCAGATTAGTCTTCTTGCAGAGAAGAAAAAGAAAGAGAAGTGTAGATTGAAAAGGAAGACTCCTAAAACTCCTTTAGTATGTGCAGAAGAATCATTCTAAAGATTAGATAATTGGAGATAAGAAAAAAGGTGTACTGACAAGAAGGAAAGTTGTTGAAGAACAAGTAAATCTATGTTTACTTTCTGAAGTTGAGCCTAAAATAGTGGTTGATGCATGTGCAAAGATGAATATTGGATCAAGGCTATGAAAGAAGAAATATTAAAAATTGAGAAGAATCGGACTTGGGAACTTGTCCCAAGACCAACAAATAAAAATATGATTGGAACTCAGTGGGTATTCATACACAAGCTAAATGTGAATGGAGAAGTGGTAAGGAACAAGGTAACCAACTTGTGTGTAAAGGCTACTCACAAGTTGAAGGAATAGATTTTGAGGAGACATTTGATCTAGTGGCAAGAATGGAAGCTACCAAGATGATTTTAGCTTTTGCAGTACATAAGGATTTCAAAGTTTATCAAAAGGATGTGAACTCTACTTTCTTGAATGTAGAATTGGAAGAAGAGGTATACATAGAACAACCAGAAGGATTTCAATTATCAGATAAACTGAATATGGTCTGCAGATTGAAGAACGAATTAAATGGATTGAAGCAATCTCCTAGAGCTTGGTATGCAAGGTTGGATAAGTATTTGATAGAACAAGGATTCAATAAAGGTACACCACAAATAACAATCTTTACTTTAAAGTTGAAAAAGATCAAATCTTGATTGTGGTTGTATATGTTGATGACATAATATTTGGAGGTATTGAAGCTATGTGCAAGAAGTTTGTAGAGGAAATGCAAAAAGAGTTTGAAATGTCTATGTTTGGGGAGATGAATTTATTCCTTGGATTAAAAATAAATAAAACAAACAAATGTATTTTTATTTCAAAATCAAAGTATGTCAAGGAAATGTTGAAGAAGTTTGGAATAGAAGATTCTAAACCAGTATGTACTCCTATGGTTACTGGTTGCAAGCTGAGAAAGAATGATGAATCTCCTAAGGTTGATTAGAGAAAGTATAGATAAATGATTGGTAGCATAATATATCTAACTCCTACTAGATCGGATATCATGCATGTAGTTTGTCTTGTGGCTAGATTTCAAGAATATATGAGAGGATCAAATTTGCAGCAATAAAAGGAATATTTAGATACTTGAAGAGCACTTCGGATCATGGCTTGTGGTATCCTAAGGATACTGATTTTACTTTGATTGCTTACATAGATGCAAATTGGGATGGTTGTTTTGATGACAAAAAAAGTACAAGTGGTGGTGCATTATTTCTTAGATGTAGATTGGTGTCATGGATAAGAAATAAACAAGATTCAGTTTCTTTATTCATTGTAGAGGCTGAATACATTACAACAACATCTTGCTACGCACAAGTGTTATGGATGAGACAAACACTGAAGGATATTACTGCATGTGGTATATGATGAACTAATTTCTATCTTCTGTGAAAATACAATTATTATCAATATTTCAAAGAATCTGGTAATGCATTCAAGGAAAAAATATATCTCAACATGATATCACTTTTTGAGAGAAAAGGTTGTAGAGAATGAAGTAAAGCTTGAGCATGTGCCTACAAAGGATCAGGTTGCTGATATATTCACTAAGGCTCTTTCTAAGGAAATATTTGAGTATCTCCAAAAGAAGTTGGGGGTTATTGACCCTCCTTCCTTGAACTAGATGCATAAGGATATGCATCAGTCTAGTGGATTTTAAGATCCATTCTTTGGTTTGAACTAATATTGGTGGCTACCTCTCAGGGGAGTAGGTAGTAACATTGTTGGTTGTTGTAGTCATGGGGAGTGTGTGTTGTCATTATGCAATAGTTGTTGATTGGTGTAGTATGGTGTGTACTCCTAAGGGGGGGTATACTAAAGCTGCAAAGAAATAGAAGTTGCAAAAAAATTGTTAGAAGGTTGATTGATGTCAAAGGAGAAACATAAGTTATGCAAATATTTTTTCCTTTGTTGTTGATGTCAAAGGGGGAGAAAGAGTCATGTGAAAAAGAAGATAGTAAAGGGGGAGAGAGAATCATGTGAAAAATGTTCGGTAGTTATTTGAGAAAAAGGGAGAGAATAGTATAGCTGAATAAGGGAGACTGAGTGATGAGAAAAGAGAAAAGGAAACGGGTATGATCTATTGTCTTTGATGGTTTTTAACATCATGTTTTTCCATCAATGAAAAAGGGGGAGATTGTTGCAAGTATGATTAGATTGGTGTTGTCATTGATGTCAACAAGTTGTGTTATCATTGATGAGTAGAAGATTGTTGAAAGAGATGTGTTGTTGCACTGATAATGCTTTGATTAGTTGCATTATGTTGTCATTAGTAAGCTATGGATGTCAACCTCTAGTGTTGATTTGATAAGCTTCTATCTAGGGACATATGGTTGAGTTGCTATGTTGTAGTTGTCTTGGTGGTAATGAGGAAGTATTGAAGGTGATGAGGATGTGTCTTTGATGCTTGGTTTCCAAGTTCTTTTGAGAAAATTTTATAAAAAGAGGAAACAGTGAGTTGCAGTGTGTTGTGGGTTGAAGAGTAGCATTCTAGTGTCACTTTGCATTTCTTCTAGGTTCAATATTTTCCTATGTGTTTTAGATATGTTGATCAAAGGTGTTTAGAGTGGTAGTATTCAAAATTTGGTGTGTTGGATCATTGTGCAGAAGAAGTTGTGTTCACCAATGTGTGAATAGTGTATTGCAGAGGTGTCTAGTAAAAATGTTTTTCCTTCAAATTTCTCTGCATTTTAGTTTCAGGTATTGTGGATTTGAAGGGGTGTTGACAATGTTCCAGTATCTTTCTTTAGTCGAAGTTGTTTGAGGTTTGGTGCTTCGAAAGGTAGTTTATTAAGTTGTATATGGTAGAGTTGATTAAGTGCACTAGGTGTGTACATTCCTCAGGTGAAAGTTGTTACAGAGTTTGTTGGATTTTAGGGTGTTTTTGGAATATTATAGCGGTGATCCCACAATAGTGGTTTACAATTTTTGGGAAAACTTGACACTACAATTATTATTTTTAACTAAATCTTCACTTTCGGGCTTTTGTAGCGGTTAAACCATGAAAAAATTGAAAATGATGCAAACAAGAGTCTCATCACATTTTGTCTGTAGATTCTAAAAATATTTTTTTCAATTTTTTTGGAATCAGATTGCACTTTTGTTTCCATCTCCCACGAAAACTGGTTTTTTTCATAAAACAACATTTTTAAAAAGTGACGCTCACCGTATACAACATAACTTTTTTTTGTATGAAGGATAAAATTCTAATTTTTTTAAATTTAGATTTGTAACTACGATATATAGCACTTTCATTTGGTCTCTTAGTTTTTTATTGAATATTTTTTCCTTAATCAAGTTTCAAAGTCAAACCAATTGCAATTCAGACATAGGCGGACTGTATACAACATAACTTTTTCTGTATGAATCAAAATTATTATTATTTTTTTTTAATGGATCAAGGACATCAATACCCAGCCTCAACGTATTTTTAAATTTTTTATTTTGATAATATGCTATTTTTCCACATGTGCAGACCAGAGATTTTGATTTTCAGTGAAAAACCTATGTTTAATAAAACTAAAAAATAAAATACATAATAAAACCAAATCATATTAAAATTATATTCAACGGATAGCTCATTTCGAGGACTATCATTATCTAGTTGGGTTTCTAAAGTTTTCTACATTTTCATTTTCAAATTGAGCTTCGAACGACAATTTTTTGAGGAGATAGGGGAAGAAGGGTGTTCGGTCGAACATATGTTCAGACAAACCTCTTAAAGGGGTTCAGTCGAATCTCTTAAAGGGGTTCAGTCGAACCTAGTTTGCTCGAACCCCTTTAAAATAATGAGGGAAATTTAGGGGGTTCGAGAAAATGACAGGTTTTTAAAAAAAAATCCCTATTAGGGGGTTCAACCGAACCCTAGTTCGCTCAAACCCCTTTATTTTAATATTTTTGCTCACATGTCAATGGGGTTCAAGCGAACATAGGGTTCGAGCAAACATAGGGTTCAGTCGAACCCTGTGGTTCGACCGAACCATTTTAAAGGTTCAGTCAAACAATTTGGTTTGGCCAAACCCCTTCACTTTGTGTAGAGATAAAAAATGACTTTTCCCTTCCTCCACAAAAGTGTTCACCACTTATGCGGGTTCACCCATAGATTAAGTTCAAGTGGCATTTTTTGTTCATGAATTGTTATTGGATCAAAGGAAGCGTGTACTTAAATATTAATGGTGTTTACATGGGTAATGACCGACCTTGGTGTTTACACTAATTGTGGTGGATGTTTATTGTTTGTAGAAGCGTGTTAGAGTTGTTGAAATATTGAAGAAGGAACCCTTTGTTGTGTTGTCATTGATGCCAACAATGTTTGTTGACAATTCTGTCTAATCCGGTAAAATTGTTTTTATGTCATCTTGATTTGGTAATTTGGTTTGGATTCACTTATGTTTTAAAATCATGTTGTGGTTATAGTATGTCTCTTGGTACTACTCAATACATCTATGTTCAAGGTTTCAACAATTTTGGTTAATCTGGCTAAAATTTATATATGACAGAAGTTCGAAAAACCATATTATGTCTTATAAAGTATAAATTGATAAGTATTGTCTGGTCTACATTTCTCCAGTGTTTGGTTTCAAACTCTACAATTTTGGGACATAATTTACAGGTGTCAGCACTACACATATTCCAAATGGTGTCTATTTATATGACTATATGGATGATCGATGTTGGATGGATTGGCTTATTTTGTGGTTTAGTCTAAACCCTGGCCGACCTAATTCTTGAAGTTGTACTATGAAGATTAATATGTATTGCATATGTTAAAGGGATCTATTTTAGATTTGTGCTGACCTTAATTCATAATTTTGCACATTTTTTTTGAGTGCGAAGAAGTTTGTTTCCATGTATGAAGCGACAAAGTGTTTTTGAATTAAAATGGGGCTACATCAAATTAGAACAACCTAATTGATGTATACGGATGCAACAATGTATATATACGGAAAAATATTGTGTTACATAGAGATAATGAAGTGAAGTATGGTGTGTGCAAAATATGATATTGTGCAAACTTGCGAAGATATATATGTGAAATCAAAATAAGGGAAAAATTGATATGTATGTTGAGCGACTGCTAAGTAGAGAAGTATTTAGTAAGCAGAGCTTCATTGGAACTGAATCCACCACAAGGAATGTGCATCCTACATCAATTCACACCTTAGATATGTAGCCATTTTTGTCTTGTATCTATTTTCAGGTTGTGAGCCTTTTAAGGATAGTGAGTCTTGGTAGTGAGCCTTGTTGTTGATGGTTAAAATGACACAAACAACATTAAAACAAAATATTTCTACTCTAGTTCTCTTGAAAAAGAAAGACAACATGTAGTAGCCTAACTCCCAAGGTCCTGGTAGCTGGTTCTCAACTGTCTGATGTCACTCAATTGGTTCATGCAACTGTAATATTCAAGGGGCCTGTGCTGGTAACAAAAGATTCAAGCTATGACTCTCTTTATTGAAATAGTCCCTGTAAATCAATGGGTTTTAAATAAAAGAAAAAGATAGAACAAAGGGGTAAACCAGTAACTATGAATCAACTTTATCTATCATCCAGACATATATCTTCAATAATGAATGTTTCTTCCAATCAGATCAAGAAAACCATAATATGATACAGTCTATAGCATAATCTATACCACTGCATACATTTTAGGTGTTTAATTAACTTCGCAATTACTCTTCACAAATATTTCAAGGGTTTCAAAACAACACACATCCATTCATTATCAAAATTATAGATCAACAGACCTTTTAATAACTCCAACTCAATGACAATCTAATAAGATAATCTTTAAATCTGGTTTCTTCTAATGACTTTCATCACATATGACACTATCATGCTTCAACACAATCACTGGCATTCAGATGGATTATAACTTATTAACCTTATCAAACAAAACAACTTAGTGCAAACTCCATATTGCGTTTAACCTGTAAATTCTATTAACTATAAAAGATCAAGTACAATGTATCTCTGTAAAAACTCTACAAAATTCTATCTCCTAGCATTAGGTAAGCCAATCTAGTTCTCAATTAGCCGACTTTTACAATATGATACCCATTTGGTATTTATAGATATACAAAAAGTTTGAACCTCACTTCTATTTTAGGCTTTCCACCTTTTTAGGAATTTAGGCTCTCTTGGAAACTCAGATCAATTTGATCTTGAGTTCTTACATTAGACTTTCAGTCTTAACCAAAAATAGAAGATAGAAGAGAAAAGAAAGTCATGCACTCAAAAAGCTATTAGTGTTGTATGCATGCAACATGCAAAGAAGGAGAACATCATGCATGTAAGGATTCATGCATACGAAGTTGGATCTACTAGGAACTCATCGTAGTTGGTGAAGACTTGCTATAGAGTATCCATCTCTAGCCCATCAATCCAGTCATCTTCAAATTTAATCCGATCCAGCTCAGCTGCAACAAACTCCTTCATAGTTTTCACCTTTATCAATTCTCTCCATGCATCTTTTATCTCCTCTTTGACCTCTACTAGTTGATCTAACATCAACTCTCCACCATCATCTTCCTTTCGCATAAGTCCTTGGAATCTTTCATCCCACTTTTCCTTTATTTGATTAAAAGACATGCCCTCTTTTGTAAATGCATTTATATCTACAATAATGGCAATAGCTGCTTCTAATTCTTCCAATTGCTCAGTTAAATTATTTACAGTCTCTTGAATCTCATCCTTATGCTTGCTTAAAAAGCCAGTCCTAAACTTGAGTATGTGAGAAGTCTTCTCTACAAAGTCTTTGTTATCATCTTCAAGTATAGACTATTCCAGAAGAGTTGTTAGAGGCAATTCACTCACCTTTTCTAACTTATGATTGTATTCTTTGTATTCCTCTTCTTGCTTTTCTGATGCCTCAATGTATTGATACATCTCTTTAATCAACCCTTCAGTATCGTTGTAAGCTTCAAATCCTTTCACTAAAACCTCTCCTACCTCTTGGTTCAATTTGTCTATCCATTTGTCTACCATCTCTGCCTTACCTCTAACTTGCACCAAATCATCTACCTCCTTTTTGCTTAACAAAACATGAGTCTCAATAGCTGCAACTTGTTGTGACCTTGGAGAGGAGACACTCTTCAAGAATGAATGTAACTGATCCAATTGAGCCTTAAGCTCATCCTTCTTTTGTTTGTCCTTCATCATTCTTGATTTAGTTGTTGAAGCCACCACATCAATTAGATTCATTTGTTGATTCCTAGTGGGTCTTCCCAAATTAACCGTACTCAATTGATAGTCCGTTAACTGCATATCCCCTACCTCCTTTTCTGTCATAGGCATGGCACATTAAGCAAATATCTCCCCTTTATTTGTGAGTCTAGTAGAATGTAATATTTTAGCCTTCTTCTTAGGCCTTTCTTGTTCAATTCCCTTCATCATGTCCTCCCAATTAAGAGGTTGAGGAGGTGTTCTAGCTCTCTTCTGCAGGTCTAACTTCAACCATATAGGATCACTAGGAGTAGTCATCATCATGGAAGAGGAAGAAAAAATTGTAGAGGGTGGCTGAACATTTACCTCAGGTTGAGAATCAACCTTTGCTTTCTCTTGTTGCTGCTGCAGCACATGCATCTGCACCAACTTCTCAGCCTCTTCTCTATCTCTTTGTTCTTGCATTTTCTTGTCTTCTTCTTCTTTTCTCAATTTCTCTTCTTCCAACTGATCCTTCTCCATTTTTTCCTTCTCTAACCATTCTTCCTCCAAAGCTTTAAGCTTTTCAACTTCTACTTCTTCCTGTTGCTTCCTAATTAGCTCTTCGGCCTCTTTTTCCTTCCTTATCTTTTCTGATTCTTCCTCTTCTATTCTTTCTATTTCTAAGGCTTTGAGCTTCTTTGCCTTTTCCCTTTCTTCTTCAGTTTGCTATTTCTTTATTAGCTCTTCAGCATCTCTTTCCTTTCTTAGAGCTTTAGCTTCTTCTTCTTTCTGTCGAGCTTCCTTTGCAAGTTTCAGTTTAGCAACCAGGATTTCCTTTTCCCTCTGGTTTCTTGCTTTCTCCTCCTCAAGATCATGGATCTTCTGTATCAATTCTAACTTGTCATTTTCTGCTTTGACGTTGAGCTCATGCTCTCGTTGCTGCCCTTGTTTCAATTTGTTTTGCCTTTAATTGCTGCTGTTGAAGTAGAGCATCAACTTGCACCTTAGCATCTATTTCCTTTTGCTTCTCCACTACATCAAAATCTCTTGTAGCATATTCAAATAGTTTCCATTGCTCTTCTTGTGTCAGAATCTGCTCAATAGTATACCCTAGAGGCATGTTTTCTTGCAAATCCTATTCTGACAGAGTCTCATCTGAATCTATCTCAACTTCTACAAATTCTTCCTCCACTTCTTTTCCTTTAGAAGCTTCAGCCATGGCATGAAGTGCTCTTTCTTGAACCTCTTTACTTTTCTTTCTTGTGAGTGGGGCTTGTGTGGATGACTCACCCAATGTGGGCATAGAAACAACAGATCCTATTGGAACATCTCCCTCTGGTGCCTCTTGTTCTTCATCGACCACCTCAAGTTCTATTTCTTCAACATTTGGAGGAAAGAATTCTAATGGCTCCTTGGAAGGTGTCTTTCTTTTAATTCTCTTGTATCCTTTACCCTTCTTAAGGACTGGTCCTTGAGGAGCTTGAGCTTTCATCATCAACCATTGCACACTTCTGTCCAAAATTGCTCTTCCAATTCTCTTAATATCAATTGTTTCTTCTTCATTCCAATCTATTGGATCTAAGCTTTTGGTGCCAATGTTCAAGGCTTCATATGAGGGATCCAATACAATTCCATCATCCACTAATGTGTTAGGAATATTTTCTTTAACACCCAACTCTACCATAAGTGCAACCAATAATCTTTCATAGTTCTTCTTCCTTAAGTCATATTCATCCTGCCGATCACACCAAAAGTCCTCTAACAAATTAAAGTGTCTAGTGAACACTGAAGGTAATAAGGCATACATTTTCTTCCTTGGATCAAAATACTTACGAGCTGTATACAATCCCAATTTTAATTTTATCAACTCATTACAAACTACCTTTGCTCCCTTCAAGTATTGACATCCATATTCACCCAATTTCATGGGAAATTTATGACATCCAATTTTATGCTTGATCCCAAACCTAGCATTAACTCCAATGGCTTGATACACAAATTCCATTAGCACCAACCTGTTATTGCAGCATCTTGGAAGTAAATGTGGATGGCCTTCAAAACCAAATAACCCGAAGTATGTAAATTTGGGGTATTGGATATACCAACTTCCCCATTTAGCAATAAAAGCCATAGCTTCTTGACTTAACCTGTATCCTGCATCTCCACTCAACTGATTGATGACCACATATAAAAATGCATCATCGACTCTTCTGAAATGAGTCTCAGCAACTTGAAGAGATAACTGATCATAATGTTCCCATACCTTATTTTGCCCATCCAAGGCTCCTATTATACCTACTTTGTTTAATCCTGGGAAAATCCCCAATCTTGCTGTAGCATAAACCACATAAGAAGTCATGAAGAAAGATTTAGTCTGTCTGACCCTTGTGAGCTGATCATATATGGCATCATAAACAATCATTGACCAATCAAACTAGTAATCACCCTGAAAGATTACTTGAATGAAATGAAACATCCATTCCTTGAAGTGGAAGGTATCCCTCTTCCCAAACACTTTGGACAACATTAATATTAAGTCAGATACCTCCTTCTTGAAATCTACCCTCTTTGGCTGGTCTGCAAGCTTGCTTAAAGATTTCTTCTCTATGCTTAACCATTTTTTGTTTAAGTGAGACTTATTGGAGTCTTTATGCTTGCTATATTTCTCCAATGCCTCTGCTTTAGTTAGTTGCACCAAGTTCTTGGGATCAGGAACATTAAATATACTTTGGAACATTTATGGAGTAAGATCTATAATCACATTATTTTGTGAATCCATGCATAGTCTTGTAGCAGGATTGTAGGTATTGGCTACTGTTAATATCAACTCCGGACACTGGACTGATAAAGGAAACACAATGATATGTGCAAGACCAGAGTCAACAATCCTTTGTGTTCTCCTTGTCAAGTTTGCTCATTTTGTAAAGGTCTCTTCATGTAATTCTTCAAAGCTATACTGGCCCAAATTAGTATCCATGATATCTAACCAGTTTGATTCCACCTTGCTCACTTTCACCACCAGATTCCTATGATCATACCTCAAAGTATAAGGCAACTGTTCTGGTTTCACCTTCTTTATTTTTGGTGTTGTCTTTGATGTTCCAGCTGGTTGATTCCTTGAGCAGCCTCTCCTGATGTTCTTGACATCTCTTAATTCTCCTGCAAGCAAACCTCTAATTAGATCTTTAGATATCATCATAAAACATGATTTTAAAACATACCTGTTACACATACATCAGAGTCAGAACCAGACAGAAGCTCAAAACAATCTCTTTTACAACACTTCCAGACTTGGAGCAAAAACCGATATAGAAACTTCACCTAATAACGAACGGGCTCGGAGTCGGAGTCGGGGAGGTTATCGGAACCGGGATCGGAATGAAAAACGGATTTGGTTTTCTCGAATTTTCATTTTTTCCATATTCTATTTCCACTCTACCTCCGCCTCCGATTTGGTCATCGTTACTTTGAAGAAAGACTTTCCCATTATATGCGGAGCCGGAAACAGGATGAAACATGGAATCGATAACTTTCGCACAAAATTCTTAAGTTCAAGATCGGTTCCGATCCCGCCTTCGCCTATGTTATCATATACTTCAAGGAAACCTTTTAGAACTCAGAATCAGAAATGGGATAGAAATGGAATCGATGACTTTTGTAAAATAAAACTCTTAGGTCCATAATCTATTCTGATCCCGCCTCCGCCTATGTTAATCATGACATCATCAAATACTTTATTCATTTTCAACACAACTTCATGATTTAAAACGTAGGTATCTATAAAATGGAAAAGGAGCTTTAAAACTCTACACTCATATGACCATGGGGAATAATTGCATTTTAGGGCCATTATTTAAATCTTATTTAAAGTGATTACAGAGACCAACGAAACCCTAATCTAACAAACCCGATAAAAAAAACTAGGGCACAGGTTTAAACCCTGCAATTCTACCAGATGACAAAACCCTAATTAAACAATAAATCTACCCTAACTCACTATAAAATCTCTAATCTACCTCACTGTAGATTTCTAATTTTAACAAATGCCATTAAAAACCCTTAATCTAATCTAATCTACTGCAAACCAAAAAAACAAACACGACGCAATCACGATTAAGACGTGAAAGCGACAGTGCCTAAAAATAGAAAGAAACGACATGAACGTACAAGAAAACAAAGATTTAAAGCAAAAGAAACAAGACCAAACCAAGAACTTGCTCATTCAATCATATCAATAATCATAAATTTTCCTTAAAACAAAATGATCGAACACACGAGCAAATACAAAGCAGAGCACAACAATCACGACCGTAAATCAACAAAGAACAACAAAGATAAGAAACCTACCTCAAACGCAAACAAACCCGAGCTAACTTTCTGAATTGATTCGCACACAATATCCCTTCTCTATCTCGATCAATTTGCTCAAACAAACTCTGCCTCTGGTCTTTCGTGCTCTTAGATCTTTAACAATAACAATAATGATCGATTTAACCCTTAATAAAGGTAAATATGTGAATTTCTACCTACACCGGAAACCATCATTAATGCATTAAAGCGCAGTAAATGCGGAGTCGGAACTGAAAGTGAACCAACACTTCACAACAGTGTGACTTCAGTCAAAAAGTCAACGACAAAAAGTGGCGGGGGCGGAACTAAAATGGAAACAGAATCTTAAATTTATAAAATTTCCAAACCCCATTCCCATTCCGGCTCCAGGTCCAACAACTAAAAAACAAAACAAAAGTACAAAAAGTAAAGTAAAAGACCGACCTAATAAAACAAAACACCAAGATCGAGACTAAGCAAAAATAAAAATAGCGGAGGCGGGATCAGAATAAATTGTGATTTTGCAAATTTTGATAACAACCATCCTAATTCCCACTCCGGCTCCGCTTCTGCTAAAGACCAAAACAAAGGCAAAGAAAAGACTGTCAGGATAGAACCAAAAACAAGCCTCAAAAGAACTTTCATAACCCGATTTTGTTCTGGTTCCGATTCCGACAGAGAAACCAAAGAAAAACAAAGTATTGGCAAAACTAGACTCCAAACTTTGTTTCAAAAACAACTAAGTACAATAATAACAAAGGGGGACCCATTTTGACTAAGGAAAAATATGGGGTGGTTATGGAAGGCATAACACCTGTAATATCTTATAAGCGATTATAATATATTGTGAGTTAATCCTCACTGTGGTTTTTCCCTTCTTGGGTTTTCCATGTAAAAATTTTGGTGTTTATGTTCTATGTTTTGTTTTGATTTTCTTCATGTACTCATTCATTGTTGCAGTTAAAAATATGTTTTGGTAATTGGTTGGATTATGACTAAATGGTTTAATATAATATTGATTGACCCCCCTCTCAGTATTCTGGGTTTTCAACAATTAGTATCAGAGCTTCGTTCCTTTTGAAAATTCTAACAACTTGAGGAAGATCTTGGAGGTTGAACAAATGGTTGATAAAAAGTACTTTATTCCTTTAGAAGAAATTTTTGCAATTGAATATGAAGAAGATGACTACATGTTTGATAAAGAAGAACTTAAAGCTGCTCTTGAAGATCTTTACAAAGTTGAAAGTGAGAACAAAATCCTGAAGGAAAACCTAGGGGTGCAAATGAATGTATCAAAAAGCTAAGAGAAAAAATCAAGAAATTCAAAGGAAGACATAGAGAAGTTAATGAACAGTTGAAAAAACAAAATGAAGACATCACTAGATTAAAAGTGCAAATGGAAGAAAAGAAACAAATTGAGGATTGTCCGAATGCTAAAATACAAAGCAAGGCTGATGAATGAACAAATCTTGAACAAGAGGTGGTAACCCTAAGATCTGATTTGGAGAAAGCAAGAGCTCATGAGCCCACAAATTCAAAACAAGTACTACAATGCCTGATGAATTGATTGCAAATAAGAAAACTTCTAAGGATAAAGGTGGTTTGGGATTTGAAGAAGGATAAATTTCAAAGAAAAATCAAATATTTAACAAGGCTAACAATCAGATGTAGACTCAAGGAAATGGTAGAAAATTCAAGAATCAAAGAAGCAACATTAGAAGAATTCCTATTAGAGAACCAAATGCGGGTACCCATCTTTCAGTGGTATTTATTTTTTATGCAATAAATTTGGACATAAGGTTGTAGAATGTAGAAGTAGAATGAATCTGAATGTTGGATCCTTTTCTAGAAAATTTTTTACATGCAATAAATTTGGACATAGAGCTGCTGAGTGCAAAAGTCAGATGTTGAATAGATTCCATATTGGTAGAATGTTTCAATCCTTCAATGGCTACTATTATACATACAATGTATTTGGACATAAGGCTAACCAATCCAGATCAAGAATGAGTAGAAGTTAGTTTAGTCAGAGAAATGTTGTGTGCTACATTTTTGCAAAAAACTTGTACACATTTCAAGATTATGTAGAAGCAAGAATCAAAGACAAACTAATCTGGAACAAAGCAATAATCCAGTGAAGAAAATTGATCCTACTGAAGTCAAGAAAGAAATAGAGAATATTTTGAAGAAAAAGGAGGAACCTGAGAATAAGGATGAATCAAATTCATCTATACCTACATCTGGTGCAGATATTCCTTTTGAAAACTAAACCCATGACAGGCTTAGGGGGAGTAGTAACAGAAAAATCTAACCCCTTGGAATCATAAGGTGTCAAGCAGTGACATGAAGATATATGGTGAAGAATGGCATGCTTAAGATTTTGGAAAATATTATGATAGAAAAAATACAAATTTGAGATATTGTGGAGCCTTTTAGGGTTTATAGTGTTTCAAAGAAGTGCTTACTAGCTTTTGGGAATGTGTGGCATTAGATACAAAATTAGGGTAGATCGATAATGTATAAAGTAAAGCCCTAGTAATTTTTTTAAATCACTTTTGCATGTTTGGAAGAAAGCAGAGCGAATTGAGGATTGATTGAAGAAGACGCGAAGAAAATTGGTTCAAAGCCTAGTTCCTGTTGAAGCGCAAAAAAGGTATTTACTACTATCTATTCTTTGTGGTTCTATATTTGAAGCAGTTTTATAGGAATTTGAAGATAGAATTGAGGTTGTAATGGGTATTCCAACTATTTTTGAGGTTATTGAAATACCTAGACCAAAGTTTAAGAGGTTTTCATGGAATTTTTTTGTGAATGACCTCGATGGTGCATTTTTGAAGATGTCGATTAAGTTATTTCCCATTGAAGACACAAGAATCTATATACATTTCAAATTGGATGAATATAACCATCAATTTCTCAAGGATTTGTGGTCTAATGAGTTAACTGGAGACAATTTTTTGGTGAAACCAGAATATGAAAACCTAGTGCGAAAGAAGATAGACATTTGGAACTAGTTTCCTAACTCTTGTAGTGATTTGGATGCAAAGTATGTAAAGATAACCTTGAGTATAATGCATGAAAAATTTATGTGGACTGATGTGTCTGGATTGTTTTCAAAAGATGCAATAAAGGTCGTGAGAAGATTGTGTGATACTGGATCCATACTTGTATTGAAGTCTATAAAGAATGATGTAGTTATGCGGCTAACTGGTGCCACATTTGATAAAAGAGCATTAACTACAAAACCAATCATCAATCCTGTAGTGAAGTATGCACATCTATCATGATTGGTCTCAACATCTATTTCCAAAGCAGAGATAACTCAGTATTTGTAACTGCAATATATGTTGCCCATGACATGGTGGTAGAATGGGAAGGATTATGGTTTGTGTGAATTTCTTCGACAACAAGTTTTGGAGAACTTACAAAAGACCAAAACAAAGAAATATACTTTCAAGTATGGAACACTATTTTTTTTCTTGCTTTTCTACTTTATGAGAGAGCTACTTGGAAGGAAGAATATTACATGGAATAGAAGCAGACCAGTTGCACATCAAATTTTTGACTACTTACACAATATTGGAAACTACAATGCATAGGCCAATGCAATGACTACATTTTTCTCTGTATTCCAAAGGAACATGTATGAGAGAGAAAGGATTCCTAAGATTTTAGTGTCCAGAAGTATGAAAATGACATAACCTTTCTTCTCTCCATTGATATTATGTATAATAGAGGTGATAGAACCCAGAACAATATGGATTGAACCTCTATGATATGAAATTTATGAGAAAGAGGTTGAGAGATAAATTGAAATATTGTTAAGTATCCCTAAGGACCCCTCTCTACCTAGACATGGCACATATGAGAAGAAATCTACTAGAGTATACTTGGAAACTTCAACACTTGCTAGAACCAAAAGGGTAAACAAGAAGGTTGATCAATTTTTTGGAATGTATGACTTCTCAAAAGAAGATCTTGATACATTGAGGGAAGTTACAACAAAGAGAAAAGTTAAAGAAGTTGAGACTGCTAGTGAGTCCTCTGGACCATGTAGATTAGGATGATTAGCTTCCACCCCTACCTCAGCAATGCCAAAACCCACTGCCACAACTATCATTAAAAGGGAAGAAATCGGAGCCCAATGCTCTGAATGTAGTTAATATACCTATGCCCTCTAGACCCAGCACCCAAACCTCAAAGAGGAAGAATGTACCTCTGGTAGCACCTCCTGCTACCTCCTGAAGAAGAAAGAAATAGAAAGCATTTAGAGATCAAAACTTAAGTGATGTTGTGGAAGAAGAAATTGAACTTGGTTTAGAGGAAGAAAGACAATTGAAAAGGAAGCAAAGAAGC